>OX941094.1:8588699-9188699 GCA_954870635.1 Arctium minus | reverse complement strand
CTCCATTGCCTAATTATCCTCGTCCACCACCAGTTAATCCTGCGACCTTCGTAATCCCAACCATGCCTATGCCTTCTATGCCGTTCAATGGATATGCCTCTGATTCCTCGCAGCTGACTAACTTCAACGGATCAGGTTATGTTCCATTGGGTGTTCCCAGGGGTGTACCAATGGATCCCGTTGCACAACGATTGAAGTTTCTAGAGGAGCAGAATGAGCGTGTCTTGTCTATGCTGGCCAAATTGCCGGGGGCAGCAGTCCCAGTTGATGTCGAACCACGAACAGGATTTCAAGCGTCGTCGTTCGTCGATGAAATTGCTTTGGTGGACATCCCAAAGAAATATAGCATCCCGACCTTCTCCCCAAAATATTCAGGCGTCACTGATCCGACAGAACACGTCGCCCAATACAAACAGCTCATGTGGACTATTTCAATACCGCATCAATTCCAAGAAGTCTGCATGTGCAAGAGTTTTGGAGCAACTTTGACTGGAGCAGCGTTACAATGGTTGATCAATCTCAAACCTAAAACTATCGGGTCTTTTGCAGAATTAGTGAATCAATTTTCTCAACAATTCGCTAGTAGTCGAAAAATGGAAAAACAAACGAGCGACCTTTACTATGTCGTACAGAAGAATGGAGAGTCCATCCGGGACTATTTTAACCGGTTCAACGCAGAAATGATTAGTATCCGAAATTACGACATGAAAACAGCAATTGAAGCGTACAAACGGGGTCTGGATGATAGTTTAGGGTTGTATCTCGACCTTACGAAGTATCCCCCGGAAACCTTTGAAGACGTACGAGCAAGGACGCTTGCTCATATGAGGGTCGAGGATGACCTCGTTTTCAGAAATAAACATTCAAACGACAGGAAAGTTCTAGGTGTTAAAAAACCAGACTTCAAACCGAAACCAATCGTTCGATCAGAGCCTGCCCGACAGATTTCAAACGTTAGATTCGAAAAGAAAGGGCCGACGACTTCTAAATCAGTCCAGTATCCTAAGGTGTCATCTTATGGTTTCCCTGGGTCAGCCAAAGACGTCGTCGCGTCCCTGAAACAGCTCCAACAAAACGTTCGATGGCCAAAGAAAAGCGATAAGGATAGTGATAAGAAAGACAAAACAAAATGGTGCGATTTCCATAATGACTTCGGTCATCTAACGGATGATTGCATCGCCCTGAAGAAAGAACTGTCCTAGCTTAATTCGAAAGGTTATTTACAAGAATTGACGGAAAAGAAGGACGTGCGTCCCACATCTCCAGAGCATGCCAAGGTGATTAATTGTATCACCGGAGGCTCTGATGTCTGTGGGACCACATATTCAGCTGCTAAAAGACATGCTAGTCGCGGTCCCGATGACCGACCAATTCCAAACGAGGCAAGACCCAAGGAGGACGCAGAATTAGAAGTTATGCCCTTGACGTTCGATCAAGCAAACCTCGACGACGTACATCAGAAACATCATGACGGACTAATTATCCAATTGAGCATTGGAAATTGTTTGACAAAGAGGATACTCGTCGACGGAGGTAGTTCAGCTAACATTATCTTTTTTGATGCAGTGAAAGCAATGGGAATCGACAAATCCGAGATTACACGACGTTCGACTACACTCGTTGGATTTAACGGAGGAGCGACAAGCACCATGGGGGAAATCACACTACCAATATATGCTAAAGGAATCAACAGACAGACGAAGTTCAACGTCGTCGACTGTTCATCAACTTATAACGTCATCCTTGGGCGACCATGGATCCACGATATGAATGTTGTACCTTCGACGTACCATCAAATCTTGAAATTCCCCACGCAATGGGGGGTACAGGAGATCAAAGGCGAAAGAAAAGTTGCTAGGGAATGTTACAAAGTCTTTTTGAAGCCCCCGAAGCAGACAATATAGCAATTACAGAACCAGGACGTTCCTGGGACTGACGACGACTATCGCTTGGAAGCTGTCGTCCTAAACCAGGATAAGCCTGATCAGATGGTTTACATAGGTTCGATGCTCGACCCTTCTTTTAAAAAGAAACTAATATCTTTTTTGCAGGATCACAATGATTGTTTCGCATGGACGCACGAAGACATGGTGGGCATCGATCCAAGTATTATTTCTCATAAACTCAACGTTGATCCCTCGTTCAAGCCTGTTCAGCAGAAAAGACGAAAATTCACTCCTGAAAGAAATAAAGTTATCAACGACGAAGTTGATAACTTACTCAAAACAGGAAAAATACGAGAAGTCAAGTATCCAGACTGGCTCGCCAACGTTGTTGTCGTCCAAAAGAAAAATGGCAAATGGAGAGTTTGCATTGATTTCATAGACCTTAACAAGGCTTGTCCAAAAGATCCATTTCCATTGCCACACATCGATTCTATGGTCGACGCTACAGCTGGACATGAATTACTCACTTTCATGGATGCATATTCCGAATATAACCAAATATTGATGCATTCTGACGACCAGGAAAAAACAGCCTTCATGACAGATAAAGGTATTTATTGTTATAAAGTAATGCCTTTTGGTCTTAAGAATGCAGGTTCGACGTATCAACGATTGGTGAATATGATGTTCAAAGAACATTTGGGCGACACTATGGAGGTATACATCGACGACATGCTCGTCAAATCAAAGCATACGAACGATCATATAGGATATTTGAAGCAATCGTTCGACATTTTGCGTGAATACAAAATGAAGTTGAATCCAACAAAATGTTCTTTTGGAGTTCGAGCTGGCAAATTTCTCGGTTATATGGTCACACGACGAGGAATCGAAGCTAACCCAAACCAAATTAAAGCAATTATCGAGCTCAAATCACCCAGAAATTTTAAAGAAGTCCAACGTCTAACAGGACGTGTAGCAGCGTTGAACAGGTTCATCTCTCGGTCATCCGATAGATGTCACCTATTCTACAACGTCCTGCGAAAAAATAAAGGATTCTAGTGGACTGATAAGCATGAGGAGGCATTGCAACAACTCAAGAAATACATGACATCACCTCCCTTCCTCTCTAAACCTGAGAAAGGTGAAGCTCTTCAACTCTACCTGGCCGTCAGCATTAATTCGGTAAGTGCAGTCCTTATACGAGAAACCGACGGACGACAATTGCCAATCTACTATGTAAGTAAAACTCTACTAGACGCTGAAACCAGGTACTCATCTATAGAAAAACTTTTGCTTTCATTAGTCATGGCCGCTAAGAAACTACGGCATTATTTTGAATCGCATCCTATAACTGTGGTAACTAACTTTCTATTAAAGTCTGTGTTAAGAAAACCTGAACTAACAGGACAACTAGCTAAATGGAGCATCTACCTCAGCAATTATGATATGGATTTCAAACCTAAGACGGCGATCAAATCACAGGTCTTGGCAGATTTTGTTACAGATTTCAGTCCGGAGCTAGAAGAAGCGACGATGTCCAACGAATTAATTGTGGCGACTTTGCACGACACTACTTGGACGCTCGACGTCGATGGTTTGTCGAACATACAAGGAACAGGCCTGGGTGTCGTCCTACAGTCTCCACAAGGGGGCAAAATAGTGTACTCCATACGGTGCGACTTCAAGGCAACAAATAATGAGGCAGAATATGAAGCACTGATTGCAGGAATGAAAATTGCTCATGATTTGGGGGCAACATGTCTACATGTCCGGAGTGACTCGTCTCTAGTTGTTAACCAAGTTAATGGAGAATTTGCAGCAAAAGATTCAAGGATGATTGCTTATTATAAAATAGTAAAGGAAGAAGCAAAGAAGTTCAGTCGCTTCATAGTCGAATAGGTACCAAGAGATCAGAACACTCAAGCTGACGCATTAGCCAACTTGGGATCAGCACTTAGTCGAACGACATTCGACAATATCCCAATAGTCCATCTTGCAACACCAACAATCAAAGACGACGGTAATACTATGGTCGCACCAATTGAGGAAGAAAGCTCCTGGTCGAATGCTATTAAAAATTATTTGGAAAACGATCAACTGCCTGATGACAAAAAGGAAGCCAGAAAGGTTAGATTTAAAGCATCAAGGTATGTTATGATCAGAGGACAATTATATCGAAGATCATCGACTGGTCTGAATTTGCGATGTATCACCAACAAGACGCAAGTCCAGAAAATCCTACAAGATATGCACGACGGTGAATGTGGAAATCTCTCAGGAAGTCGCAGTCTATCCAACCGGATATCACGACAAGGTTACTATTGGCCGACATTAAGGCAAGATGCGATCAGGTATGTACAGTCGTGCGACGCATGTCAAAAACACGCAGGTATGTCTCATAAACCCTCTGAACCCTTACACTCGACTTTGATCCCATGGCCCTTTATGAAATGGGGAATGGACATTGTTGGAAAACTATCACCTGCCCCTGGGCAAAAAGTATTTCTTTTAGTTTTAACAGATTATTTCTCTAAGTGGGTCGAAGCAGCGGCTTTCTCCCAGGTTCGGGACAAAGAAGTCGTTTCTTTTATCCAAACTAACATCATTTGTAGGTTTGGAATTCCATCTGAAATAACGTGCAACAACGGGACACAATTCATCAGTGATCGAACGCGAAGATTTTGTGAAGAAAGGAACATCAAGTTGGTAACATCGACGCCTCGATATCCACAGTCGAATGGTCTAGCCGAGTCGAGTAATAAAACTATCATCAATTCAATCAATAAAAGACTCAAAGCTACCAAAGGAAGTGGGTGGAAGAATTGCCTTCCGTTCTATGGGCTAATCGTACGATACCTCGTACGTCCACAGGACAAACTCCTTTTTCCTTAGTCTATGGATGTGAAGCTGTGTTACCTATTGAGGTAAGACTACCGACTTCAATACATACGTCCGTTGAGCATAACTTGGTCGATCTAAGTTATGACCTCGACGCTTTAGAAGAGCTTAGAGAATCTGCGCACATTCGCATGGCGGCACAGAAACAAATGGTCGAGCGACATTTCAACAAAAATGTCCAGACCAAAATTTTTCAAGAAGGTGATTATGTCCTACGTCGAGTATTTCAAAATACTCAAGAGGTCAATGCAGGTAAGTTTTCCATTAAGTGGGAAGGTCCTTATCAAATCTCTAGCATCGTGGGTAAGGGAGCTTATAAAATCCAAACCCTCGACGGTCGAGATATCCCACGAAGCTGGAATGCAGTTCATTTAAAGAGATATTTCTTTTAAATTTCATATTTATTTTCTTCGATTATTTCTTAAGAAAGATTACTGACTTAAGCATCGGAGGGTCGTTGGTCAAACCAACGACCAACCCACTAATGTTGTTTTTCGCAGGGACGCACGACTTATTTAAAAATTTTTGTGTCGAGTAAAACTCATGTGATCACACGTATATGTTCGATTTTAATGGATGACAAAGGTTAAATTATGTATTTGATGTTCAATACTTAAAATCAAGAACCATTGTTATAAATTACCCAAAGTCGATCGAAAGTTTCAGTTGATTTTGATGATGTGGTTGAATGTCTGATATAATGTAATTGTCCATCTACTCGACATACGATTAATTATAAATAAGCGTCGATAAGCAAAAGAAACTTTTTTCATTTCCAAAAGGAAAAAATACAAGTATAAGAGACGACCACAGACGACCGACCTTTAGGTAGTAGGTTCAAAAGGAATTCAAGTAGGAGGAATGTCAGGTTGTCCCTGGACGACAACGGTCTTCTCTACTGCCACTTCTTCTATGACATCACCCTCCTCCAATTCGTCGTCCTCGTCCAGGTCCCTCTCCGTCCCGACAGTGTCGAGATAAGTTTGGAGTTCTTCGGAGGCCGACGCCATAGGATCCTTCCCCTTCAGGTGACGCCTCATTAAAGCAGCTCGGGCCGTGAAGCGAGAGAAAGCCTCAATTTGCTTCAGGTGACGCCTCATCCGTCGTTCTCCAGATCTTCGACCCTCTTCTTCAGAGTCGCGATCTCATCAGCAGAAGCAGCAGCAGTGGTAGTAGCCTTAATCTTTTCAACCTCCAACTTAGTCGACAACGCCTCCAGCTCAAGAAGTTGGTCCCTAAACTTGACCTTCTCACGATTCGAAATCTCTAGTAGACTTCGAGCATCGGTGAGTTCAGTCTTAAGGTCCTCGACCTTCGTCTTTTCAGCCTCGACCAACTCCAAGGCGACCTTCTCTCTTTCAAGAGCCTCGTCAGCCCTTTTCTTGACGTCAGGAAAGGACGACCTGAGACCTTCTGTCTGAGCATAGAAGCTTAGACAAGCTTGGAAAGCCTGCACGACAAAAGGAAAAGAATTAGTAGTAAAAACACGAGCAATGAAAAAGATTCAAAAGAAAAACTTACCATGAAAGAGAGGCCAGCAGCATGTGCCCCCGTGTCCTCAACCTGAGATTCTTTGTACCGATCGTAGAAAGTAGGGAGAAGAAATTTTGCCAAGTGTGGAAAAATGACGTCTCTTTCGAGAACGTCATTAGCCATAAAGTCAGCCGGGAGAGTGGCTTTGAATGTCATCTCTCCCACTTTTTCTTTATTCTTCTCCTCATTCCTAGAGGAAGAAGAAGGTGCGGCAAAGGGCTTGTCAACTCCCGACACCCTCATTGTTGGGGCATCCTTCGTCGCCTTGGTCGAGCCTCCAAGCTCGACCCCAACAACGGTTTCCTTCGCTGGTGTCGCTCCTGAAAGGGACGACAGAGTGGCATCGCCCGTCTTCTTGGGCGAAGACCGAGGCTTGCCTCGGACACGTCTTGGATCTACCCCCATGGAAGGGGCAAATCTTTTCCTCGCTTTCTCCCTCCCTTGACGAGCGAGCTCCAGTTGCTCGGCTCGCTTAGCGGCAGCCGACTTTACAGCTGCGTCCTCTGAAAAAAGAAAACAAGTTAAAAAATGAAATGACGTACGATATACAAGTTAAAGGTATTATCGAACGACTTACAGGTCATTTCTTCTTCTCTTTCTTCTTCTTCTTCCCTCTCTCCTTCTCTGTGAGAGCCCTCGACAGGCGTCACCTCAGCTACAAAAACGGCCTCGTCTTCCTCGTCGTTCGACCGAGGGGAAAATGAACGATCAGTAATACTTCTCCCCAAGATCCTCTGAATCTTGTCGATAGAATCTCTCCTTGGCTTCACTTTAGTGAAGTCGATCACTGTCAAACAAAGAAACACATCAAAATATACATCAGAAAAAACGCACGACAAAAACATTAAACCTACCCGATTTGTTCCAGCCGGACGACAACCATTGGCTGTCTTCGTCATTTACAGATGCCACTTGGAGGAAAACGTACTGACGTTTCCAACCACGATCATTTACCGCGATGTTATGTATCAGTACATTGTCTCCCTTCGAACGAGGAAACAGACTATATCGGTGATAATTATCCGGTCGAACACTATAGGCAGTCAAGAGGTCGTTCACATTGAACGGTACCTCCTAATCGGCCGTAAGACGATCGATCACCTGGACAATCCGCCAGAATTGAGGCATTAACTGTCCAGGCGTCAGGTCAAATGCATCTAAAAATGCCCGGACCAAAGGGCTAAAAGGCCAAAAAAAACCTATCTTAAAAGGATATTCATACATAACACAATATCCCTTCGGAAGTTCATCCGGCCTTAAATCTTCAGGCGACACCAGATTTATTTCATCTGGAAGCTTAGCCAAACTCTGAAAGTAATCTAAATGTTCTTCCTCCCTAAACATGCTCACAGGTTCACTCGACATCTGGAAATCAGGGATGTTAAGAGTCGCACACCAATAGCTAAGAATATCTCAAGCTTTCCTAGGCTTCTTGGCTATGGACTTCTTATGCATAAATCGACACAGAGGGAAGAACAGGAGAATCGTACCTTAAATAGTGTTCTAAACCTCGAATTTAGAATGGAAAGGATTCTGGTCGATCGGAAAGTGAATCTCGCCGGAGATATATTGTTTTAGAAAGGTAAGCGTAAAAAAGGTAAGGATTGAGGGTAATCCTTATTTATACTGAAAATCGGAAACCAAATCGTCAGAAAATTGAATCGCCAGAAAATCGATGGTCAATGAGATTGACACGTGTCGTTCGTGTCAGGTAACCACTCGAGTACACTCAATAAGAGTATGACACCTGTCCTTCATTAGCTGTCAAATTGTTTATTATCATTAACATGACGTCATCATTCAGTTGAAAACGAACCGATTCGGTTCTATGCAAATTACCCGCTTTTTCCTTTTATAACACGTGTCTTAGTCTTAAATTTAAATTTCAAAAAGTTGCCGCTTGAATTTTAAATTTGGGGGCAAACTGTTTGGGTAAAAAACAACCAAGGTCCTTTGTCGTACGTCTTTAGATTCCAAATAGACCATTAGCCCATAGTCGCACGACCAGAGAAATAACTGACGTCCTTCCTTTGAGCGACTTTGAGCGACTTTGACCAGACTATCAAAACCCGTCCATGATGGTTGTCATACGACATGATTTTAGTTACTAATTTACAACATACTTTATATTACATTTAATGCAGGATTTCAAGGACGTTTATGATGAGAGAATCATAACGGAAGACGTTACCAATAACAACGGATATAACAGATGCTATCATCAATATCGAACGGTTACCTTATTAAAGATATGCATTCAATACTTGCTAACGGATAATTGGAGTATAAATATGAAGATTGAACTTCACATTCGGACATCTGATTGGGAGACCTTACAAGCTCACTCATTCTCTCTCGAAGTTCATAAAGCCTACTGCTGTTTGTCGCGCGACGCACGATCGAAGTATAATTATACACAATGCACGATCGACTTTACTTTATCATATTGTTTTACATTATATTTCACTTGTAACATTTTTTATCAAGGACGACGTCCCTGATTGACGTTCATAGTGCACGACGACTCATACTCGTCCGCGGTTTTTACCCATTTTAGGGGTTTTCCGTGTCACCAATTCCCTTGTCTCGTTTATTTCATTTTTATTATTGTCGTACGATTATTAAAGCTACTTTCTTTGGTTGGATCAAGCTCCACATTTACCTTAAATTTTCCTTGGGAGATTTTTGGCATAAACACAAACCTTAGAGGAGATTGTTAAAATTTGATTTCAGTTCAAAAGCCAAAGTTTATCTGCAAGGGGAGATTGTTAAAGATTTTAAGTTTCAAAAATAGAAGAAAGGGGAGATTGACTTTAAACAAGTTTATCATAAGAAAGGGAGAAAGGGATAAAGGGAGATTGATGTTCAATGGAGATTGTTACTATCAGCATTAGTCCCAAAGTGGAAGATTGTTCTTTGATATTGAAATTCTTTTTGAAGATGATCTTGAATCCAAATGGGGAGATTGTTAGTGCACATTTGTTGTCTTCAAGATCATAAGTCAAATCCCAAGTCAAAGTCAAAAGAGCTTTAATGAAGAAGTCAATGTCAAAGTCAACATGTTGTGTTAGTTAGATTAAAGAGCTAACCACAGAGAACCTATTGCATACATTTGTAGAGAGAGAAATATTGAGAGAGAGAGAGAGAGTTTGTAATCGCATTATGGAGATCAATGACAAAGTCAGATTTGGAAATTAATTGTGTTCATCTTGATTGATACTTGCATTTATGGGAATAACAAAAACCATAACTTAGAAACCACAAAAATGAATGGGGTGACTTTTACTTACCGAAAATCACGGGTGTTACTTTTGCATACTTTGGGTGGGAGCACTACAATAAGACTCCTAGGACTTATGACGTCGTCGTGGTGCGCGAGTTTTACTCATGTCTGCATCAACGGATATTCTATGAGTTCTCCACTGTGGTAGTTCTGGGACGGCCAGTCCACATTATGGTAGATGCCATAAACGCCTACTGTCATCTTCACCGCCTCCAAACCCCGGACATGCTTTGTAGGGTGCCTCTGATACTGGGTGTGGGGGAGTAAGAGGAGCACAACCTGATCATTGTGGAGGATTTACAGTGGAGTGAAGACAGTTAGTGGACGGTGGGTTATGGTATCCTGAAGAGTGAGTTGCATTATGATACGACATTCTGGATGATGTTCCTGAGTTGTAGCCTGAAGCCTTCAAAGCATTATACCGTTGCGGACCCAAAGGTGGCTCATTTACTGTACCACATCCAGACTGGGATGCCACTGAACATCGGCATATCATCCAATTTGAGATCCTAGAAGCAGCCACACCATCTGACAAAGAGGCACTTCATTTCCCTTGCCCGATTACTCACTTCTGCGATTTGGCAGGTGTTCCATTAAAGGGGCTACAATCCCTACTACGCGACTTAGATGACCGCACCTATTGAATGCAAATCACTTCAACAATCAAGATATTCATCCTAATACATCGACATCTCGGAGGAGGCGGTGACTCAGGAGCACGTTGAGCTATCATCATCAAATGATGACGAGGATGAGGACTATCGTCCAGAGAGGCAGGCTGACCCCATATCGCCATCACCGCATACATCCTAGGAGATGCCATCGTGGGCTACCAAGTTCATACAACGCATTGAAGAAAAGACCGACTAGATTAGACGCGTAGTGACTGAAATCCGAACTAGTGTCTTGCAGATAGAGCTACAGTTGGCCAGGGCTACTTGATGGCGAGGAGCGTCTTCGAGCTCAGCGCCGCCGATGCGACACCAGATTGGCATCCCACCAGGTCGGGCCCTTAGAGTGAGAGTTTGTTTTCTCTTTTGATTTTCTTGTTTTGAGCTTTATATGTCTTCCAAATTCAATTATGTTGGATAATTGTACCTAATTCACATAAATATGATACTTGTTGTACCTAAGTCTATCTTATGCATATTCGACGGTCCATGTTATCCACACTCATCCGCATTACATACGAACCATGCATGCACATTGGGGACAATGCGTAGGTAAGGTTTGGATTTCCTGACGGGTATACTGATTAGGTAAACTTGTGTTTATGATAATTTTGTTAAAATCACGTGTAGACACGATCAAGATACCCGATGATACTGAAATCAAAGTTGTTTAAAAAATTTCATTGTTTTGAGAAATTTTAAACTATGATATAGTGTTAGAGAAATTAGTCACCTGCATAACTAAGAGACATTACTGGAGACCGCCCGAGAGATTTTGAGCCTATAATGTTCGAATTTTATTTTGAGGGATAAAAATGTGTTCTAATCTTACACACTTCACAGTCGTTCATAACCGATTATTGCATGATCTCGCTATTGTCTTGCATTGAGTAGTAAAGACGACCATTCGATATTGAACATTTATTGGTTTACAATTCGTGTGGACCTTAAGACATGATTCCAAGCATTGTGTGGCTAAATCTATGTGTTACAATTAGCTATCACTTATTTGTTTTGATAATGTGCGCCAACCCTTTTTGCAGCCAAAGACTTAATCGAATTTCATTTCATTACACAACACTAAACCCAGCCCAATTACTAGCCAACCCTGGTCCGAAAGTGTGCCATGGTATGAAATCGGTTAAAGAAAATAGGAAAAAAGGAACACAAGGGAAGAAAAAAAACCCAAATGGTTCATGTAGCTGCACACACAAAAAAAAGACCGGCCAATTTGTCGGGGCATGCCAAAAAGCCAAATGATGCAGCAGAATTGAAAACACAATCAAAAGGTGTAATAATGGGATCTAAAAAGTGAAGTGGTAATGGAAAGGGAGAATACCAGTTGGACTGTTCGTACTGTGATACATCTAGGATGTTTTCTCCTTTTGACCTTCATTTCTTAGACATTACCTTTAGCCCCATTACAACCCAACAAAGACCTGGATGATCTTCTGAAAAATGTGATTTTGTAGACTTATGTTTGCTAATATTCCTTGTCTTACTGCTTGATTCCTATCTGAGATCATCTTGCTTACCTTAGTGAATTTTCATGTTACTTATTCATGCAGATTGAGATTTATTGTACGTAAAATCCGACTGCATAACTTGTGTTTGTGAGAACCTAGGATTTAAGTATACAAAGTATCCCATGAGGTAGGGTCGAAGCGAAACCCTCTCTGAAAGTGTATGTGATTAACTGCATTCATTATGGTATATCCTTTTTAGTTCAATCTTTGGTTATCCTTAAGCAATGGTGGTCAAAATAAAAGTCGGGTATCAGTTTTTCTTACAATTATTAAAACTTGTATTGACACATTATTATGCCTAAAAAGTTCACTTGCATGTCTTATTTTGTGAATTAGGAGGTTGTAAGACTATTTATATCTATTTTTGCTAATTTGCTTGGTGACAAGCAATGCTCGGTTTTGGGTTGTTGATAACGCCAAAATTTGGGGTTATTCGAACACTGTTGATAGTTAACCTAAACTTGTGGGTTAAATATAATCAAGTCAGAAAGTATAGTATATATATGGTAGTTATGGTAGTTATAGGTAGTTATGGTAGTTATGGTAGTTATTTATGAAAGGATGTGTCGTTTGGGGCTGCTGTGGAACCGCCACCAACCGCCACCGCCAACCATCACAATGGTTCAATCACCACCATTCGAACAGTCACGATGGTTCGGAGGCACCTTTTCAGTGTTTATAAATAGGGTCAATGTATTGTAAATTGTATGAACAAAAATTGCAAGTATCAATAAAATTAGCAAGTGTATTCATACTATTACCTGTGATTTGTTCATCATAGCAAGATTATTTCCAACATTTGGTATCAGAGCACGTTAATCGATCCAGGGAAGAACAAGTGCAAGGGGCGATCGATTGGAAAGCAGATACCAAACCACCACCACCATACTTTGAAAAGAACCAGACAACCACACCATCGGCAAAGTAAGAAAGAAAGAAAGAAATAGGGAGGATACCTGTTCGTTGAAGAGATCGAAATACATAAACGGTTTGTTGTAACCGGAGCAACGATCGGAGAATTCCAAGAATAACAATCGATTGAAGAAGAACTTGAAAGCAGTAACGTTTTCTTTGATTCTAACCGGAGTCCGATCGGAGAAGACGAACAGAGGCAACCGGAGAAGACAATCGGATTATTGAAAACCACCAATTGTGGTTACTCTAAAGGGAAAGAAGAAGTACTGGGATTTGGAAATATTAAAAGCAAGAAAAAGGAAAGTTTGGTATTTTTTATCTAAAAAATATGAAATCCTTCACTTTAGATTAAAAATACAAAATAGCAAGTTACAAACCGAACCAATTTTTGGTTAATAGCAAGATAACCCGAACCTTTTGGTTCATAGCAAGTTAAAACGAATCCTTAGGTTCATAGCAAGTTCTGAACCTTAAGATTCAAATAGCAAGTTTCGAGCCTTTTATTAGGTTCAAATAGCAAGTAGAACCCTTGATTCAAACCAACAAGAAATTAGAATCATTGGGTTTAATATCAGCAAGAAAGGATCAATTATTTTGATCAAAGAAAGTAAGAACCTGATTAGCAAGTGGGTCAGGAGGCACGAACTGATTAGCAAGTAGGTCAGATACGTGCATCAAGAGCCAGATTAGCAAGTGGGTCTGGAAACATAATATTGATTAGCAAGTTGATCAATATTGAGCAAGTTTAGCAAGAAAAACTGGTTAGCAAGTTGTCCAGTAGTAAGTAAGGGTTTTTTTTTATCTTTCGATCAAACACAAGAGCAAGAAAACCAGAAACCATCTCGGTTCTAATTTGTAAGAAGTAAGCAAGTTAAAAGCAAGCAAGCAAGCATGACAGGAAAAGGTGATAAACATGATAACACATCAAGCAGTACATCAGTTCGAGAGCAAGGAAACGTTTTACTACAATGTCCAAAATTGACTGAAACAAACTACACTACGTGGGCATTGTTGATGGAAACAATATTGAAGGCCCATGGTCTGTGGGAAACAATTGATGTTAAAAATGCGGTGGATGAGAAGAAAGTACATACATCAAAGGCAATGATCTTTCAAACTTTGACCGAAGATGTCCTAATGCAGGTAGCACAGTGCTCGACTACAAAGGAAGTTTGGGACTCAATCAAAGTTCGTTTCATTGGAGTAGACTTAGTTCAAAAGGCATGTTCGCAAACTTTGAGGAGTGAACTAGAGTCTTTAAAGATGAAAGAAAATGAAACTGTAAGTAGTTTTGCAAGCAAATTGAGCAACATGAGGGAAATATTTACAAATCTTGGAACTACACTCGAAAGCAAGATAATTGTGAGGAAACTACTCAATTCGGTTCCAAAGAAGTTTTTACCGATCGTGGCAACTATTGAACAATATCAAGATTTGGACAAAATGTCGTTTGAAGAAGCCGTTGGAAGATTAACAGCCTTTGAAGAACGAATCAAAAGTCAAGACACACCAGAGGTAAATGATCAAGACAAACTTCTGATGGCAAGTTCAAACAACCAAAGCCGTGGTAAAGGGCGAGGTAAAAATTTCAACAACGAAGCCAAGGAAAGCATAAAATGGAAGAATAGTCCAAATACACGTAGAAGAAGTACGATTCAAGGAACTAAAGACAAGAGCACTTTCAGATGTTATTAATGTGGTAACTTCAGTCACTTTGCGAGGGAATGTTCGAAGTGGAAACACGATAAAGACAAGCAAGAAGAGTCTTATCTTATTAATGATGACGAAGGACCAACGCTGCTGTGAAGAGCAAGATAAAAGCAAGTTAAATACCTACCTTAAACCAAAGTTTAGTTTAAGGGGGAGTGTTGATAGTTAACCTAAACTTGTGGGTTAAATATAATCAAGTCAGAAAGTATAGTATATATATGGTACTTATGGTAGTTATTTATGAAAGGATGTGTCGTTTGGGGCTGCTGTGGAACCGCCACCGCCAACCATCACAATGGTTCAATCACCACCATTCGAACAGTCACGATGGTTCGGAGGCACCTTTTCAGTGTTTATAAATAGGGTCAATGTATTGTAAATTGTATGAACAAAAATTGCAAGTATCAATAAAATTAGCATGTGTATTCATACTATTACCTGTGATTTGTTCATCATAGCAAGATTATTTCCAACAAACACATCTTTCCAGGTAAAATTGTCTGTTTTCCAAGCAAACTAAAGGTGTTTCTGACAAGTTTACTACAAGTTGTCCAAGAAATGATTTACCTAAGAGACTTGAGAGAATAGGTGATTTAGAGAGAAAATCCAAGAGTTTATGTTTCGAATGAGCAGAGGATGAGAAAAGGATAACTACGGTATTGAGCGGAAGAGATCATCGCCAAATCGTAGAAACTAGAGTCAAAATAGTAGTCCCCATGAGTTCCATCGCAAGTTTCGGCCATTCTCGCGGTTTCAAAATCTCAGGCGGCCTTCCATGCGACTTAACTCGCATGGGAAGTCATGGTAACCTCTAGTCTTAACTCTTTTCCAGGTAGGGTTGAGACATTTGACCATCATATCCAAAAACTTGCAGCTAGGAGAGATTTTTGCATTTTTCTTGGCGAAGTTTGGCGGCGATTAAAGATTAACAAAAATTTCAACCTTCTTGGGTATTAAGCTTCACGAAGGGAGTTTTACTTATATCCAGATTTTGATTGAGAACCCAATATCTAGATCTGTGACTTCTATTTTTCTTTCTTTGTTTTCACTTACCCCCAACATGAACTAATCTTTAGATTTTGTGGGTTGGATGAATTTTAGTTGTTAAGCATATGAACACGTAGAACATGGATTTTATTAAAAAAAAATAACTAATGAAGCGTATGAGTTATTTTTAATGTTGTTGTTAGCCTAACCAACTATCAATTGATTTATTGATCTTAATTTATCTTTGAGAAAGGTGAATTGAGATTAGGTTTGTAATTTGTATGCCTAGGGTGAGAACTTGGATAGAGATATAAATCTTGATAAATATAAATCTCTAAGATTGTGGGTTGAGATCAAGAGATGAAACGTACAATTTTAGAGATTAACATGTTATAATGAGAGAGAGAGAGAGAGAGAGAGTAAGGCGGCGTTTGTTTTTTTAAGTAGTGTTAAAGTCTGAAGTCTGATTTCACTTCTGATTTTTAAATGGTGGTGCTGAAGTCTGATGATATCAATATCAAAAATTATATTCCAAAAAATTATCCTAAGAGCTACACGCAGGGTGTTTTTATAGCTATCTAAGACTTCTATCTAATAATAAATTATAAGAGTTATAATCAGCTAAGACTTCTACCTTCTCTCAAACACAAATAATAAAAAACAGCTGCTAATTCCCAATTGATAATTACTATAATCCTATCACATCGCATCAATACTCCCTTCTTCCAAAATCCTTGACCTCAAGGATGATAGTGAGCCCATATATCGAACGAAGGAAAACGAGCCTGCAGATCATTGAACTCCTCCCAAGTACTGTCATCTGCATCAGAGTTAGACCACTGGACCATGACTTCTGAAATGACTCTATTTCTTCTGTTTGTCATCCGTCGATCCAAAATCTTTAGTGGTATTGGACTAAATTCCCCATTATCCGAAACTGGTGGCAATTCACTTGCAACTGTATGGTTACCCACCCTTCCCTTGAGTAAGGAAACATGGAAAACATTGTGAATTCTGGATGTAGTTGGTAGTTCCAATTTATACGCCACCTGCCCCACCCTCTCCAAAACCTTGAATGGACCAAAGTACCTTGCTGATAGTTTGTGGAAAGCTCTACGATTGACAGAATGTTGACGATAGGGCTGTAGCTTTAAATATACCCAATCCCCTACTGCAAAAGCTCTTTCACTTCTATGTTTATCAGCTTGGACCTTCATCCTTTGTTGAGCTTTAGCCAAATTATCCTTAAGTAGCTTAATGGTGACCTCTCTGTCCTTAAGCATGGAGTCCACCGTTTGGTTTGAGGTGTCCTTTGGGTGATAGTGTATGTAGTTGGGAGGGACTTGACCAAACAGGGCCTGATAAGGCGTCATTCCAAGGCTGGAGTGATGGGCCGTATTATACCAATATTGTGCCAAGGGCAACCACTTAGCCCATGAGGAAGGTGTATCCAATGTAAAACATCTTAAATATGTTTCCAAGCATCGATTAAGTACTTCAGTCTGCCCATCTGACTGAGGGTGGTACGCAGTAGAAAATGCCAAGTCTGTTTGGTGTGCCTTGAAGAGTTCCTTCCAAAAGTTACTCTGGAAGACCCGGTCCCTGTCCGAGATGATTTTTGTTGGGATCCCATACAACTTAGATACGTGATCCATGAAGCTTTGGGCCACCGTGGCAGCTGTGTAAGGGTGTTTGAGAGCTATGAAATGGCCGAATTTACTCAACTTATCCACTAATACTAGTATAGTAGTGAATCCTTGTGATTTAGGTATTCCTTCAATGAAGTCCATAGAGATGACTTCCCAAAACTTGTTCGGAATTTCCAAGGGCTGGAGTAAGCCCGGGTAGGCAGCTGTGTCATACTTGCTTTGCTGGCACACATGACACTCCCGAATGAAGGTTCTCACATCCGCTTGCAAGCCCTTCCAATATACTACTCTTGAGATGCTTTTGGAAGTGGCATGGATTCCCGAATGCCCTCCCATTGCGCTAGTGTGAAAGAACTTGAGTAATTCTTGTCGAAGTTCCTTATTTTCGCCTACCACCATCCTCCCTTTCCTTAGCAGACATTCATCTTCCCATGTGTAATTGTTATTGATTGAAGGATCTTGCTTAAGCATATCGATGAATCCTTGCAACTTCCCATCCATGATCACACTTGCTTGTATTTTCTCCTTCAATCCGGTAGACATGCTAGAAATGGCGAAACAGGAAGAAAGAGTAAGGTCCTGGTGTCTTCTAGATAATGCGTCTGCCACCCCATTTTCCGACCCTTTTTGGTATTGAACCGTGTACTGAAGCCCTATTAACTTACTCAACCATTTTTGAAGGGTTGGGTTGCACTCCTTTTGTTCCAGAAGGTGTTTAAGAGCCTGATGATCGGTCTTGATAATGAAAGGTTTCCCGAGCAGATACCCTTTCCAACGCTGAATAGCTGCTACAATAGCTAACAACTCCCTTTTGTACGTCGCGAGCTGAAGGTGTTTGGGTCCTAAAGCTCTGCTGAAAAAGGCTATAGGATGGTTGTTTTGAGTTAAAACAGCCCCCACTCCAATACCTGAAGCATCAGTTTCAATGGTGAACGGTTCCGTGAAGTTTGGAAGTGCTAGAACAGGGGTTTGTGACATGGCTGTTTTTAGTGCAGTGAATGCACTTTCAGCTTCTCGATTCCATCCAAAAGCCCCTTTTTTGAGCAGATCTGTTAGTGGTTTGGCTATCTTGCCATAATCCTTTACAAATCTGCGATAGTACCCTGTTAAGCCCAAAAATCCTCTCAATTCCTTGATAGTTTTTGGTGCAGGCCAGCTTACCATGTCTTCAATTTTATTTGGGTCTGCCTTAACTCCATCCTTACCAATTACATGGCCAAGGTAATCAACTCGTTTCCTGGCGAAGGTACATTTTGATAGTTTGGCATACAAAGAGTGTGTTTTGAGAATCTTCAATACCTGGTACAAATGCTCTAAGTAGGTTGTCCAATCCTTGCTATAGATTAGGATATCATCAAAAAAGACCAACACAAATTTCCGCAAGTAAGGCTTAAATATCGAATTCATCAGGTTCTGAAACGTCGCGGGAGCATTCGATAAGCCAAAGGGCATAACCATAAATTCATAAAGCCCTTCATGAGTGCGTAACGCGGTTTTACTAATGTCGGTTTCCTTCATCCGAATTTGGTGATATCCGCTTCGTAAGTCTAGTTTGGAGAAAAAACAGGCACCATGTAGCTCGTCGATAAGCTCCTCCACCACCGGAATTGGGAACTGGTTTTTGACTGTTAAGCTGTTGAGCCGTCTATAATCGACACAAAATCGCCAGCTCCCATCTTTTTTCTTTACTAGAACGACGGGTGAAGCGAACTCACTCTGGCTAGGCCGAATAATCCCGCCATCGAGCATCTCCTGTACTAATTCTTCAACAATGGTTTTTTGTAATGCCCCATACCGGTATGCCTTTAAATTCACTGGGTTACTCCCGGCTAGAAGAGTGATGCTATGGTCTAATTCCCTTTTAGGTGGCAGCCCTTGGGGGCAAGAGAAAACATCCTCAAAGAGGTTCAACAACTTTTCTAATTCCTTGGAACGGGAGTCGTTGTGACCTTCCAACTCCGGCTTACTTAGAACAATAGACCATAGTTTCAAAAATCCGTTTGGAGAATCAACTAGATACGCTTGTTTAACATCCCAGTCGGTATCCCTCTCTTTACTTCGTTCCAGTTCTCGCATGGTTCGATCAACCCCTTGAAGTTTCACCACTCTCGACCCCCGTTTAAATTCCATGGTCATTTGTTGAAAGTTGCATCTGATGTCTCCTAGGGTGGACAGCCATTGGACCCCTAAAACAATTCCATATCCTCCGATTGGCATTGTGAAAAAATCCCCTATGAATTCTTCTCCTTGGATCACCCAACGTAGACTTTTTATAACGAATCGAACAGGTAATTTAGAGCCATCAGCCACACTCACCTTCATGGATTGTATTGGTGATAACTTAAATCCTAACCTCTTTGCCAAGGAGAGGTCCACAAAATTGTGGGTACTTCCACTGTCCACCAACATTGTGACGTGTTGTTTCTTTACCATTCCTGTCACTTGCAATGTTTGTAAGCCTGATGAACCTAGTAACGCATGAATTGAAATAGAGATATCCTCCTCATCTCCCATATTCAACGCTACAGCACCGCTGTCCTCTTCCGGTTGATGGGTCGTTGGTTCTAGCTCTTGTTCTTATGGACCAATAAGCATGTATAGTCTTCCACCTTTACATTTATGGCCCGGGACATACTTTTCGTTGCAATAAAAGCATTGGTTAGTTCTCCTCTTCTCATCGTATTCCTTCTTAGTAAGTTGCTTATATGGTACTGGTTTGCTGCCGGTGTTCTGATGAAAATTACTTTGGGTTTTTTGGTTCATCTTTTGTAGGAATGGTGGTAATATTGTGTTCCTTTGACTATAGGCACCTTGGGAGGAGAGATTTGGTGATACTGATGGTAAAAATTTAGGTGCGGGTAAAAGGGTCGGTGCAGGGGATGTGGGGTTATGGAGGGGGGATGAATGAGCGCTCTGGAGTGTGTTTGTACGGTAAGTGTCCGGTTGTTTTGGTGGCTCTAAACCCCATAATGCATACAAGGCTCCCTCTTGAATTCTGGCTAATTTCATGGCTTGAGTTAATGTTTTTGGGTCTAGTAACTGGACAGTATGCATAATTTCACTCATGAGGCCACCGAGATATAAGTCTAGCAACATATCGTTAGGAATATTCACCTGATTCCTTAGAGTATTGAATTGGGAGTTATATTCACTTACAGATGCGGATTGCTTCAAGTTCCTGAGTTCGATCAGAGGTTTCGAGTATACCCCTTCTGAGAATTGTTCCCGTAAATCTTGAATGTATGTTTGCCATCTAACAGTCGTGCCTATCATCTCCTTCATATAACTCTGGTGCCACTGTAATGCACTCCCCTTCAAGTGAATTGCAATAAGACGAATTCTCATCTCTTCCGGTGTATTATCGATTTCAAAAAATTGATTGCACCTGTAGTACCAATCCTTAAAGACCTCCCCATCGAACGCAGGGAACTCCAATTTGGTGACTCTATTCACCAAGTGATATCCCGATTTAGTTCTTGCTAGATCGGAGCCCTGTTTCGCTTCCTCTTCGTCACTGGGACTTTAGTCGTCATGGTCAGATGAGAGCTCTCCTTTTTTCGGAATCTTCCTTCGATGATCTTCTAGGAGTAATTTCATTCCTTCTGTCAGTTCTTCGATGCTGTTTTGGAGTGATTTCAAGGTTTCATCATACCCATCCATCCTCCTGCTTAACTCTTCTTGCTTCTCCCCAAGCTGTGCGTTGGACACCATCTCGACACAGGTAGAGGAAGAAGGCTCTGATACCACTGATATCAATATCAAAACTTATATTCCAAAAAATTATCCTAAGAGCTACACGCAGGGTGTTTTTATAGCTATCTAAGACTTCTATCTAATAATAAAATATAAGAGTTATAATCAGCTAAGACTTCTACCTTCTCTCAAACACAAATAATAAAAAACAGCTGCTAATTCCCAATTGATAATTACTATAATCCTATCACATCGCATCATCTGAGATCTACATAAAAGAGACTGTTTGGTTTTTAAGTGGTGGTGTTGAATTCTGATATCTGAATAAAAACAATTTAAACTATATTCAAATATGAACTACATATTGTTACACCAAACAATTACACTTGATTTTAAAATGGTAAACCAATCAAATCTTTGTGATCTTGAACAATATATCAAATACAACATGTGACTATGAATTACAGTGAAGTAATAATACAAAAAAAATTCTCCATACATGTTTCTCTTTCAAGAGCTTTCTCTCTGTCTTTCTCATAAATTGTTCCATAACAAATAATGCCTTGTCTTAGTAGCAGGCAGGCAGGAAAAGTGATGATATTCAATCCACTAAAAACTTTTGTTTGCAAACCTTTACATAGGCAAGGTACTGGCTTAAGCTTCATGGGGTTGACTATCACATTATCATCAAAACTTTTGTTTGAAAAGTGATGGTATTAAATCCACTAAAAATGAAGACAAAAAGCTTGCTATATATAACCAATACCAAGCTTCAAATACAACGGACAAGACGAATTGCAAGTAATAATAGAAAATTTTGTTTGAAAAACCCATCATAAAATCGACTTTTGAGATCAAACCCACCATAAAATCGAACAGATTTCACAGAAGAAAAAATCGACCATAAAATCGAACAGATTTCACAGAAGAAAAAATCGACCATAAAATCGAACCACATATGTCACAGAAGCACAAATCGACCATAAAATCGAAGCATAAAATCAACCCGAACCATCAAATCGAACCTGCAAGTCCTGATTTGGAGTTGAAGCTATCGATTTGGAGAGGAGAAGAGGAGGACGTCGTTCGATTTGGAGAAAAGCGAGTGTCCATGCGTTGATTTGGAGATCGATTTGGAAATGATTTGGAGATAGATTATATACTATTGAACAAGTCTGGAGCGATTTGGAAGGAAACAATTTGGAGATATCGTAATGGAAAAAGCGGCGATGGGAGATATCAGATAAATGGAAAAAAAAAAGTTATAGGTTTATTACTTTATCGGTAAGTGGAAAATAAGTGTTAAGAGGATTTGAATTTATGGAAAAAACAAACACACTTAATTGGTCTACCTTTGACCGAAAAAGTGATAAAGGGGTTGTTAAGTGCTTATTTTTTAAAAACAAACAAGGCCTAAGAGAGTAACATATCCATTGGTGATTGAGTGCTTATTAATTGATTGCTTGGGTAAATGTTCAGTTTCTAGTGTTCTATGTGAAGACTATTAGGATTCAAACTCCCTTCTCTCCTAATAAAGTTTCAACTTCTCTTTTTCTGAACTTGTTCAAGATTTTCTTTAGTTTAATTAGATAATTAATTATTAAATCAAATCACCAACATTGATCGTCCAATTAATAGTGAGTTAGTGACTGTAGTCATTGTGATACTCAGTCTCTAGTTCCCTTGGTTAGATACTTATAATTTAATACGTATTACTTGATTCGACATCGTACACTTACAGTTAAAATTAGAGGGTGTAAACCCGCCTATCAAGATAAAATCTACAGTGCTCTTGAGGGCATCTCCATTTGAGTGACTTATAAAAACCTCATTATTGTACTTTTTTATTTTGCCATATCATTTGTCAACTCGTCAAATGAAGATTCTCCATCAAACTCACAAACGAGTGACTTATAAGAACATTTTTTTGGGGTCCCATGTACTTTTTTCACCATTAAAATTAATTATATCTTTTTAAATTAATTAAAAAACTAATAAAATAAAATTCCATGTAAAATTCAAAATAATAATCAATGTTCTTGTATAAAACTCTAAAAATTATAGGTTGGCTTAAACACCAACACATTTTTTTTTAAATAGAGAGAAGTGAGAATTTGAGTATTTTAGCCTACTTTAACAGATTTCTCAAAACTTTGAAAAATTCTCTAAAAGTGATTGCTAAGTGAGGAATTTATTTCCACTAATGGAGTTAATTGTATTATAATTTTATATAACATTTACTTAAAATTTTATTCAATATATTAAATATTTTAATGAATATATAATTAATGTCGTAATCTCTAAATATGATGAACCAGTTAGGGTTGAATGTAATATTTTTCGAAGATTTTGATTTTTAATTCTACATTTTAAAAATTCTTGAAAAATCTGTAAGAATTCTCTAAAAAGATAGTGACTTGTAAAAACTAGATTTTTTGCTTATAAAAAACCTATCATTAGATATGCTCTGAAAACACTCGAACTAACAACCTATAAAAGAAGCTCCAAAGCCTAACCTTTATTTTATGCGTCTGGTATCAGCTATGGTATTCAAGAATCCATTCATTTATTTCCGGTTATCCACCATTTTTGTCCTATTTTACAAGTCGTTCAAAACCCATAATTATATATTCTAGATCAATAGTGGACCCAGGATTTTTACCGAGCAAATGCATCTTTAAGGTGGATCAAAGGCCAGTAAAGTCGTGCGATATGTTTTAGCCGAATTCCACCGTTTAGAGGGATTTTTTAAAGTTTTTTGGTTGATTTCGAGGGACTTTTATTCGGTGTTTTGGTTGATATTGTATTCTCTAATATCCCGGAACACCCTTCAAAGTTTAGAATGTGCGATATGAAGTTTAGAATGTGCGCTTTTCATATCGCAAAAAGAAAAAAAATACTTGCGCAAATAAGTTGGTCGGGTGCAGGGGAACCCCGCTTGGGGCTTAATAGGTCCGCCCGTGTTTAAGATCCGAGTCGTTCTTTTTATTTCAAATTAAAATAACACGATTAAATTATCAAAACCAAATCACATGAAATGAATATAGGGGTAAATTACAAATTTTGATTTGATTCTTATTTTGTGTAACATATTTTCAAAACCTTCATTTCAGCATCTCAAATATTAGATATATGGTTACATGAAAATGCTACGTATTTTGAACTGATTCCTATGTTGAATAACGTACTTTAATCAAATATTTGAGACATCACATCTGAGGTATTAAAATGGTGTTTTTAAAAATATGTTGCATAAAATAAGAATGAATCATACCAAAATAAATTACATTTTCATACAATTTGCCCAAAAATCAATATCATGAACTACTCCCCTTTGGCTTTGACTCTTGACTTTTATGAAATTAAAGACATAAAAAGCAACAAGAATGTCAAATCAACTCTTTCCTATTGATTCCTAAGAGGTTCAAGAAATAAGCATTCAACAAGAATACATACCAACAACAACTCCTACCCTTTGACTTTTACTTTGACTTCTAAGAAAACCAACAACATTACTACAACATTTTCTATCCCATGAGTTTCAGATTCTTGTTAATTAATTAGTCCCAAATATCCTAAAATCAGTTGATAAATGAACACATACCATAGATTTAATCTTCGCTCAATGACACATTCATGTCTGTGGCCGCTCTTCTCCAGTCGTGCACGGCTGCAGCCGTGCAGTTCTCGAGTTGGAAGTTACGGGTAGTGGTTGAACCGCTGTTTCCTGCTGTGGAACCGTCATGCACGTTTTCGCTGAACTTCTGCTGCTCTATTTTTGTAGCATGAGGTTCGGTGGGGGGCGATGTTGGTGAGGAGAGTTTGACCACGGTCTTTGGTTTTTTCGGTTTTGGCTCGATTGGACTGCCTATGTTCGGCAGAAAACTGGCCACGACAACCTGACATGAACACGCCACGAGAGATGATAAGAAAAAGAAGGTTCCCTTTACTATATTTTGTTGATGAGGAAAAATAACTACTCTCTCTGTCCCAAAAAAGAAATGTCCACAATGGAAAAAGACAGTCAGATTAGAAATGTGTAATTTACACTTTTTAATTAACTAAATTATAATAACTAGGGAGTGATGAATTTCTCCATCTCCTGATTAAGGGCTATACTGTTACAGCGGTCAAAATACCAAATCGCATTCAGTATTGTGATTTGAAATAGTGTTTATCGCAATGGTAAAGCGGTGGTATAGTGGTTCATATAAATATTTAGAATTATATATATCATAAAATGTAATTAACTTAACATATTATGTGTAATCAATATAAAAAAGAAATTCACTAATTGACTTAGAATGATGGTGGAAGGATTTAGGAAACCTGATTGAATGCTTGTTGATGTTGAAAATCTAAATTTTATAATCGTCGACTTGGTAAAGATAAAATGATAAATAGATGGATTAGATTATTTAAATTATTAAAACAAAAACAAGTCCAAGTCCAAAATAAAACCCCAAATCATTTAAATAGGTCCAATATAAGTTGGTTAGACAAAAAAGAGCCCAACCACAAATAGCGGTTATGTGGACCACTATTTTGGGTAAATCGCATCGCAATTCTCAGCACCGCTATTTAGGACTGCGATTTAACCACCGCAAATCCTTCCAGGACCGCGAACCGCTGTTGCACCGCTATTAACAGCATAGATTAAGGGTAGAATTGGAAAGTCGCATTTATTTCGGGACAAAACTAGAATAGAAACTTGGACACTTTTTATGGGACGGAGACGGAGGGAGTACACAAGTGTCTCATGATTTACTATCTAAAGATGTACATCTAATGAGTACCTTATTTATAGAAAATTATGGGACCTTAGAATGATGACAAGTGTCCAATGATTTTATATCCTAAGATGTATATCTAGGCCATTTTTGGCTCTTTTAGCTTATTGAAGAAGTCTCATTTTGTAAGCCATAAGCTAGCTATTTAGAAAACTACTTCAAGTAAGGCTTTTTCCCAACTATGCCCCTTATTTAAAGAGATTATGAGACCTTTGATCAAGAAAAGTGCCCCCATAATTTTACCATTTAAAGATCCATACTTAATGAGTACGTTACTCAAAGGGATTATGGGTCATCGAACGAAAATGCTAACCATCAAATGATAATGGTCTTCGGTTTTTGACTCCCTCCATCCAAAATAAGTATCCACATTTCTATTTTAATTTGCTCAGAATAAGTGTCTACTTCAAAAAATAAATGACTAGTTTTCAATTATACCCTTAATTATGAGATGGAGAAATTCATTACCCCCTCCATTATTAAGGGTAAAATTTGAGCAAATGGTTGATTAACGGCAACCCCGATCGGCGCCACACGGAACCCGCCCCCTAGAAACCACATGTGAGGAGGCATTTCAGAGTTGAGTCAGCGGTTGAGGCAAGCGGCAGGGTTCAAGCCCACCTCCCGCAAGATTTGAACTTGAGCCTATTGTGTATTTGCTCTTGTTGTGTATTTGAGCAAAGTCGCTCCCCCCTTGCCAACTCAACTACATGTCCAAGGGCATTATTAAGGGTAAAATTGTCATTTAGTTAAAAAGTATAATAATTACACGTTTCTAGAATTATGTGCCTTTTTCATTGTGGACATTTATTTGGACGGAGGGAGTAGCATTTTTAAGTTCAAATAATCCTTCCTTTGACCTCTAAAGTCAAATTGTACCTATTCTACCCTCAATATATGGTCGTGAAGGAGGTAAAACGAACAAGGGTTTACCTGAACAGGACCAGCGGCCGTGAGAAGGCCTCCAAGCTGACCCCCAACCACACGCCCATCTGGGCTAGACAACGCTATGCTCATTTTATTTTCTTGGGATAATACTCCTCCAACCTCCGGTGTGAAAGATCCAGATAACGAAAGAATTTCAAATCTTCCCTACAAGAAAGTATGATAGTATCAAGTTAAGTAATGAAAGAACAATTTCACAAAATTAATTAAATAAATAAAATAATGTTCCAGACCTCATATGTTACGGTGCCTCCTGACGAACTGGCATGGCGCAGAGTCACATGTGAAATAACACCAAGGGCAGAGAGAATGCATATTGACCGCGGCCCATCTTTTGTAAACGAAATGATTTTAGAGGTAACATCCTGAAAAGGTGAATCATAATTATTCAAAAGCAAAGATTATGCAATTCACAATTTTTTTTGGTATAAATGTTTAATTTTGAGTTATTCAATTTATTCTTTACAGTGATCATAGTTGTCAATTTGTAGATGAAAGAAAGAGTTATCATGTAAATTTCATAAATCGTGATCAAATCATAAATTTTTCATTTACATTCTAAACCAAAGCAAACCAAACCCAGTATATCACCCAGAGGTGGGCCCTAGAAAGGTGGGATGTATGCAGACATGGCCTCTACCTCAAAGAGTAGAACGGTTGTTTCCATGAAGACCATTGGCTTGTGCAAAGTGTGCGAAAAGAAAGGATAAAACTTGCTCTTTTCTTACACATTCTCTAGAGGTAGGTATATATATATATATATATATATATAAAGGATAAAACTTGCTCTTTTCTTACACATTCTCTAGAGGTAGGTATATATATATATATATTAAGCACAAAGTATAAGCATACGGAGTGACATTAAAATAAAAAATGTACTTGTATTAATCACAAGAATGATGTATTGTATCATTAGTCACTCGTTATGACTTTACCAAATACCAATCAAGAAACCTTTTATAATCCAACTAAAAATAAGCTTTTGATCAATTACATATATGCAGAAATACACAAAAATAACATAAACAAAACGGGATATTGACTAAATACTATAAGAACATATAGACGATCAGGTCAGGCAAAGAAACCGTCCACAATCATATTTTTTATCATTTCATGTTCCTTCGATCTCTTTCCATAAAGTAAGTGAGCCTCATGAACCTTTTTACACTGAAAAGGTCTTGGTGTCCACCTACCTTATAGGAAAAGAAATACAAATAACATTGGAATGACGTAAACAAGAAAGAAGCTGAAACATTATCATGCAGAACGAGGACTGCAACATGATTAAACTTATAACAAGCAAAAAAAAGACTAGAATATAATGGAAATTCGCCTCCCATCAATGCACAAAAGGTGGAGACAACAATGGTTTTCAATGACATTTGTCTTTTTTATTTCAAGTAAATATACCTCTCCGGGGTTAACAGTGACCATGTGAGGGGTAAAACTTCCACCAGATGAAATCTTGTCACCTACAATTGCAAATATTTACGTTACATAGCTTGATAAAAAAAACAGACCCAAAAAAACAAAGAAATTTAGACCCTAACTCTAATGAATAGCGAAAATAGTGTCAAGAAGCATGGCATACGGTCTACCCCCTCCTTTCCATGAAAAGTGTAACAACTGACTTAAGGGTATATCAATGGAAGTGATTAACCATTAGTTCCTTGATTTACATATTCATGTGAATCTCTAAGAGCATCTCCAATAGATTCTCCAAAATGGAGAAAATAGAGATTTTGGGTAAGTTTTTTGCTTCAACAAATTCTCCAAAACCTTTCTTCAAAATGGAGAAAGTAGGAGAGAGTGTGAAATTTTCCAAATTTGGGGAAATCCTAAAAATGATTACCATGAGAGAGAGAGATTTTTTTTATTATATTCCCACCAATAAGAAACTTTAAAATAAAATGTTTAGGAGAGAGAATCAATATTTTATCAAATGTATGGAATATTTTAATAATATAATAAATGTTGTAATCTGCAAAATGGAGAAGTTTTTGGAGTTGAAGGTAAATTCTTTTAGATTTTGAATTTGATTCACCCTTTTAGGGAAATTTTGAAGCTGTTGGAGATGTTCTAACAAAGTCATTTTTTTTATTCGGAACATGCTAGTTTTGAACTCAAAGAATCTGAACATAAGAACATTAAATTTGATCATAGTTCCTACAAAGGAGTAAATTGAAACTGTTTGTGATAAATTAGTGAAATTAACAAAATATCACATCAAGTTTGTATTTTGGAAGTACTAAATTTAACATCAAACAATCTAAATAATATCTAACTTAGAATGGAGATAGTATTTGACACACTCCAATTGACCAAATTTATAAATAAGAATTTTACACAAGCACCTTGAATAATTAACATTAAGCCGTTTTCATCAAATGGACTACGGGATAAGTACTTAGTGCAACCCCTATCATTTTGGCTGCTTACCTTCTTCAATTTTATTTTGTCCTATCCACAAAATGATGATTAGATTGCGTAAAACAAATAGTGAAGCATCATGCCCACATAGAATCCAAATGTCAAGCTAAATTATGGATTAGAATTCGGGAAATTTAGACATCAAGCACACGATGACTGTGTGTATTATTCAGAAAATTATTAAAGTCGGTATTAGCTCTCATGTGACTGAGATATAAACTAAAAGATATCTCGGAATGTAGACATATAGAGGCAAAGTAATTTGATTTACGGACAGATTTGAATCTAAAGTAGTAAAAACAGTACCTAAGTTCATACTCCCGTAAGCATGCTTTGGCTTGGTCTCTGAAGAATTCATTTTCCCTTTCTTCTTCTTCTCAACCAAATGGCTGCCGCTACTTCCTTCCCCTTCACCAAATTTTATATCAGAATAGGCAGCAGAGGCTGGTGGAGCAGAGGCAGAGATTGGAATTGGTG
Source organism: Arctium minus (assembly GCA_954870635.1). Lineage (NCBI taxonomy): Eukaryota > Viridiplantae > Streptophyta > Magnoliopsida > Asterales > Asteraceae > Arctium > Arctium minus. The sequence goes on along the minus strand of OX941094.1, from coordinate 9,159,297 downwards.
ACAATGTGCTACCAGTTTCACCTCCACCGGCAACTACACCATCTGGGCCATACTTCCTTGGCCTACCCCTCTTCTTCTTTATCAAGGAACCCGGCATTCCACCACTCAGTGGTGAAAAACCTGGTGGTCCAATGAGCAGGGTAGAGCTATCATTCCTTGGGGCCAATTGATAGCTTGATGTTGCCTCAGGTGCTATTGTTTCTACTGCTGGCATCATATTTTCCCTTGAATTCATGCTGATCGGCAAGCTTCTACACTAAAAACAAAAAAATTTAAGAAATTAAAAATTACTCCTCATCAAACTTAGTACTCCCTCCATTTTGATTTTAAATCATAAACCTATGACACTTCAAATCCACAACTCTCATTGATGATTTTCAGTATTTTAGCTCAAACATTTTCTTCTGTAATAGTCTTTTTATAGATTAATTGTTAAATTCCTTTATATAAAACAAAAAGAATTAGGCCTACAAAAGAATATTGATCAGAGGAATCTACATCTGGATTTGAATTCTATTACCAAATACAAATGAATGTGAATTCAATTGATGTTAAAACTGGACCCCTGAGTTAGGATTTGTCGGACATTTAACGAATTCGAATAAAAATATAATATCAAATTCAATTAAGCCAAAATTATTCATATATGAATATGTAAATTATCCAAATCCGACTCTGACTCTAAATGGAATAAACGTTTAAGTTTTTAAACTTTAAAAACTAGTAGAAGTTACAAACACAACAATTAAAAGAAAATAACAAAAACAAACATGACAAAGTTTAATCATTTCCACACCCAAAAATAACATTCATTGTTTGGTGAAAATGCAACCAATAAGAAGTGAAGATTATTTTTTCTTATAAAATGAACTTAATTTATATATAAACCAAACCAAACCAAACCAACCCAACCCAACCCAACCCAACCCAACCCAACCCAACCCCGTGTATCCCAATAGAAAGTAGGGTTTGGGGTAGAATGTAAGCAGACCTATGCCCTACCCCAAAGGGAATTTTCCTTGAAGACCCTAACTTGTGAAAATTTGTGAGCAAAAAGGGAAGAAGAACAGAGACTAAGCAAATAGCAAGCAATAGAAACAAAAATATATATAAATTGAAATTACCTTGCTCTTTTAGTATTATAATTATATGTAACACAATATATATATTGATACGCATTCCAAATTCAAGATATAATCCACAAAATATCTAAAAGGATCTAATATAACTATATTCAAATTCTTATTTGACTAAAGTAGGAATGACACAAATAAAACTCGAATATATTAATTTTGGATATTTGACAAACCAATTGGTAACCAGATTTTTCTGGAAAAAAAATTTATTGAGGCTGAAAACTTGATCAATCTGAAACGTCAAAAATTAGAATCAACAATCAGAAAAATAAACTACAGTCCGTAAAAAAATAAAAATAAAAACCTAAAAAAACAAAGAAACTAACAAAAAACTGAACGAATCATCTAAACAAATTGAAGAAACACAAAATTGATCATGAAGTAAAATCGAGAAGAAAGTAATAAATTCATTAAACCAAATGCATATTTTTTGTTTTTTTCTGAACAGTCAAAACTTAATAAATCCAGATTAATTACAAAAAAATAGCATAATCAAAAAGGAAAAACTAAATTTAACTAAAATTAGCAAAAGAATCATTCTACATTATCTTCAATAATCCAAAAATATAAACTCGATTAATTAATCAAATCATAGTGATTCACTTTCGAGAAAAAGAAAACTACTTACAGAGTTACACTTCAGTATTTGCCAGAAGCTCTTCAACTGCAAAACAACACAACACAACACCAACTACATAATCAAAACCCTAAAAATTAAATCAAGCATCATAAATCACCAAACAAAACCCTAATTTTGTAGAGCGCATTACCGTTTCCGATGAAAATGGAGGAATTCCAGAGCTGTCTGAAGTTATTAGAGCAAAATTTACACACACTGAAACCCAGAAACTGTGTGAAAATTTTCACAGATGTATCGATTCTGTGTGTCTGTAAATGTAAATTAAAAAATAATAATTATTGGGTTGAAAAAGGTAATAATTCTCATAAATGAATTGTTTTTTGCAAAATTCGATAAAAGTAAATTTTGATTAAATGAAAATTTTCAAGTCCGCACCCTAAATAAATTAAATTTTATTTTTAAAAAAATACAATGATTTTAATTTGGTGTACAAATAAATAAAAATATTTACTTGTTACACTCTTTATGGTGCTCAAAAAACCAACCAATTCAAACCGAGGTAACCCGACATATAATCGATACAAAATTAGGACAACATGAATATATTAAGTGATATTGGGTTAGGTGAAAGTAACCCGATAAACGTTTTAGCGATTTCTCTAAAATTATTTATATTTCTCTTTAATATGTATAAGTTATCAAAAACAACTCGACAATAACGAGTAATGGAACTCATAAAAGAACATTATTGGAAAGTTATATGTAATACCTAAATATCTGATGAACTCGTATATTCTTTTGAATGATAGATCGTATTTCGAAGAAAATTTTTCTTATTTTTATGTTTTCAATATTGTTTTTACTTTGTTTAAACACAATCCGACCAAACCGACCAACCCAAACGGATTGGTTGGGTTGTTGAAATGTCTTCAACCTGATTAACCTAACCCGTGAGCACCCCTAACACTATCTGTCCCAAAATAAATGTTTATGTTACTATTCTAATTTGTTATAAAATAAGTGTTTATTTTCTTATATTACCCTTAATGAATAAAATTTATTTTTCCTATAATTAAGGGTAAAACTATCATTTTGTTAATTAAAAAGTATAATGATAATCACACATTTTTAAACTGTGTTTTCTCATTATGAACATTTATTTTGGAACGTAATTAAAATCATAAATATTTTTAGAGTATGTATCAAATATCTGATTTTATTCTATTATTGAATAAAAATATTTGATTTTATTGTAAATTTGTTGTTTAGTGATGAAATTCTTTACCTGAAATTTTATAAAATAGACGATTTTAAACAAATTATGAAATTATAATTGTAACAATAACATTAGAAATTTTTTATTTTTTGTTATGTTTCACGTATTAATGTATATAATTGTATGATCCTTGTTATAGTATACAGAATCTTCATTTGAAAACCTATAAAATTAAGTTAATCTTGAAAATTTGTATATCATGTGCTATTTTACGTGATTTTTTTTTAATCTACAGCTTAGATTTATTGTATTAATTAATATATATATATATATATATTTGTTTATTTTATATATATTTGCTTCACATTGTGAACAATTTTATGTGTTTATGAAACAAAAGATACAACTAAAAACTTTCACATTGTGAACCAAAATACATATAAAATAAATACATAGTAAAACAAATATATGTTAATAAATATATTAAAGTATAGTTTTAAATGGAAATTTTTTTTTGTGAAACAATACCTTATATTAATAGTTATCACAATATATGAAATTCTCAAATAATTAAGTCATTAGTCTAATTTGATTTAATTTATAACTAAATAAACAACAATTATACTCAAAATCTTTATTCCCTAAACCTTTTCTTTTAGCCATTATATCCGGTATTTTGTTTATATCTGAAAATACTATAATTTCTAGATATAATTTTTGAAAATAAACCATAAAAATATTCCTTAATAATTTAAAATAAATTTCCTCTAGCAAAATATAACATTTTAACATGGTGTAACATTTATTAATGAAAATTTTCTATTAAACTTTTATTGAATATATATATTAAATAATAACTTAAAATGAAAATATGAAATACTTTACTTTAAAAAGAAATACCTAAAAATAAAAGTGGTGAGAGGGAAAACAGAAAATTGAAAAAAAGTTGGTCAGGTTTCAATACCCTTTGACCATATTTTTGTCGTTATTCTCCTTTCTTCTATTTATTTTCTCAATAATTCTTTTGAAATATTTAATTCAAATTAGATATATTTTGTAATAAAAATAATAATAATTTACAACATTTACTATTTTATTTTAGACCACTCACAGTTCCACACCAATAAAATCCTAATTATGTTTCAAAAATATCATGTTAATTTTTCCTCCTACACCAATAAAATAATGCATCTTCAAAAATAACTTAAGAATAATTCATCTGAACTGAATGAGATTTGGATTAAACTGTTTTGGGTTATTCTCTTTTCAAGTTAATCGGTTCACTTTTTTGTTAATTTTTTTTTCTAATTCGGTTAAATTGAAGAATGCATTCAGCTAATATTTTATATATTTCATGTTTTTAAAAACAAACCAAATACATATTATACCTTTATTATTTTACATGTGTTATTGTTATATAATCTTTTTGCTTGATGGCAGATAATGGTTTTTGTTAGATTAAGTTTTTTATTTGATATAGAACCTAGTACGATCGATTACACCCCAGTACAACTTTTACAACCCAACAAAACTCTGTATAACCTGATACCATCAAGTATAACCCAATACGATCGATTACACTCCAATATAACCCATTAAAAACATTATCACCCAATACAACCTATCACATCATAACATAATCTCATACAACAATGGAGAAAGGTTGTTATTTTTATAGTGATTATTGGAGCAAGTGTCCGATAAAAAAATATAAATTCTTATTCGATATAACTAGTTATCGAACTAAATAACCCGAAAACTGAATAACTTGAAACCAATTAAACCGGACCTTATTTGGTTTGGTTATGGGTTACTTTTAAAATTTTTGAAAATGATTAACCCGGACCGAATAAATCATAATCTGATTTAATCGACTGAATAACACTTCTATTAAAAATAATCTATATTGCCACATCGACAACTATTTTATAATTTGTATTTTTATTATTAATGATTAATTAATATTTATGTAATATTTATATAATTTAATATATATATATATATATATATTTTTTAATTAAAAAACCTATAAATATATATGTTATGTTTGACAAACTAGCTGATAAGCTAGCTAATGACTGATAAACTAGATAGTAGTTGATAAGCTAGCTGATGAAAAAGTCATGTTTAACAAAGACTAGCTTATAAGCATGTAAACTTATCAAAAATGACAACTAGAAAAAGCAATCAATTACAATATTTAATAATATATATTAAACAAATTTATAGTAATATAACATAATAATTAATACAAATAATGTAGTAAATAATATAATATGTTAATTAAAATAATTTGAAATTTATTTTTATATATATTTTAATTTTTAATTTTAAACCAAATTTTAAAAAAAATCTACATTAATATGATTTTAAATAACCGTTACGTATAATATGGAAAAAATAATCAAATAATAATTATAAAAATAATAACTAAAATATATTGATCAATATTAAAAAATTTGATATAATTATCAATAATTCTAAATAATTAAAAATTAATATCAATGTATAATTAAAATTCATGTTATAGTTTTATTTATAATTAATAGTTAACTAGAAGTGTACTCGCGCAATGCAGCTAGATACATCACGATTTTAATGTTTCATTTTATTTTCTGTTTTTTGTCGATTTACATTACGATTTTGGATGATTGTGAGAGAGTGATAATGATTTTTTTTATATAAATTTGTTTAATTTAGACTTAATAATATAATGTAATTTATTTTGGTTTAATAATATAATTTTTTTATAAAATATTATGTAAGATTTTTTAATTATATTTTAGATTTTTTATATCTAAAATATGTTGAGAGTTATTTTAGGGGAGTTAAAGTGGGAAATGATTTTAGGGGGGTTAAAATGGTTAGAGATAATGATTGAAAATTAATGAATAACATTAAATGTAGTAATTAGCATTAAATAGCGGTACATTAAGCTTTAAGACTTGTTTTTAAGAGTTTTTTATTTCATCCTTATAATATAGTATAGATATATAATAATGAATATTAATTGGGGTATAATTAGAATAATCATAAAAAGCTTTTCATATGCTACTTTAATTAGCTTATCAAAAAACTAGTTTATAAGCTAATTTATATCCATCCAAATATGTACATAGTATTTTTTTTAAAAATCTTAGCAATAATGTTATCCTTTATAAATTAAGCATTAAAATATAGAAATTATTTTTATCTAACTTATAGTTTAGAAAAATACCTCATTTAATGGTTAAAATATTGTTGTAAATATCGTATCTAAAATTTAATTGAATTACATATATTTTTTTAATAAACAAGTAATTTATTAACTAATAAAAGAATATGACAAAACACTATGATAAAATAATTATTTTATTAACTAATTTTTAATATGTAAATTTTTTAATTAATAAAACAAAAATTAAGTAGTAAAATTAATTTTGTATTTAAAATGGGGTCCAATAGGCTTGTGTGGTCTTTCTATTAATTTTTCAGTATATGGAGGGGAAAGTTAAGAAAAAACTCAACGAACTATCCTATTGTAATAATCGTGTTCTTATTGAAAATAAACTAAGTCTTATGGGCATAGTGTGAAAATTGGAAAGTTGAGGGCCTAGTTGTAATTAAGGAAAAAGGGATTAAAACCTCCTAAAAACCCTCATTGGTGAATTAACGGCTGCTAGAAAGAAGATGAGTGAAAGCTTTGGCAAATTCTTCAAGGAAATCGGTTTTTGGAAGACAATCAGTGTGGTGCTTATTCTCCATCAAGGTGAGTATCTCTTCTTTATATCTTTAAGCTCGAGAGTTTAAATAATAATAAAATATTTTAAATAATTAATACTAAAATATTTAAAAAATTGTTACAATAATAGGCTAATAATAAATAAATAGTTACAGAAAGTAACAAAAATATGACTTATTATATTTATTATTTATATTTATAAATTAATAATTAAATAGTAAATAATAATAATTGAATAAAAAATTTATTTAATTAATATTAGGTAAATATTAAGTATATAATTAGAAAGAAAAAAAAACTCTTGTAGCTTATTGAAACGCTACTCCAAATATCGTTTTACTATGTTAACTTATCAACTAGTTTTTACACATTAAAACGAGATTTTTAATAAACTAAAAAAATAATTAACTTAAGGTTGTCAAACATGGCTTAACAGAGGTGTTTGAAAGTGTTTTTAAAAGGTGATTATATGATATTAAATAAATGATCTTCCTTCTTCCTCTCGACATTCAAAAACCCTTCTCCCTTGTTCGGAAATCCATTCCTCTCGACAAGGTTGTGGCGTGGTGGTAAGAACCTGGGGACTTCATAGCGGTTGCCCGGGTTCGAGCCCCACTCGCAGCATTGTGGCCACGGGATGAATGTCCGCGGGCCATAGGCTTGTTTTCAGGAGATTAGTCCGGGCCCAAAGTGGTCTGGAATACTCCTTTACCAAAAAAAATCCATTATCTCACCTTGCAACCCTCTCCATCATTGTTTTTTTTTAGAGGAATAGATCTAGGCAATTTTATAAAAAGGAAAACGGCCTAAGCCAAGAACAAGCACGTCAAAACCCAACAAAAAGCAATAAAAAAAAAGTAAAAGCTAGACACGACACCATACCAAGCTAATAGAAGCCAAAACAAACTAAGGCTACACGACCTCTCCAAACTAGAGAAGAAAATGTAATTGTTTGTTGCTCGAACAACAACTATTGTTGCTTGAATCTCTAATACATCTTCTTCTTGAACTTTAAGGTGGCATTTGATTTGATGTAAATGTTTTGAGGCATGTGGGTTTGAAATCTTTAGGGGGCGTTTGGTTCACAGAATGTTTTTGGATGGAATGGAATCTGTCAAAGGAATTTGACTTTGATGGAATTGGAATGGAATGTTGTCAGGTTTGACCACCTGTTTGGTTGACAGAATTGGAATGGAATCTGTTAAATGAATTGGAATTTTTCTGTTTGGTTCACAGATTGTAGCTTCGGAATTGGAATGGAATTTTGGTAAATGACCAAAATATCCTTTTTGATTATTTTAATTTTTTAAACAAAAATTACTTTAATAAAATAATCATTAAATAGTTTAATTTTTAACAAAAATTGTTTTTATTATTTTAGCACATGAATGATGTTGAGAGAGAGAGGAGAGAGAGGAGAGAGGGAGAGAGAGTGGAGGAGAGAGGAGAGAGAAAGAGAGAGAGAGGAGAGAGTAAAGGGGGGAGAGAGGAGAGAGAGAGGAGATAGAAGAGAGAAAAAGAGAGAGGGGAGAGGAGGAGAGAGAGGAGAGAGAGAGAGAGGAGAGGAGAGAGGGAGAGAGAGTGGAGGAGAGAGAGGAGAGAATGAGGAGAGAGTAAGGGAGAGAGAGAGGGAGAGAGAAAAGAGAGAGAGGAGAGAAAAAGATAGAGGGAAGAGAGAGAGGAGAGAGAGAGAGAGAGGAGAGAGTGATAGAGAGAGGAGAGATAAAGAAAGAGGGAAGAGAGAGGAGAGATAAAGAAAGAGGGAAGAGAGAGAGGAGAGAGAAAGAGATAGGAGAGATAAAAAGAGAGGGAAGAGAGAGAGATGAGAGAGAGGGAGGAGAGAGAGAAGATATAGAGGAGAAAGGAGAGAAATAGATAGGAGAGAGAGGGAAGAGAAAGAGAGGAGAGAGAGGGAGGAGAGAGAGATAGCGAGAGGAGAGAGGGTGAGAGAGTTAGTTGGTGTTTACTGATAATCAATATTAGTAGGTTTTAGTTTGGAGTAAAAGGTAACTTTGGAATTATCAAAATATAATATTCCATTCCATTCCATTGAAATCCTTGGGTTTTAGGATGAAATGTTCAAATCCTTCATTTGTGGAATTTGGTGGAATTCACACATTCCTTCCATAGAAAAGAATGAACCAAACAAGGGAATTGAATTTGATCAAAGGAATTGGACATTCCAATTCCATCAGAATCTGCGAACCAAACGCCCCCTTAGTGTTCTTGGTTTGGAGAATTTGGAATTGAAATAATGAAATTGAATTCCATTTTTTATAACTAATCATAAAAATAATAATTATTTTTTGTTAATTGATAATTATAAAACAAAAAATTTCAATATATTTCAAAATATTATTACACAAAAATTCTATGAAATCCGTGAAATACCAACAACCCCCATCAGATTTCTAAGGGGTTGTTTGGTTTATGGAATTGGAATGGCCAATTCCATTGACCAAATTCCAAGTCTATGTTTGGTTCGTGGAATGAAAGCAATGAAATCCTTGAAATTCCATTAAATTCTACAATTTAAGGAATTCATCATTTTTTGGCTTAAGTGAAGGAATTGAATTCCTACTAACAAAACGCATGGTCAAATTTCATTCCAATTCATACGATGGATTCCAATTCCATTAAATTTCATTTTGTGAAACAAACACCCCCAAAATCTCATGTTTGTGGGATTTCAATGAAATGATGGGATTTCAAATTCAAACAATTTTTCAAAAAAAATATAAGATTAGAATAGAATTGAATTTCTAATCCTATCCAATCTTACAAATCAAATAAGACCTAAAATTTGTTGCAATGGTGAAAAATAAAAATAAAAAATTTGTTTTTGTCAAAAGATTACTTGATAAGGATAATTTCATAATCTCTTGATAGACGATAATTTACACACATTAAATTAAATGATAGTAATTTGAAAATATCATAAAAGTATTATTTTTGGTTCAGTTAACGTTATTGCATTCTAATTCTGAAGTTACATTCTACAAAGAAAACAAAAATATTCAATCTTTTTTGTTGCAATCATACAAACACTAATAAACTAGATCTCATCAGAACTCCATAGTTAAGATTCAATTTATTTGATATATTTCATTCATATTCATACAAACCAAACGCTTCGTCAACCATAATTAAATTTCATTCTACTTCAAATTCTAATTCATTTGACATATTTTATTTCTTCAAAAAATAATATTCTTCAAACCAAATATAACCTTATTAAATTTCAAATATGATAATAATTAAATTATCAGTTTCAGAACGCACATCCAAACGTACAAATGAATACTATACTAACCTATAATTCCACAAACTCTATTTAAAACGCATCATGTATAGATGTTTTTTAACCCACATGAATACAATCGCTATGAACGTATTACCAATGTGCCATACATCATAGGTATCAACAAATTCAACCTACTTTGATCTGATTCTTATCTATATCTATACTATCTTATAAACCAGATTTGAAAATCTCTTAAAAACAACTTGTGTTGCACAATGTACAACTGTTTTATGCACAATCTCTTAAAATATCTTAAATACAACTCTAATAGCGTGAGGTACAACTTGATTATGCTATACTATCACTCCTCATAATTATCTTCCCCAAGCCACGCTTACATTCTCAGAACTTATCTTCCCCAAGCCATTACACGCTCTCACACGTCTCAGATCTTACCTTCCCCAAGCCACGCTTACATTCTCATCACACTTACATTCTCATCTTCCCCAAGCGACGATTCAGAAAATCGCTTCCCAAAGATGATGATTCAAACTCCACGGTTAGAGATTCCAATATATGTATACGGTTAGGGTTTTGATTAATGTCTTATCTCTACCGATTCACTCTCAATCAATCGATCATCTAATATTCTCTCGCTCCTCTCGTCGAACACACATCAGGTACCAAATCGATTATGTTTGTTTTCTCACAATCGATTTCGATTTTGCTCTCAATCGATTTGTTTGTTTTCTCCAATCGATTTCGATTTTGATTTGTGTATACATATCAAATCGATTTGTGTTTCTTCAGTTGTTATGTTTTTGAAAAGTTTGATTTTACCCTAATCATTTTGTATTAGTTTGTTCTCACTCTCAATCAATCGATCATCTACTATTCTCTCGCTCCTCTCGCTACTCTCGCCGAATACACATCAGGTACCAAATCGATTTTGTTTGTTTTCTAACAATCGATTTTGATTTTGCTCTCAATCGATTTGTTTGTTTTCTCCGGTCGGATTCGATTTTGATTTCTCCAGTTGAAAGCTAGCTTTCATTTGACAAAACTGGAAGTCCAACAAGCTCATGTAATTTGGGAACAGGAACTTAAAAAAATTGGTGAGTTCTTAGAGTACCTTCCTTTAATCACTTCCTATTAAATCCAGGGAAAATAGTAAACAAACTTAAATTGAGTGCCGAAATTTGTATTTCAGATGAAAAGTGAACTAGATTCCTAAAGTTCCTTTGGATCTTTTAGACTTATAAAGCAATTTAATTAAACTAACCACCTTTGTTTTAATTTTTTTTTTATCTCATAATTTGTTTGTTTTTGTTCTATGTGACTGTATCTTCTCTCATTATCTCTTTGTGAAGGCTTGCAGTCTGCTGTGTTCTTGGTCTGAGAGTTCCTCTTCCGTTTTCTTTTTGCTCATTTTTCTTGTGTGCAGGTAAGAGAGAGAATACCAGGGTGTATGCAAGGTTAGACTTTTTCATGTTCATTAGCTTCCAGACTTGATTCCTAAGGAAATGCTCATTAGCTTCCAATATGTTTGAATGACCAAACTTTTTTACTGCTTAGTGTTTCTGAACTCACTTGTTTGAGGAAATGCTCATTAGCTTCCAATATGTTGGAATGACCAAACTTTTTTACTGCTTAGTGTTTCTGAACTCACTTGTTTTTTTTTTTTTTTTTGGTGTTTGTTCTTATAGAAAAAATTAGCATAGTTAAGGCTCTGGTTATTAGTAATGACAGCATAAGGCTATAGGAAGCTGAAAATGGGTTTTTTTCATGTTTTTTTTATAATATTTTCAGTGCCCTTTTCATGTTATTCCTCTCTCCGGTTGAAACTTAGGGGTCGTTTACTCAAACAGTTACCCGGTAAGCATTTACCAGTTAAATTCAACGCTATCACTTACCATATCGGGTAAGATTTTAGTCCATTAAAACGGTATTGTACGCAAAAATTTACCCGGTAAGCGTTAACCGGGTAAGAGCCGTCACCCTCACTTACCGGATAAGACTCTCGACCATTGTTTTCGCTCTTACTGGGTAAGTTTATTAGTCATTGTCATATTCATTGGTTAAGATAATATAACTTGATAAGCTTGGTAAGCGCTTACCCGGGTAAGTGTTTGATAAACGCCCCCTTAATCTAGCTATGCCCTTGGTAAGTATTTGGAATATGCCAATGAAGTTCATTGGGATTTTTAAATTGTGATAAGCTAAAATAAGTCGCCAAGAAGTATCAGATTCTACATTTTTTTTCATACCACTAACAGTAAATAACTTGAGAGTTTAAGGGGTTTATGCCATTTTTCTCAATAATTTATGGACAAAGAAGGCTGGATGACATTGCCAAATTTTCTTGATTCAATACATGGTTGTAATCTATATTCATAAGCTCAAGAAATGAGTACAAGTCTTCTGGAATGTAAATGTGAGGTAGGAAAGAAAATGAAGAAAAAGGAAAACTTAAATATTAATTCGAATTTGGATTAGGTTTGGTCAGATGATAATAATATGGACATGGAAGAGATTGAGAACTTCAGAGTGTGCTTTAATTGAATGGGTGATTAAAAAAATCTGAGGGTAAAATACTGGGAAATTAACCTCTTGTTCGTTTTTCTGCTTTTATTACATGTTTCTTATGGTGACTGGTGAGGCTGGTTTTGGCAACGGTTTTCACACTGCAATTTTTTAGTTTGTAGATTCAAAAGATTTACTGTGTATGTTCTCCTTTGAGATTATGCTTATATACAGTGAACTTTTGAAATACAATATGGATCTAGATAGTTGGTGCGACGCGTTTAAGGTACCAAACTTCATGAGTGAGCTTGAGTTTCTCAAAGCACAGATATTTTTATGAGTTCAATAATAAGAAACATAATTCACATACTGACTGCTTTCTTGGTTTTTTTGCATAATGTTTTCCCTTAACGATCATATTCCATTATTGCTATTCTTGGTGGATCTATTGGGAAAGTGGGATGAGTCTGAATACTCAGGCTAATTTGTCCCGGTTGGTTGCATTGCATACTATGTGATTGCAAACACCCCTTGTTTTGGTTGATGGGTTGGGTTCCGGTGAGAAGTTGAGTTAATGGTGAAAAGCGTGAGAAGTGGTTATCTTCCATTGGATGAGAAATGGAAGCACAATAGGATGAGATGCACCGAGATGCACTAGATCAATTCCCTTCTAAGTCGCAATTCATGGGAGGGTTTGAGATTAAAAGAGATCAACGGTGATAAACCAATTCTCACACTTCTCACCAAAAAAGACACTTCTCACACGATCCCACGCCTTTGGTTGATTAGCTATTTATATTCCTTATGTTGTTCATTCATATTGTGATTTTTAGGTTAACAAATTGCTGGTTAGAGGTTGTAGGATTCTTTATTTTTTGGTTCTTAGGATATGATCTATTTGTTAGTAATTACATTATCTATCAGGTATCGACATTTACATTCTTTACTTAATATATTCCTAAAATGGAAATGTTCTTAGGTTTACTTTGCAATGATCAAGAGTATTACTTTGCATCATCTACTCGGTACCAACTGTTGTTGTGTAGCATGGTGTAAGTGCAGTTTTGATGTATGATAGATCAACTTTTATGTGTATTATCTATCCTCTTTAGCCTTCCCTATGCACTTGTTGCTTAAACAATGCATGTTAATTTTGTGGGTTTTTTTGGTGTGGATATATATATATATATATATATATATATATTTTGTTGCAGCGTTTCGGCTTGAGATTTGTTACACATCAACATGAGCAGTTGCATTAAGTTTTTAATTTCGGATTTGCAAGAAATTCTGCACCCCGCCGCATTGCGCGGGTACACTACTAGTTTTATGTAACATACTTTTAAAACCTTCATTTCGGTACTTCGGATGTGGTATCTCAAACATTTAGAATAAAATGTGTTGCACAAAATAGGGACAAGATCAAAATACATTGCATTTTCATGGATGCTAGTATCTAAAAAAGGTACTTGAATTTTTGAGAAGTCACATATGAGGTAATAAAATGAAGGTTTTAGGAGTATGTTACACAAAATAAGAATCAGATCAAAATACCCGTCATGATCAATCTTCTGGCATGTAGCAAACTAGCAATAGTTGCAAAAAACCCGAAAACAAATCATATACACAATTCTTATACGTGGTTTCCCATAGTCATCGCTGCTATTTGGATTCTTATTATTAAAAAAACAAACACAATGAATCCCAACGTGTAGGATATATGCAAACCTTACCTCTACCTTGAGAAGTTGAGAGATTAATCAAGGAATAGAAGTTCCATTTCATCCTAACCATCATAAATGATTTCAAACCTTCCACAATGCAGTTCGAGTCCCTCCAAAGGCACGAGGGATTTTCCTGACGGTTCTCCAGAGCCCCATGGGAATTAGTCGATGTGTGCGCAAACTGGCATGAACACCACGGTTAACCAAAAAAAACCCTCATGAGCGAAGAAGCTAGTTCTCTTTACTTCTCTTTCGTCTTCATAATCGAAGAATTCACTTCCTTAGGGTCAATAAAACAAGATTATCAATGATATAATAAAATGCATGTTGTGATAACAATCAAAAGCAATTTGAAGACATAAATAACTTGATTTGGTTATAGGGTATTTCAGTTTTCGATATTTTCCGGATATTTGTCCATGCCGGATCTAGATATATCTCAATTCAGGAAGGCTCCAAAGTGAAAACAAACAAGCCCAGTGTATCACAGTTGAGGTGGGGTCTAGGGGTGGGATATAGGTTGATCTGACCTCTACCCTAAAGAGTAGAATAACTGTTTCCAGGAAATTTTCCCAACAGAGACACAAAATAATTAACATAATATAAAATAAAACAAAATTTAATTTATTATAAAATGAATATAAGTGGTAATTTTTTTCTTTTTTTTCTTTTTTCCTGCTGCCATTACCGAGAAAACTAAAAAGGAGTCAAAGAGATTCGAACTTGCAAACTGGAATGCTACATGCAATGGCTCTACCTTTATTAATCTAGGGAGCACATGTCAAATTAAAGTGTGCACCTGTAAGACTCCTGATTTTTTTTCTCCATTTCGCAACAGAGCGATAGAGTGCATGCTCACCCCCTAGCCTAAGCCTATAGATAAGGTTTCCATTCCGAAGTCTTTGCTGCTGTTAAAGGGAAAGACGACAGACCGATAGCCAATGCCGTTACCTGTATGAGCGGTAACGTCCACGTACGGCTCCGTGAGAAGGGCTGTGGACAGAAATGGCCTTGTTGTACCTCACTCTCGCGCTAGCGCGCGTACTATTCCGGGGACTCTATCCAAATCTATGGATGCTGGGGGCTGTTTAACAAACGCTTACCCGGTAAGCTCTTACCAAGTCACTTACCTTACCGGATGAACATTACAACTACCGAGAATCTTACCCGGTAAGTGTGGGCGGCAAGTCTTACCGGGTAAGCACTTACAAGGTATATTGTTGCACACAATGCCGTTTAAATGAACTAGAATCTTACGCGAGAAAACAAGTGGAAGTGTTAATTTAAAAAGAAACCCGGGTAAAGCTTGCTCAAAGTATTTTCGGAAAAAGTACAAAAGAACTTGAAAAGAAGAAAAACAGTGCTAAATTTTGTAAAACAAGTTAGAAGTAAGCAATAAAACTCAAACAGACAAACAAACACAACATATAGAAGAATATAACTAATCATATACAAGTGTGTACCTGATGAAGATAGAACATCAATGATCAAACCAGGAGGTCAAGCAAACAGCCGCTCTATTCTTTGAAGATTGCCTTCCAGTCTGCGTACATCTTCGGGTGAGATATACTGGGATCGTTTGGTTATCAAATAAGAAACTGTCTTGGAGGTTTTCTATAACTGACCCAAGAAAATAGATCCCTAAATCGATTCAAAACCAAAAAATTGCATTTCCTGCAATGTTATTCATACAAGGGATGTTGATTATCAATTTGCCCAAAAAAACTCCAGCAACATAAAATGGTCGTAAATTCATAACTTCAGGTGAAACGCTAAAATACGCATGTTTCTCTCAAGAGTTCATTTTAATACCAAACCTCGAGTTCGTGTTCAAATTTATTGTTGATGGTATCTACAATATACTTCTTCAATTGTAGTATTTAAATGATTATCCGATTATCACCAGAACAGTCTCTCTAACCCTTGAGTAAAGCTAAGGTATGCATATATCCTACCCCCGGTCCCTACCTCTGTGTGGGATATACCGGTTCGTTTGGCTTGGTTTGGTTTTACTTTAGGCAATTATCGCCTCTTTTTAAAAACCGAATATACTATGTAACAATAAAATATAATCCTCATAACAGTGAATTGTGATAGATGTTCACGATACCCCAAAACCTTTGATTATGATGGTGAATGAGCCAAATATTCCTAAGCCAATCTCTAGATCGATCAATATACAGAAAAGCTATGTACTCGTGTGCACACTCAATTCATTCTGCTGTGGATTATAATGAACAGTTAAGAAGAAAAAAACCCTAGAAACTAATATGATGGATAAGCCAAAAGAATAACAATTCATACTTCTTTTTAGGGAAAAGTCCAAAAAAACTCGGCGTACTTTTGAGTGATTAAGTCCATGAGGCATGAACTACTACTTCACAGGTGTTTGTTATGATCCTGTTATTTTCATTTGAATCTGAGAATTAAAAATTAGTAGCTTCTCCTATGATTATCATTTGAATCTGAAAAATAAATAATGGCTCATAAACATTCCTTTCGTTTTATTGGTTCGATGTACTTTGCTACTGATTTGTCGATACATCAGGAGAGAAATGACATATTCCTTTCGTTTTACATGCATAGGATTTATTCGTTCAGAAAAATGTTCAAGAACTTGAGCGCTCAAAATATGAAAGTTCCTTGGGTTTTTTTAGGTTTTAGTAAATTCAAAAATTTATTTGTTCGGTTTCAATAAGTTCAATGATTTATTTGTTCGGTTTCAGTAAGTTTAAGGATTTATTTAAAAACATATTTAGAGACCTAATCACTCAACATAAGAAAGTATGTTGGGGGGTTTTCGGACTTTTCCCTTCTTTCTAAGCAAACATGAACATTTATAAACAATGCCATGCTTGTTTAAGAGACTAAGAGTTGTATACTTTCATGGTCAAATATCCATAAAGCAGAGCAAATACATGATTACTCCTTCCGTCCCAAAACAGATATCCACAATGAAAAAGGCACAAAGTATTCGAAATATGTAATTTATTACAATTTTTAATCAACTAAATGACAATTTTACCTTTAATAATAGAGGGAGTAATGAATTTCTCCATCTCTTAATTAAGGGTAGAATCGGAAAGTGGACACTTATTTTGGGCCAGACTAAAATAGAAACATGACACTTACTTTGGGATAGAGGAAGTATAACAATACCCAACATAGCAAGTCATCTCTTGTTACAATTTTTATGTTCAAATTTGTCAAAGTATTTATAAAATGTGGATGTAATGATATGCAAGTTTTAGCAGGCAAATCAACTATAATAGTCAGCAGAAGTGGACCTTTGATTTCCTTTTTATTCGCAAGAATTCCTCATCCGATTGAATCTGCTTGTGCCGGAATGCTTTATAGGAATCCATTGATGATTTTTGGAGCAGTTGGGAAGAACACCAGCCTCTTTCTGTTTTCAATCAG
Organism: Arctium minus; assembly: GCA_954870635.1. Taxonomy (NCBI): domain Eukaryota; kingdom Viridiplantae; phylum Streptophyta; class Magnoliopsida; order Asterales; family Asteraceae; genus Arctium; species Arctium minus. Next base: position 9,141,733 of record OX941094.1, on the reverse strand, counting down.
TACAAAAAGAAGCCAATATAGGTCAACCCATGTATTTGATTACACAGCATTTCCAACATCATTTCCTGCCCTAACTCATATTTAAGACCATATCTTGCAAATTCGAAGCTATGGTTGGGGGATATATGGTAGCAATGTGACTAATTCATTTTAATCTGAAGTCATTGTTTATCTAAATGAGTTCTGGATCATGGAAAATTTGCACTCATGTGCTTACTAGCTACGTGCATCTCCAACAGATACTCCAAAATTTCTCCAAAATGGAGAATTAAAAGTCAAGATCTACAAAAATAATATTTTCAACTCCAACAATTTCTCCATTTTAGAGATTACAACATTAATGATATTATTAAAATATTCAATACATTTAATGAGATATTATTTCTCTCTCCTAAACATTTAACTTTAATGATTTTTATTGGTGCGATCAATAAAACAATCATTTCCCTCTCTAAGCAATCACTTATAGGGAGTTCTCCAGATTTGGAGAATTTTTCAATTCCCTTTTACTTTCTTCATTTTGGAGAATTTGTTGGAGCGATAGATTAGCGCAAAATCCCCAAAATCTCCATTTTGGAGAATCTGTTGGAGATACCTAGTAAATGCATGCAAAACACTATCATGAATACTCGATTACTCGCGATATTTAGGTATATAACCTTAAATGAGATTTCAATTAAATCCATGATCTTCTCATAAGTATGAAGTCTTTTTTTCTTTAATAGGTCAGGAGGTCATAAATTTAATTAAAACCTCATTTAAGGTCATATACCTAAATAATCCTTAATACTCCCTCCGTCCCAAATAAACGTCCACTATGACAAAGACAGACAATTCTAACGTGTGATTATTACACTTTTTAATTAACTAAATGACAATTTTACCCTTACTAAAAGACCGAGTAACGAATTTCTCCATCTCATGATTAAGGGTAAAATTGGAAAATAGGCACTCACTTCTGAAAATGGACACCTGTTTTCGGACAAATTAAGATAGAAATGCGGACAAATTACACATGTCATGACTTTATACCTCAAGACCATTGGATATGCCATGGATTTAGCCAAAATTTCGCTCTCAAGGAGCCCTACCTTTAACAATGTACGAGGTATTCTGCTTGAGTGCCTCCATATCCTGCAGTATATGCCTTATAAATCAATCAACAATATGCAATTATTCTCTTGCTTCCAAAAACCTACAACCATGCAGGTGAATGAGAAGTATAATAGAAGTATACATAAAAAAACACTGCTCCTACTACATACAGGCCAAAAGTTTCTTGTCAAGTCTAATGTCATAGGCAACTCCCTTCTGATTAGAGATACAAGCTCTATATGCTTTTGCATGTCACAGGATTGATTTCTCAACTCCAAATCACAAATGTAGTTTTACATCTGATGATCTAAAACTTTGATGTTGATCATTCTATTTGATGAATCCAAAATCGTAACCATGTTTTCTACTAAATCTACATAAAGCATCATCATCTGAAATTAATTAATTCGAATGTATCTCTAAAATTGTAACATATAGAGCAATAGGTTAATGTAGTCCTGTCTGTTTGTAGTCTAACATTTACAGAGGCATATGTCATCATTGTGGAATGATCATAAATGGCTGATATCCTGCTAGTAAGCTTCTTTGAAACAAAAAAACATGCAAAATATAAGCAGGTCGTGGCTATATACATATATATCAGCATACTGATCATGCATCTGCATTATTTTCCTTAATTAGGACAATCATAATTCTCATGCGTCAAGAACATGGTTAACCAAAAAATCAACAACTAACAAAATAGAGACATGATTGTTTTTGATAATCCAAATGCAACTGTGATTAGGCTTGACTACTTACCAACATCATTTCCTCTAGTATCTGCGAACCAGAAACTGCAAAACATCACAACTCAATTCTGGAATTACAGAAAGCCGAACATGTGCACAAACATGATTTTGTTGGAAGAGAACAAAAAAATTCACTGCTGTGTAAGATGAAGTCATAAATTTATCGGTTCACAACTCAATTAACATATAGTCATAAAGAAGTATGTACAAAAAAAAAGCCTAATGGCTATAGTTTACAGAGTCACAAGCAGCGAAGACCTAAAGTATGTGAGCCACTCAGTTCTTCTGTGTACACAAATATACAAGTCAGAACCAAAAAAGGTGAATGGCAGCAAATAAACTTAGGATTAAGCTACTGCACACTGACCCTCTTTGTTATTTTACACAATTTCCCCATGTCTGAACCCATTATCACCACAATCCGTTCCAGGGTCCAAACCACATGGAGATTCATACCATTTAGGATTTTCAGGGTAGAAGCTGTCGACTTGCAAAGCAACAAGGCTGTCTGTCTCCATAGTCTCGTCATGCCTCACGGGCTTTATCAGTTTGGAGTCCTCATGATTGAGTACGGATTTTTCATCAAAATCACTACATTTCAGCCATTTCTCAGGTTTACAAGTCTCGCCTAGAAGATCCTTCTCATTCCTGCAATCTGCCCTTATTTGATCCCAAGAAGCAACATCTCCAAGTGTTCGGCCGAAACTGTCATCATCATCTTCAATTAAATCTGTATCCTTGCCATCCCCATAAATCCTTTGGTGATGGCTCCAATCTGCTAAATCATTCTCTCCCACCAATACATCATCAGACTGCAGCTTCTCAGAAAGCAACCCTGTTGATTTTGACTCATAAGCTCCTACACTTCTAACTTTATTCAGTATATCAAACAACTCTTGAGACACTGAACCAAGTAGCTCAGGTGGGATTTTCGCCATTTTCCCTTCCAGCAGCCCAACTTCATTTCTCAATTCCTTAACTTGGTGCAACACAGATCGCTGCATATCCCCATCATCCTTTCCCATAAATTCAAATCTCTCATTCTCTGCTTCTTCACTCATTCCAAAAACCATATCTTGTTCCATCAATAGCCCTCCTTTATGCCCAACAACTCTGTGCATTATCCTTGCATTACCATCCAACGGCCCTGGCTCATGTCCCGAATGCACCGCATACAGTTTAAACACAGCCATTCCCTCTTCTTGATAAACAAAAGTTTTCTCTTTCTCGTTATAGTTCGAAATGGGCACAATTGCTCTTATCCGAAATCCACATCCACATCGCTTTGAAGCATAAGGTTCTCTTTTCAAATTTCTTGATTTCTTCGACGCAGAGGCAGGTTCCCCTGCTCGATGACATGCATAATCTTTAACCTCTGCCATAAATGGCTTATACCTAATATACTTTTGCCTTATACACAAAACAACCTTGTATTTAGTTGCCAATTGTTGCAACTTATTAGGCACCTCTTTCGCTGGGACATCGAAAGACTCGGTGTATTCAAACCTACGCCTCTTAGAACGTAGCCCCCCAGACCCATTTGAATCCGAACAAACAGGACACTCAGCTACACAAACCCTAATATACGATTCAGGTATCCCATAAAACTTAGCACCTACAGTCCACACTTGCTTAATCCTCTCTATCGTCTCCTTTAACCCTAGGTGCTTCAAATCAGCATCAGCATGAAAGCTCATAACAATATCTTGCCACTGACTAATATGAGAAACGAATTGATTATTCGAATTGTTCTTGAAACGAAGGAATTTGTTACCGTGTTCGCCGACGTGAACACTGAGCTTGTCTTGAATCCGCTTCCATCCGGTGAGGTACGCCGTGTCCTCGTTCCGGTCCTTCCACACCGACCTCCAGCTGGCGAGCACCGCGTGCGGCGTCGCCGACCTGATCTCGTCGGGAGTCGCGAGACGGCCGTCGAGGATACAACGGATCATCAAGGAGTGAGAACCTAGGTTAAATGTGTAGAACTGAGACGAAACGTGAGGCTCGGGATTGACGTATTGGAACCTAGGGCTTGTTTTGTCGGAGGAAACGACGTCGTTGGTGAAAGGCGGAACACCTTCCGCATCGGAGGGGGTATGGCTGATGGAATCGTCTTCTTCATCTTCGTCGTCACGGAAGAAGTCGAATTCCGACATTGGAGGGAGAGAAAACTCCGGCGGCGGCGGGTGGTGGTGGTGGTGGTCATCGTGATCTAAGATCAAGGGGTGGGGGTCGGTGATGGGTTGAAGATGATGATGATTGAACAGATCTTCTTCGACTTTGCTTCCATTCATGATGATCAGTGGATTTTGATGTTGTGTCGAAGTTGGAAGGAAGAGGAAGAAGAAGAAGAAGAAGGTTCAGACTGTGAATGGGTCTGACATGAGGGAGGGTTTCAAAGACTACTACTCTCTAAATCTATCCATAAAGAAACAAACCAAAAACTTTCTTCCCACAAATCATATAGTGCCTTTTATTTTATGCTGATTTTTTATATTAATTTTTCTTTCTCTTATGTTTATATATATATATATATATATATATATATATATATATATGTGTGTGTGTGTGTGTTTGTAAGTTCGTGTGAGAAGTTTTAACGTCAGAAACGTTAAAAGTGAATTTGAATTGTTGATCATTTTTAATCAAATTTTCTTTCATGAATTGCGGCTTAGAAGAGAATTGATTCAGTACATTTTATCCTAATGTGCATTCATTTCTCATCTAACATTTGATAACCACTTCTCACGTCAGTGAGAAGTTGAGGTTAACGTGAGAAGTGGTTATATAGAGTTGTGTTCCAGTGAAAAATTGAGGTTAACGTGAGAAGTGGTTATCAACCTTTATATGAGAAATGAATAGACATTAGAATAAGATGCACCGAAATAATATGTATCGTGATGCACCGGATCAATTCTCTTTTAAGTTACAATTCATGAAGGGCATTTGATTAAAAGTGATCAACGGGGTTCGAATCCTGGGGGAGACAGGTTGTCTTTTCCGGTGCGGCCTTATGGAGCTACGGCTGTAGGGTCTCCAAAAGGGGACCACGGGGCCATGGGTCCCCGCCAATCAACCTTTTTTTTAAAAGTGATCAACGGTTCAGATCCACTTCTCACGTTAACCTCAACTTCTCACATGATCCTTCGTGTGTGTGTGTATATATATATATATATAGGTTAAATAATTTGTGAAAATTTTTACCTTAAGTTATTGTTTCACATGATTTTTTCGCATCTAAGGCTAACATTTAATATATTAGTGAATATATATTTGTTTCACAATGTGACTGTTTTATATGTATTTTGTTCACAATGTGAAACTTATTTACGTGTAATTGTTGTTTCACAAACAAAACAAAAAGGTTCACATTGTAAAATAAATACATGTGAACAAAATACATTGTGAAACAAATATATGTTGATCAATATTCTAAATGCTAGTCTTAGTTGAAAAAAAATAACATAATACACTAATTCTCAAGGTTATCACAATTTCATAGATTCTCAAAAGAAGATCTCTCTCCCTTTTTCTCTCTCTTTATATATATATATATATATATATAGAGAGAGAGAGAGAGAGGGAGGTTAGGTTCAAGAGAATACGCTAAATAAATGAAAAAACAGAAAACACTTCATCAACCGTTAGCCTCAGTCGTGGATTTGAATCCCTCTGTTTGTCTTAGCCGCTAAGCCAACTCTAAAATCTCTTTACATGTGGTTCTTAAAAGGGTTATGTGTAGGGCCAGTCGGGGTTGCGGGGTTGCTAGTAATTAGACCTTGCAAACGTGTCATCTCGTGTCAGGTTCGTGTCGGGTTCAAAGTTAAACGGGTTGAGAGTGCCTAACCCGATCCATTTAATAAACGGGTCAAAAAATTTCAACTCTGACCCGACCTGCCTAACCCGACACAACTCGTTTGACCCGTTTAACATTTATAAAACTATAAATTCACAAAAAGTACAAATCCAAAATTCAAATGAAAACATTAGAAATCCAAATTTTATAATTCAAACTTATAATTTATAACCAAATCTAAAACATTAAAAAATCTTAAGCATTAAAAAGAAAACTTATAATATATATATATATATATATATATATATATATATATATATATATAGGGAGAGGTTCACTTGAGAAATGGTAAATATGAGAAATAGAGAAGTAATCATAGTCATTCATCTGGTCAACATTTGCGACATTGACCGTGAAACACCGGATAATTCCTTGCATGGTCTATAGAAGATAGAGGGGTAGTTTCGTACAATACGCAGGATGAGTTCATATATGAACATATATAATTCACATATAACAATACATTCATATATGAATCAGTTAATTAGTTCATATGTGAATCACAAAGATTCATATATGAATCTGTTAATTAGTTCAACTGATTCATATATGAACTTACAGTTAATTAGTTCATATGTGAATCAGTTAATTAGTTGATATATGAATCACAAAGGTTCATATATGAATTAGTTAAAAGAGTTCATATGTGAATTACACTGGTTCACATATGAACTTGTGAATCATACAGATTCATATATGAACTCATTCCGTGTATTTTGTAAAAATTATGAAACTGTCCTTCTATTTTTGGAATAGCCGCAACTTTTGACCAGTCAAAGCCGCAATTCTTGACCAGTCAAATCCGATCTTGACCGTATGAATGGCTAGGATTACTTCTCTATTTCTCATACATTTATCATTTCTCAAATGAACCTAAGGCTATATATATAATAGATGGCTATCTACTTTTGTTGAATGTTCTTTTTTTTATGATGTTTGGGTTTGTTAGAAAAAACACAGTTATGTGTTAAAGTGTGTATTTTCCGATGTTGTATGTTATCCCAAAATGCATGCATTTTGTTAGTATCATCTATTAAAGAAGCTTTAACATTTATGCACTACTTTCTTCTCGTTCTTATTTCAGTGGTATATGAGACTTATTCTCTCAGTTCATTCTTATTCATAGTACATCGTGAAGTTGCATCTTAGGTAATGTAAGTTTATATGTTAAATTTCCTTAGCAGTGCAATGTTGAGTATGGATTTAAGTAATAATGTGCATATAGGCATGAAGTACTAATAATATGCATATATCCCATGAGTTTTAATGTTTTCGGATTTGTTATATACACTAATTAATATGCTCGAAGTAGAGTTGCATATAAGAACTTCCAAAAGCGTATGGTAAATATATATAAGAAATGTACGAAATCATGTCTACTGATATTAATAACAAAATTGTGCTGATATGCACTAAATGTAAAAAGTGGACATTTTTAATGAAATATACTAAGTAATTGCTACCAAAATGATTATGTAACCCATAAAAGTCTCAAAAAATCATAGACGGTGATCATATTTTAACACGAGGTAAAGTAGTTCAACAGTCAATCAATTCTTCACCGACGTTTCCTTTGTGCTTTCATGTTGGCTTCCATCGACATATCTCTTACAACTTCAATACCGATTGCGTGTTTTCTGATGTTCATCTCGCTATTCAGTATTTTCATTACATACTTTGAACACAATGCCTTCAGCTGACCCTTCTGTTTGGTGCTTTCCCTATATAATCCGGTATCCCACATTGTTCCCATTTCACCATAATACATCTCCATAGACCGCATCAAGAGTATTCCCTTGTCATCTTGGTTTTTCTTTGCCCTCCATCTCATCTGTAAAACAATTGATCCAACCTCTCGAAATGCATGCCAGTTTTTGTGGTTGTGGATTTGCAGATGCTGAAGTATCATTGATTGCTGGAAGGAATACAATTTAAAAAAGTTGTTATTTATAGGTATTTAAATCCGTTTTCTAATAATATATACACAAATTATACATACCATTGCATCTGACTCCATTTCATACAAATCTTCGAAATCACCATCACGATCTTCGCTGTCTATGATGGTAGCGTATGGGGTTTTCAGGTTGAATACAACGAGATAATAGTGTAAATCATCCAAAACAGGGAAGAAAACCTATAAAGATAATCATTTGTCACTGTTTGTTAATAAATAAAACAATAACAATTTGGAAAACATGAAGCATTAACAAAAAGTTGTATAACATACCAGATCAATGTCCTTCATCGTTATCAAATCGGGATTATATTTTCCCAAATCATTGATATATCGTCGGAATGCTTCGACCTTGTTACCGCAGGTAGTTGTAGGTCATTGAGCACCGGATCCATCTAATTTAACAATTTATCACAAATATGAAATCAATATTTTGTTAAAGATATATACTTAAAATAACAGTTTCCCATGTCCATACTTGCACCAAATAATTATCCATGAGTATGTATCTTTATTGTTGTGCGAATTTGCACACCTTTGTTTGTCCACACTTTACTTTCATGCATTCTTACTAATGCTAGATGCACTAATATAATAAAATGCACATATGCAAAAGTCATTACTAGCAATCTAGCATCCTCAAATGTTAATTTAGTATTTTTTAACATGTATTTAATAAATGATTTTTGGTTTAAGCTGTCAGCATAACATTATAATAGTGTACTTATTGTTTACCGTTATTTCTGTGTTGAAAAAAAATCTGGGCGGGGAGTCATTGCTTCGACGCCTTTCGTCGTAATTCAAAACCGTTGACCAGACGTCAATGATTCGTCTTGGAATGGCTGTCTCCCCAGCTAGGAACTGCATATCCCTTCGATCTATCCTCATACCCATGGTATCTATGTATATAATCTCCCTGAAATTAATGTAAAACATGTTAAGCCATATTGTAGTTTATATATCTTATTAACAACAATATAGATGAATACGTGTTAAGGTACTTACATTAATCCTCCAATACCCCTTAACACCCAAGCTCTCAGATTGGTTTCGTCCTTTGTTACTTCAAAATTAACCGCTCAGGATACATAAGGGGAGCGAAACATGGGTCCCAATCTCTTTGATCTTTTTCCAGGTTTTAAAGTGTCCGCTTCTACATCCCCATCTGCCATGTACCACGTTTCAAGTGAAATACATAAAATTTTATTCATCCTGATTGACACTATGTACATTGAGTTCCATATTCATAGTTTAAATGCACAAACATCAATGGTTAACCGTAAGCACGTATATACATGTCCTTTACCTATAGATAATCCATTTTTGCATGCATGCATTTGTGATTTTATCATATGTTGAAATATTCCATGTGTGCATATGATCATACAGTTCTGATATGCATATAATCAATTATTGTGAAAGTGAATAAGATGATACCTTTGACTTCACCTTCTTTTAATGCATGATCTGGACTCTTTTGTGGGCTGATGCCTAGGTTGAAAGATGGTATTGATAATATTGGGAATGCCACCGGCTGTGTATTATCTGAGCTACCCCCCTCTAACTGTTTGCCTTTGTCTTCATTTGTTACATTTGTTTGCTAGTAAACATATGCACAATCATTACCATATTATGAGTTACAATGTGCATATAAACAATTATAATCATATGCAGTTATGCAGACGGTTAAGATTTCATTTGTGTGTGGTAAATGCATAACAATCATATGTACATCAAAGATTTGTTGATTCCATATGTTCAATTGGCATGTACTTTTCCTAATTCACGTTTGCATAGTTTATTAAACATGGTCATATTGTTTAACGAACTATCATCAAATAATTCACATACGGCTCAAACATAAGAAATAAGATCGTATGTGCTATAAACCGCATTTATGCACAATCAGTTGCAAAAGGTTTTATCTTTATGATATGCTCATATGCACGAATCCTAATCAACAATTTTGACAGTACGCACATATGCACACTAAGTCAGATATGCTCATATGCACAAATACAAATAATTAATTTTTTCTCATATGGCTATATTCACAAATCCATAACAATGCATACATGCACTTACAAAATTCAATTACACATGCTCATATGCACAGATTCCATCCAAAGATCGTTTTTAATGCCTATATGCACAAATCCATAACAATGCATACTTGCACTAACAAATTCAATAAAACATGCTCATATGCACATATTCCATCAATAGATCTATTTCAATGCCTATATGCACAAATCCATAACAATGCATACATGCACTTACAAAAATCAATAAAACATGCTCATACGCACAGACTCCATCCCTAAATACATAACAATGCATATATTCACCAGAATAATTACTATTTGAATCCATAGGTTGCATTATTTAACATTCAATCCATATGTGCATATATGCATTGTTGTTAATGGACTTTGATCTTACTTTTTCGTTTACTTTCTTCTAATGGTCGCGGCTGAGACTTTTGTGTGCTTAATACTAGCTCAACACCTGGTGGTGATATGCTTGCCAACATAACCGGCTCTTGATTTCTTGTGCTAACCATATGAATTTGCTTTCCCTTATCTAACTCATGCACAATAGATTTGTTGTTATCATTGTCCGTTCCATCAATTCTCGCATTTGTTTTCGCCATTACATTACCCGTCTTATCAACTGATAACATATCCACCTCTGCATGCACTCTAGGACTTTCCAAGTAAGGAGATAACGGGGAGTTGTGATCCTGTTCAGTTCTAGGTGTATGTAATGACACTGGATAACACACTATGGCTCGCTCCTCATTTATATTTTCCAATGGTCCAGGTGACCCAACGGTATCGAACGCTACATGGGTCTTGTCAATTGAGGTCGATGGCTCGGTGTCCCGACCCGCATTATTGGCCACATCCCACTTGCTGTTCTTGAAAATGCTTGCCAAGTCTAACTTGAATTTATCAAAGTCTGTGTCCCCTGTACACAATTAAACACCTCTTCCCATATTATCCATATTACGATACTATAATATTATCACGTCGGCAGTTCAAATTTTAAGAAAAGAAAAACAGTTACCAACAGTCTATATTTTGGTGATAGTCACCTAGTTTTATGCATAACTTGATATCGTGAGTATTTGAAAAAAGACATTACATGTTCATTGCATATATGCAAAAGACATTTACATGTTCAATGCATGTGTGCAAAACACATTTATAAGTACATATTTATTTTAATGCATATATGCATATTTTTTACCTTTGAATTCTTCTATAACTGCAGTGAGCTCGGTGTCTGCTTCCTACCGCGACCCTTGAATGTTGAATATAATGTCATCAATTCTTCTCATGACAGTCTGAATGTTGAACAATACGATTATGTTGGTGGAATCCATACAATCCATTAAAAATTAATTGTTAATTCATATTTTAATGTATGCATGCCTTTACCTTCTTCCGTTCTAATCTTGCCACCTCTTGATTGATTTCAGCATGTCGATGGTTTACACTTTCACTTTGTTCAGACTCACCTCCAATAAGCTTTAAGTCTAAATGACCAAATCCCCCTCTACGTAACTCTAGATCTTGTCTATGCCTTATCCTGTCCATGGTACATCTCTTCGTCGGTAATTCTGCTTGTGGAACTTCAATTCCCGGACCCCATGTTGATTCAATGTATAGGAGATGCCACGTTGTGTTAAGTTATTACTGTGTGATAAAGAAATATTGATTTGTTTAGATTAGTGTAAGTAATTGTTCAGATATACTTACAGTAAGAAATGTCAATGGACCAGCATAGAAAGCTCGGGAGCTCTCTCTCTTCTAGTTTTTCTTACTATTCGGTATACAGTCATATATGTACTTTGACCAATCAACCTCAGGTATCATATGAACCCCAGTTACCTTTGACAGGAAGTCAGTCTTGCACTGACCGGTCCGGCTACACTCTCCTAGGGTGTTCACTACAAGCACCAGGAAATTCAACATAAACTTAATGTCACCTTCTTTTGTTCTGCGTATTTCGTTAATGACGTCTTGTGGTGTAATCAGACCTTTTATAAACTGTCTCTTCCAGAACAAAGAATGTTTTCATCCGCATCCAATGACTCTTCTTTCGCCAAGTCTATCCCCCCTGTTGGAAGTCCTAGAATCTGATGTACTGACTCCACTGTAATTGATATCACCCCGGTGTGAACTTTTAAATGCATTTGTGTTGTGTTCATGGCGTCCACCACGTAGTAGCCTAACTTTAATGGTATTCTGTATATTGTCATATCTAGCAAAGATTCCATCCCTATTTCCCTAACTACACTTTTTTGTTTGTCATTCAAGCTATTAATTGTCTCGTACAACGCCTTAGGTGATGTCCTTGTGCGTATTCCAGGTACTCCCCTCGGATCTTTTTGCTTTCTAACCTTTGTGCATTTTATATCCTTTTCGCTTTTTCCTTGACCCTGCACTTCATTCTTATTCTTTTTCCTTAAATCCATATTAGGTTCTTCCTCGAAATCACTGCCTGTAGACATGTCTGTTTAATGAAAAATGTAATTTTTTAGTTTATTGTGAATGTTATAGGATGCTGGTTGAGATACCCACTTGCTGTCGATGACGCTTCGATGTGTCTTCCTTGTTTTGTTTTGTGCACAGGATCTTGTAACGCGCTTTCCATCGGATTCCTTGTCAGCCAACGGTTCTTTACCTGCAATATTTATTAAATCATTTATGCAAATTACCAATCCACGTTTGCAGGGAATTAATTATGCTATGCATGTCATAAGGCCGATAATTAGATGCCAACATATCTTTCCCATAAATTACCTTTTCCAGCTTTACAAACAGGAACTGATTATGAGGCTAGTATTTTCCTTCTTCTTTTCAATGGTGTTCCTACATGCATTTGTGTAGACATGCGTAGAAATACTAAACACTGAAAGAATGCTCATATGCTTGTATCAAAGATCTAAAATACATACATTCACTAGACTGCCCATATGCACATTCTAAAATGTATATATATTATGGAATGCATATATGCATATCAAGATATGCATTAACTAGACTGCCCATATGCATATATTCTTTTATGCACACATGCACACTAAGCAAGATATGCTCATATGCACAACTACAAATAATTTATTTTTTCCTATATGCCTACATGCACAAATCTATAACAATGCATACATGCACTTAGAAAATTCAATTAAACATCCGCATATCCACAATATGTACATCAAAGATTTGTTGAATCAATATGTTCAATTGGCATGTCCTTTTCCTAATTCACGTTTGCATAGTTTATTAAACATGGTCATATTGTTTAACGAACTATCATCAAATAATTCACATACGGATCAAACAGAAGAAATAAGATGCATATGTGCTATAAACTACATTTATGCACAATCAGTTGCAAAAAGGTTTTATCTTTATGATCTATTAGTCCCATATGTTCAAATAATCTTTTTTTACAACATGCTCATATGCACAAATCCTAATCAACAATTTGACAGTACACACTTATGCACACTAAGTTAGATATGCTCATATGCACGAATACAAATAATTATTTTTTTCTCATATGGCTATATTCACAAATCCATAACAATGCATACATGCACTTAAAAAATTCAATTACACATGCTCATATGCACATATTACCAAGGTTTGCGTGTTGAACGTGAAACACAAAGCCAAGTTTGCGTTTCAGTCATGAGTCGCAAAGGTAAGTTTGCGTATCTAACATGGTCCGAAAACTATACTTAGAAAAACAAAACAAGACAAACAAAAACACAAAGGGAGGTTTGCGTATCAAGTGTGATGCGCAAAGTTCACTTTGCGTGTCCAACGGGAGACGCAAACTAGACTTTGCGTGTCCTGTTGGTTGCGCAAAGTACATTTTGGGGACAAACATACTTGATATATAAACCCAAAATCAAAGCAAGAAACACAAATACAAAGAGAGTTTGCGTGTCAAAGAGGAGACGCAAAGTAGACTTTGCGTGCCCTAGTTGATACGTAAACTACACTTGAAAGAACAAAGAAAACAAAAACAATCAGTTTGCATAACAAGTTAGAAGCGCAAAGTAGACATTGCGTTTCTAGTTAGACGCGCAAAGTTCACTTTGCGTTTCTAGATAGATGCGCAAAGTTCACTTTGCGGGTCTATCATACTTGTACAGAAACCTAGTTTTTCGCGAGAAACAAACCGAAAACAACAAAAACCAAAATTAAAGCAAGAATACAAGAAAATAAAGATAAAAGAGGCATACCTGATGATCGAATATCAGTTCTAAGCAAAACCCAATACTTGATCTAAGTAAAAATTCACGAAATCACAATCTGAGATTTTGAAAGATGAACAGTTCGAGAAAAGCAAACATTAGGTTCATGAACACTTGAATCAACAATAAGCATAATGAAACATTACTTAAGATCGATAAACGAATGCGAAGTAATCGAAAACACATACCTGATTGAAAATGAACAACAATCTAAAATCAATGGAGTTCGGCGCACAGAGAGTAGAAGGGAAGAAGATGAACAGTACTTCAAAATTCAAAATAATAAAAGAAGCAATAAAAGTGAATATTCATATACTAACCTCTATTTATACTAAACTTAAAAAAAAATAACACTAAAAAAAATACACTTAAAAAAAATATTAAAAAAAATACAGCTAAATGAAAATTTTACCTGACAGGTTCCTTTACTCCCCCTACACAAATGCATAAAAAATTAACATATCAGTATAACAAATGTGTAGAAATATCAGAAAACTTACCTGATAAATTTCTGATTAGAACGAGAAAAATTTTATCAGTTATGATCACTCCCCCTCAAAAACAGAATGTTGTCATATTTGACAAGTAGATGATCTCTCCCCCTCGAAATATGCACAGACCATATACAAAAAATACAGATACTCAAACATAAAGACATCAGTATGAAAGATGATCATATTGAATATAAATTTTGTAACAACTGAATATATAAACTTTTAAACACTAAACAAATTAAAGTCTACTCAGTAAAATATCCCAGATTTATCAATCAGTTGAAATCAAGCATGTGTTGCTGGATACCAGAACAAGTTTCATTGCATATCAAGTTAAAACATGTTCAGTTTCAAACACTTGCAGATATCTATTCAGTGTGCTCACATGCGATCTTTTAATTAGCTTCAAGAAAAATGCAATTCTAAACATAAAATGGAGAACTTTGCATGTACAGACACTAAATCATCAAGAATTAAGATTTTCACAAATTTACAGGTTTATCGCAGCTCAAAATATATCACCAAGTATCAAGAGATGTGTGCTCATTGGCATCTTTTAGCAGTGTGCACATTGGCATCTTCACATGAGTGTGCTCTTTGGCATCTTTTAAGCGATGTGCACTTTGGCATCTTATAATCAAAGAGTTCGATAAGTAAAGAACATGCCGTAAACGTAACTTTCTATCTGACCCTATTGCAGGATTTGGGTCAGCCGCTCCCAGACCAGTTGGCCTTAGGGGACTAGGTGTCAAGCACCCCTTGGAACTTACTTTCCCGGATCAGAAAGGCTACATCGACATATTCTAAACCCATTCATACCAGTAAAACATGACTTTCGATCTGATTCTATAGAAGGATTTCTGTTCGATCACTCCCAGACCAAATGACCTTAGGGGACCAGATGTCGAGCATCCCACAGAACTTACTTTCCCAAATCAAAAAGGCCACAGGTACAAACTTTTAAACTCAGAGAATTCTGTATTTTATATGCTTAAAAAAATAATCATCTCAATAACTCAGATCTATATTGAATCGCTTAGCCCATATTTTCATTACGATCTACAATTTTGATCACTTAGGTTGTTCAAGCAAAGTAAACCATAAATATGCCGACTCACATATCTTTAAAGCAGAATCTAAAGCGTCAAACATGTTGCTTACTTTTCGATGTTTGTAAGACTTGAAAGTTGACCATATAAAACTTTAATATAAACAAGGCGACTTGGAAAAGATCCTATACACACATTTTATTCAAAAGAAAGAAAATCTGAAAGATTTTACTTTATAGAATAAAATTTGTAAAGATTTAAACTTTTAAATTCAACATGCCAAGTTTAGAAAGCAAAAAATTAAAACGCTTTTCATCTAAAGCTTTTGTAAAAATATCAGCAAGTTGATAGTCAGTTGGGACAAAATATAACTCAATAGTACCTTCTTCCACGTGATGCTTTATAAAACGATATCTCATGTCTATATGCTTGGTCTTGGTGTGCTGGACTGGATTGACCGATATCGCAATTGCAGACTTGCTGTCACAATATATCGGCACTGTCTTGTAAAGCATTCCGTAATCACGAAGTTGCGTTTTCATCCAGAGCACTTGAGCACAACAACTAGCTGCAGCGACGTATTCAGCTTCGGCTGTTGATATTGAAACGCAGTTTTGCTTTTTCGACGCCCAGCTTATCAGCCTGTCACCTAAAAACTGAAGATGACCAGAAGTACTCTTCCTGTCCAATTGATTACCACCAAAATCTGCATCTGAATAAGCAATCAAATTATAGTCAGAACTTTTAGGATACCATAATCCTAAATAAGGAGTTCCTTTAATATATCTAAAAATGCGTTTGACTGCTAAAAGATGAGATTCTTTTGGTTTAGCTTGGAATCGGGCACACAAGCACGTGGAGAACATTATGTCCGGGCGACTGGCAGTTAGATACATCAACGATCCGATCATCCCTCTGTATGTCTTTTGATCCACAGCTTTTCCATCTGGATCGAGTCCGAGTTTGGCACCGTGAGCCATCGGTGTGCCGATTGAAGTAGATTTGTCCATCTTGAATTTCTTCAAAATGTCAAATACGTACTTTGACTGATTGATGAAGATTCCATCTGGAAGCTGCTTCACTTGTAAGTCGAGGAAGAAGTTGATTTATCCCATCATGCTCATCTGAAATCTAGAGGTCATTAAATCAAAAAACCAAGTACACAAAGATTTGTTAGTCGCACCGAAAATAATATCATCTACGTATATTTGTACTAAGCAGATATCAAGATTAGTTCTATAAATGAAAAGAGTAGTATCGATAGACCCTTTGGTGAAGCCGAATTTGACCAAGAAAGCTGACAACTCGTCATACCACGCCCGTGGAGCTTGTTTCAAACCATACAATGCTTTATCGAGAAAATATACATAATCTGGACGATCTTTGTCAACAAATCCCTCTGGCTGAGATAGATATACTTCTTCTTTTAGCTTGCCATTGAGAAATGCCGTCTTGACGTCCATTTGATATACTGTGAAGTTGCGATAAGCAGCAAAGGCAAGAAACATTCGGATAGCTTCCAATCTGGCAACGGGTGCAAATGTTTCATCGTAGTCAATACCTTCTTCTTGTCGATATCCTTTGGCTACCAATCTTGCTTTATTACGCACAACGATACCATCTTTATCCTTTTTGTTCTTGAAAATCCACTTAGTGCCAATTATGCTTTTTCCTTTAGGCCTTGGTACAAGTCTCCACACTTTCAGCGCATCAAATTGATTTAGTTCCTCTTGCATAGCAATAATCCAATCCGGGTCCTCCAACGCTTCAGAAACTTTTGTAGGTTCAATCTTGCTTAGGAAGCAAGTGAAGAGGCATTCGTTGGAAGTAGCCGACTTGGAGCGTGTAGAAACACTGGCTTGAGGATCTCCAATAATTTGATGAATTGGATGAGATCTTGTCCATTTTGTTGTATGAGGGAGATGATCAATTACATCTTGAACCACTTCTAATTGAAGAGAGGGAGGTTCAGAAACTTCTACATCAGATGAAGAGATAGAAATAGTTTCAACTTGAGGAGGAGGTATCTCAACAATCTCTGAATCAGATTCGGGAACAGTTTGTTGAATAACATAATTCTGTACTTCTTCCTGAAGTGATTCCTCTTGAACAGGTTGATCTTGAATAGACTCTTCTTGAATATGTTCTTCATGAAGAGGCTCAGTTTCTGATTGAACATTGTCTGATTGAACAAAATTTTGTTGTGTCAGTTCTTGTTGAACAGGAGAGACTGGAGCAGCATCATTGTCAGAGATAGATGCAGCGGAATTTGGAATAGATGAGCTCTCAGTTTCCTGATTCAAAACATTAGAAATTTTTTTCAGAGTTAGATCTAGGCACATCATCATAAAAATTTTCAAACAGAAAATCAAGATCAGAAAGATTAGGAGAGGGAGTAGAAGAATCCTGGTTATCCGGTGAAAGAGCAGGTTCTGAACTGATTTGTTCAGAAACTGAATTTTCAGTAATAGCGGGTTCTGAGTCTGAGTGACTAGAAACCAAATCAGCAGCTTCGTCAAATTTTACATTGACACTCTCTATGACCTTTCTTGCAGAGATCAGAAAAACTCTATAAGCGGCAGAGTTTGAAGAATAACCCACGAATACACCCTCGTCTGCCTTTGGACTAAACTTGTTGAGATTCTCCCTGTCATTCAGAACGTAGCATTTACACCCGAATGACTTGAAATACTTAATGTTCGGTTTGATCCCGTTCATAAGTTCATACGGTGTTTTGTTGAAACGACGATGCAGAATTGATCTGTTCCGTGTATGACAGGCAGTTGATACTGCTTCAGCCCAGTAAGACAAAGATAGACCTGAATAAGCGAGCATTGATCTGGCGGACTCAACAAGCGTTCTGTTTCTTCTTTCAACAACACCGTTCTGTTGCGGAGTACGTGCAACAGAAAATTGTTGTTGTATTCCTTGAGATTCATAGAATGCCTGAAGAGTACCGTTTTTGAATTCAGTGCCATTGTCAGATCTTACCACTTTCACTTGCTTCTGCTTATTTGTCTGAGTTGTCTTGATGAGATTGATGAGTACTTCAGGAGTCTCGTCTTTTGACTTCAGAAATTTTACCCATGTATATTTGGAGTAATCATCAACAATCACCAAAACATATTTCTTATGTCCTAAACTCTTCGTCTTCATCGGACCACACAAATCAACATGCAAAAGATCAAGAATAGCCGACGTGCAGTGTTCAGGTTTAGGCTTGTGAGGAGCTTTCTTCATTTTT
Source organism: Arctium minus (assembly GCA_954870635.1). Taxonomy (NCBI): domain Eukaryota; kingdom Viridiplantae; phylum Streptophyta; class Magnoliopsida; order Asterales; family Asteraceae; genus Arctium; species Arctium minus. The sequence continues at coordinate 9,123,009 of OX941094.1, read as the reverse complement.
CCTTTCTCACAATCCTGGCATAGATGGTCTTTCTAGAAACGTAGAACTGGAAGACCTCTCACTGAATCATTCTTGACCAGGCGATCCATATACTTAAAGTTGAGGTGAGCTAAACGTCCGTGCCAAATCCAACTCTCTTGAACTGAAGCTTTAGAAAGCAAGCATATATCTGAAGGAATTTTGATCTTGGAAAGATCAATGGTATACAAATTTGAGTGTCTTTTTCCCACCAGAAGATCCTTGCCAATATCATTCTTCACTGCAACTATTTTGGATTTGAAGTTGACTTCAAGGTCTTTATCACAGAACTGTCCTATGCTGAAAATATTGTGACTTAGACCCTCGACGTAGCTTACTCTTTTTACAGTTATGTTACCCCGAACTAGATCACCATAACCAAGAATCAGAGTTGTCTCACAGTTGCCAAATTTCACATGACCGCAACATTTATCTTTAAAATTAGACAGAAATGATTTGTTGCCAGTCATATGTTTTGAACATCCCGAGTCCAGATACCATAATTGACTTAGCTGCACACACAGAAACTACACCTTTTTAGGTACCCATATGCTTATGGGTCCCTTGTTAGATTTATGTCTTTTATTTTTCACAGATTTATTTTTCATGCAAGAATGAAAGCAATTATCAATAGAAGATAAAACACAATTATCAGAATCAGAACTAGAAGTAGTATATGAGATATTCTTTGATATATCAAACATTTGCTGAAAAGAATATTTTGGGTTTTTATTACATGTAGCAAATGTATCAGTATCACAAAGATTGTCTACACAGTTAACTCCTAACAGTTCATATTCTAAAATTTGCTGTTTCATCCTCCAAATCTGCCTTGGTGACTTCCTCACAGTCCGATCTGAAGAAGAAAAATCAGAAACATTAGAATTTTCAGATAAGACAGTATCATGTTTCTTTGACTTCTTTGATCTTCTTCTTTTACGCTTCTTTTTATAAAATTGAGCATTTAGCAGTAAAGAATCATCAATAATTGAATCAGAAGAAGAAACTTTATCAAAGAAATCAGTCTTAGCATTTGACATTGAAGAACTAGCCTCAGAGTGTGAATTTTCAAAATTGCACAAGTCTGGAGGAGGTTTGCGCTTCCCATTGGAGGCGCAAACTGAGCTTTGCGCGTCCAACTGCATGCGCAGACTATCAGTTTGCGTTTCCAACGTGGAACGCAAATGGCCATTATTTTGTAAAACTTTAGCATTTTCCTTGGAATCTTTTGACAATCCAGAAGAAATTTTATCTTCAAAACTTGTTTTCATTATAAAAAGAAATAAATCAATTTCTAAACAAGTTTGAATATTTTGTTCTTCCAATCTATTTTCAAGATCAACAATCTTACCTTCTAACACTAATGGGGGAATGTATTTCTTAGTATCATAAGACACCAGAGATACATTTTCCTTATCAGTGTTGGTAAAAATATCAACAAAATCTGTTGAAAATGAAGATTTATTGGAAGATTTGACATCTAAAATATTTTTAAATTTTCTAGATTTCTTAGATTTATCAGGAAAATACTTTGCATTTTCAGAGGTGTAAACAAATGGCATTTCCATCCTCTTGTTTTTCATTCTTTTCACATTTTCTTCTTCCAAAATTTGTTTCTCAGTTGTCCAAAAGAATTTAAACTGAGGAGCATATCTTGCAAGAGTAAAATGATCATATTCGTATAAAGTAGGAACTTCATTTTTAGCATGATTTAAAAAATGCGGGTTTTCAAAACCAAGTCCCCACTTTTCTTTTATGGCTTCTTCACTCCTTGGTTTATTCATGTAAATGGTTTGCTCAGACTGTTCTCTTTTATACAATTTCCTTTCTAAAACAATTATTTCGTCAGAAAGAATTTTATTTGAAGAAGTCAGTTCAGTCAACGAATCACGATAAGTCTGATTTGAATTTTCTAAATCAACTAACTGCTTTTGAAATTTCTCTTTTGTATCAATTAAAATTGACTTTTCATCTTTTAGAGAATTTTGCAGTTTATCGATTAAATCAGACTTTTCTTGATTTTTAAACTTTTCAGAAACGAACTTTGAGCGCAAATCATGCAAAGCAGTGATAAAAACATTCATTTGAGATAAGAAAAAATTATAGTTAAACGCATATATTACCTCAGAACCATCAGATGAGGTATCCTCTTCCTCATCATCAGATTTGTCATCACCTATAAAGCACATAGCCGCAGTTTCCTCATTTTCAGCCTCGTTGTCCGAATGATCCAACCAGTATTCTTCTTCGTCCAACAGGATGGTTCCACTTTCCTTCTTTTCAGCTAGAGCCAACTTCTTTCAGTAAAAAGCAGCATCCTTTACTACTTTGACTCTGCAATCCTTAACCATATGTCCAGGCTTCCCACAGTTAAAACAGTTCATCACCTTTTTTGTCATCTTTCTTTTGGTCAACTACCTTAGCTGGTTCATACTTTGGAGTGTATGTCTTTGAAGGAGCACCAGGTTCTATCTTCTTAGAACCAGAAGTAAACCGCAGGTTGTTCGACCCAGATCTGTGCTTGAATTGTTTCTGATAATGCTGAGTTAGAAGAATCATTGCCTTTTCAAGAGCTTCGCCATCATCATCTGTAGATCCATCATAAGTCGATTCGGTCAAAGCTTGCTCAGCCAGTTGGCTAGCTATAAGAGCAATGAGATCTACTGACAGAGGCTTGTTCTTCTTATCCATTTTCGCCTTCTTCTCCATTACCATAGATTCATCTGTCATCAAGATTTCGTATAACTCCTGAATTGGCATGGTTGAGATTCTGACATCGTTTCTCATTCTGTGGCATGACTTGTTCCACTCTGGTTGTAATGCGTTCAGGAATTTCAAGTTAGCCTCCAACTCAGTCTTAATGACTTTAATCTTGTAAAGATCGTTAATGACAGCCCAAAATCGATCAAACACACTCTTCAAACTTTCCCCATCCTTAGCCTTGAACTTTTCAAAGTTGTTCATGTACCTAGTCTGTCGCAACTGAGTAGACATTGCAGTACCAAGCATAATCTTCTCAAGTTGAGTCCACATCAGCATTGGATTATGTTTGAAGCAATCGATTCTGTTATAAATGGAGTTGGGAAGAGCAAGGATCAGATTTGACTTAGCTTGACTGTCAGCTTGATAACGAAGGAGTTCAGCAACATCATATTCTATTAATGCTTTTTCTACTGTTGAAGCTTCAGAGGTTGCAGTAGCAGGAATAACCTTCATTGGCCTAACCATTGGACCTTTAGTCAAAGACTTCATCATATTGTCCCCATTCGGTTGCCTTTCAATAAAATTGATAAACCGATCCTGCCACTGTTCGAATTCGTTCTCATTGATGAGTACAGGTGGACGAGTATCAGACCCCAAAGACATCATGAGGTCATTCTTGTAGAGTTGTGCTTGTAAAGACATCTTGTGAAAAAAATCAGAAATTTCAGAAAAATTGTCTAAGTCAAGAAGACGTGCAAATGTGAACTTTGCGTTTCAAGTATGATACGCAAACTGTGACTTTGCGGGTTGAGCTTTGCGTTGCAAGTAAGATACGCAAACTGTGACTTTGCGGGTTGAGCTTTGCGTTGCAAGTATGATACGCAAACTGATGGTTTGCGTATTAAACTAGAGCCGAGAAACTAGAAGCTTTGCGTTTCCAACGTGAACCGCAAATCTGAAAATTCACTAACACACGAGTTAGACCACAAAGAACTTTAAGAAAAATATATGAATGAATCGCAAACTATTACGAATGAGGCGCAAACTTGTATGAATGAAGCGAAAACTTTAAAAACTCACAAATTTTCGCAAGATCAATTCAAACCAAGAATTTTATGCATGAAAAACACACACTGAATATCGAAAACACCTTTCTAACTACTTTTGATTATCAAACTCGATTAAAAATCACTAAATCTAAAAATCTAGAATGTAACAGTACGATTAACGAGTTTTTCAGAAAAATCACAAAAACACAAAATCGAGAATCAAATCATGGTTTTTATGCACAAATATATGAATCAAGTATGATCAACTACTAAAAACGAATCTAAACCAAACAAATTTGCACAAAATCAACCAAAAACCTATCCAAATTTGATGAATCAAGCAAAAAATGAGATTTTCTTGAAAAATCAAGAAAATCAATCAAATTTTCTGCTTAATCTACAAATTCAGTAACTAAAAACGATTTCTCTCAATCCTCTCAAGATCTAGTATGCTCTGATACCAATTGAGAAACCAAGATCTCTAAATCTTTAGAGAGAGAAAGTAGAGAGAGAGAACAAGGAAGCGCAAAGTAATCAGATGTATTAAACTGTGAGTGCCCAAAGTTACAAAACAAAGGAACTAAGGGGACTTAAATACCCCTAGCCTTTACAATACATAAATGAACATTAAGCACAGTATAGGCTAGAAAATAAATACAATGATTATTACAAAATTAGACTTAATAACTCCTATCTTCTTAATTTTAACCTTAATCCTTATCCTTTTATCTTAAGATTTTCTTATATCCCTTTATATTTAGAAATAAATAACAAACTTTACAAAAATCAAACAACTTTACAAAACTATGAACAACAAAGATGATTTATCATCAACCCAAAAAATTCATCATAACCATCTTAATAATACCAAATCATTAACTAATCCCTTGATTTTCACCTGAGCGGGTTCTCGTATACAACGGTGAAACTTAATACATTCAAATGACGCCACCAAACAAAAACGAGTCTGTCTCAGTCTTTTAAATCAATGAATCGTTCTATGCTCTGATACCAAGAAGGGGGTAAGGCGGATTTTTAGGGTTTCCGTTAAACCACTTAACATCAAAATAACGACATAAAATAAAAAAGAGAAGAAGATAAACAAGAAGAAAACAACATAAAATAACATAAACATGAATCAAAAACAACAAAAACAACAAAAAACTTACAGAGATGGGAGCGGAATCACCAGAGTTTATGTACGATGGTGGCCGAATTATAAGGAATATATTTTTTTTATAAGGTAAGGGATATAATATGAAGAACTTAAAAATGATTGAAGGATTGAAGGATTAAACTAAGAAGATGGGAGGAGAAGTTTTCAGCAACTCATAAATTTCATTAAGATGCTTTGGATGACAATAGGTTGCCTTACAATGAATTAGACGAAGGTATTTATAGGCGTTCGTTGAGAATCTACATCATTACAAATTGAAAAAAGAAAACGTTAGGTGGCAAGTCTAGGTGCCACATCTCTAGTCTAGGCCTAGTCTACCTAATTAAAAAATTGGCCCTCACATCATTTTGGGCCATGATGACCAATCTATCTGAAGGGGTACAATGATCGACTCCATTCACTATAAGAAAACTGGTTTTTTTGGAAGGAATCTTTAGGGAAAGATTTGGAAGGGGTATCTAAGATACATTTTAGATAAGGAATTGGACTACTGAAGAATCACTCCATATATAGTGGTTCCTAAGGGTGGTTCGACTCCAAGCACCAACCACATGCCCTAGAATATGTGATTTACCTCTTTCATTATAGTTGTGGGACTGTTACGTTAGGGGCGTTACGGAGGATGTCAGCATTCCCTTTTCGAGGCGTAAGTTAGAGTTTGTGGTTTAAGTCATAAAAAGTAACTCATTTGAATTACGGGTCTCTTTGGTTGTTAAAATGTGCTCATTTTATAATTAACTACACGTGTATAACTATCATCTAGGTGGTGGTGGGCCTTAGGGGCCGAATTCACTTAACAAATTAGGGAGAATGGGCCCCCATTAGAAAATAAAAAAGATTTTTTTAAAGGTTAAAAATGTATTTTGTTGTCATTTTTACCATAGTCCCCTCCCCTAAGTATTTGTTGTATGGGACCCCATCAACCAAAAAAAGTATCTCGAAATCAACCAAAAAACCAAAAAAGTCTATCAAAATCACCAAAAAACTTAGAAATCCCTCGAAATCAACCAATAATACTTTAAGTTCGTTAGAAACGGTGAAATTAGGCTAAAAATATATCGGACGACTTTGCGAGCTTTAAAGGTGCCTCCACCAGAAAAAAATCCTGGATTCGCCACTGGTGGGCGTAGTTTGCTTTGTAATGCTCTTGTTTGATACTGTTGGTGCTTCGTCATCTTATCTATCATTGTTTACTAATGTCCTCATTAGATATTGTATGAGAAATGAGACGAATGGATTGATGATATCCTTTTAAGGAGAGATCGTATAGTTTCAGAGCTGCAATTCCTGTGGATAGATTGTTTGGCACAATTTCAGATTTAAATCGAAGTTGTTATAAACTGTGGATAGGTTGTATGACACACTTTTGTCTTTACAACAAAATATAAATATTTAAGAGAAGAAATAAAAACACGATGATTTAGAGTTGTTCAGCACATCATGTGTAGTATGCATTTCCTAAGCCCTTTCGATACACATAATTCAAATTTTGGTAAAAGTAGAATATAAGTTTTTATTTCTTTGTTCTTTTTAAACAAAAATCTAGTTGGTGAATTAACTCACTAAGGGGACGTTTACTAAACACCAAGGTTTAAAGTAGCATGAGGTGTGGTGTGGCAGCGAGCTTAAGCCTTAAGCCTTACATGCCACGGCGAGGACGCGACATTTTTTAAGGTGTGAAACAAGGAGACGTATTTTTTTGCCAAATATATAATTTTTATATATATACATGTGAAGATCGATTGCCTCCAATCAAGAGAAATTAGGTGACATGGTTAAGTCGCTCAAGTCTAACAGGCCCAACAGGCCTATTTAGTAGTCCGACTGATTTTTGTGCGTACAAGGGTTTAAACCCATCAGCTTCTATTTTCTTTTAGACGTGAGCTGTTGATTTTAACTTATCAGACAAGAATAAAGAAACCCTAGTACTCTCGACTCTCTCACTCAAAACCTTACTCTCAAAACCTCAAGAACCCTAACTTGTTTCTCCATTATTGTAAGCTGAAAATTCTTAAGTGTATCATCATCAAAGTGATAGTGGATCATTTCTCGGCATCCTCCGCCCGTGGTTTTTCCCTTTCCGGGTTTCCACGTAAAGGTGGTTCAATTACTGCAAATTTATCGAAATTCAAAAAGATAGTTGGTGACTTGAAGAATCTTGAGGTGAAATATGACGATGAGGATTTGGGTCTCATTTAGCTATGCTCTTTGCAGCATCATTAGCGACTTTTATGGATACAATCATTTATAGTAGGGATTCCCTTACTCTTAAGGAAGTGTATACTGCTTTGAGTTCAAAAAAATAAGATGAAGGAGATAATTCCTGGTCATGAACCAAGGGTCGAGGGATTAAATGCAAGGGGAAGACCTTTTGAAAAATGCTCGAGCTCTTCAAGCAAATCAAGATCAAAATCTCGTGGAAAGAAGAAGTTTTGTAACTTTTGTAAACGGAGGGGTTACATCATTGACGAATGTTTTAAGCTTCAAGCTAAGAACAAGACAACGGGTTCCTCCGGGGAAGCCAATATTGTTGAACACGATGAAGGTGGATCTAGTGAAGGTGAAGTCATGACGGTCTCCGATGTCCAAAGGTCACGGAAGAATGGATTCTAGACTCGGGTTGCACTTCTCATATGTGTCCTAACCGTAGTTGGTTTCATACATATGAGCAAGTTTCTGAAGGAGTTGTGATGATGGGGAACAATGCTACATGCCCTATTGTTGGTCAAGGCACAATTAGAATCCGTATGCATGATGGTGTCACCGAACACTTGGGAATATGAAGCATGTTCCCGAGCTTCGAAGAAATCTCATCTCTCTTAGTTCCCTTGATGAAAAGAGTTATGAGTTCTTGGGTAAAGGTGGAGCTATTAAGGTTTAGCGTGGAACACTAGTTGCAATGAAAGCTCAAAAAAAGTCCGCTAACCTTTATATTTTGCAGGGTCAAACCGTTACAGGTGACGTTGCAGTAGCTTCCAACTCAATGTCCGATGGTGACCTATCCAAGTTGCGGCATCTTCATCTCGGTTGAATGAGCCTTGGTGGCATGACCGAGCTAAGTCAACGTGGTTTGTTGAATGGCCACAAATTTACCGATTTACAATTTTACAAGCATTGTGTGTACGGAAAGACAAAAAGGGTCAAGTTCTCAAGTGGCATTCACTCGACTAAAAGGGTCGCTTGACTATATTCATTCCGACCTTTGGGTTCCGGCTCGTATTACTTCTTATGGTGGAGCTTCTTACATGCTCACTATTATTAACGATTTCTCTCGTCGAGTGTGGGCTTTCTTCTTACGACGCAAGAATGATGTTTTCGAGATATTCAAAGATTGGAGGACGATGATCGAAAATCAATCTGGTAAAGAGGTGAAATATCTCCGAACGGATAATGGCTTAGAATTTTGCTCCGAGGAGTTCAATGCCTATTGTCAGAAGGAAGGCATTACGAGGCATCATACCGTTGCCCATACTCCTCAACAGAATGGTGTAGCCGAAAGGATGAACCGCACTATTCTTGAGAAAGTTCGATGCATGCTTTCAAAATCTAAAATGCCCAAGTCTTTTTGGGCGGAAGCGGCTTCTACCGCTTGTTATATCATCAATCGGTCTCCCTCCGTTGTTATTGAGAAGAAGACTCCCATGGAAGTTTGGAACAAATCACGACTGATTACACTAATTTAAAAATATTTGGTTGCCCGACTTATGCACGTGTTGATAAAGGGAAGTTGGAACCGAGAGCTTTGAAATGCAAATTCCTTGGATACAAAGATGGGGTGAAAGGCTTTAGGCTATGGTGCCCGAAAACAAAGAAGATCATTATAAGCCGAGATGTCACTTTTGACGAATCCTCCATGTTGCATGATTCGCCGTCTCCTACATCCGAGACCATTTCTGAAGCTCCTAAGGAGAAACCTCTAGTGGAGGTGGAGCTACCTATGGCTCAAACATCGAGCCCACATGTTACTTCTTCTCCTTATCCTTATCCTTCTCCTTCTCCTTCTTCTTAAGAAAGGTGCTTGTTGAGTAAGGTCGGCTTTCTTCGAATGCTTGAGCGCTTCTTTCTCATATCGATCATTCAATATCCTTGACTTTTCAATAAGGGGGTGGGATCGGCGGGATGATGATGAGTATATAAATCAATAAAGACAAAAAAGAAGAAATGGCTCTGTTTTGGGGACCCCCAAGACTGTATTTCCCTGTGTTTCCTAGTCTATATAGGTCCAATCTCATCTGCTAACGCTTATTCGTTGCTTGGTCCGGACACATTCATCGATTTCTTTTCATTCTTCCTGGGCTTGAATGAGATACGCCCCGCACGGTATACTGAAGAAGCCGATTTAGTAGCATATGCTTTGAGTGTAGCGGAAGAAATGGAATGCACCGTTGATCCTACTTCATATAGTGATGCTATGAAATTAAAGGATGATGATAAATGGATGATGGCAATGCACACAGAGATGGAATCATTGCAAAAGAACGGAACTTTGGAGCTTATGCCATCTCCTATGTAACACCCGTAAGTTTCAGTAAGTAAATGTCACCCGGACGTTTTTGTAATTTGTAAAGGGTGGTATTGGTGTTGGAAAACCATTGCTTCAAGATCCTTAGAGTATCAGGGGTGTTGGCATTGAAGAAGTTGTGTTTCGGGCCTCGGTACACCTTGTGCGACAATGCCCCGCGACATTGACATGGTCATAGTCGCATGGGCAATGTCGCCCACGGGTACCAGGGCCTTAAATGTGCGATCATTCAGCCAACCTTCTCATTTCTCATTTCTACCGTATTCCATTTCTCTCCCAAAACGTTTCCCTTTCTTCCCACACAAACCCTAATCGATTTTGGAGGATTTTCCATGAAGATTAGAGTGTTCCTTCCCTACCTCATGCTAGTGATTTCACCTTTTGATGGAAGATCAAGTTCTCATCTCCAAACCTAGAGATTTTGGGTTTTCTAGGTTTTCACCAAAACCTAAGTGGTAAGTTTATCCTCTTCATTTCTAAACCATATTAGGTGATATGAATGCTCCATTGATAGTTTCCTAGTGTTTGATTCCTTCAATTTCGGTTTGTAAGATTTTGGAAGATTTAGGTCAAAAATAGGGTTTTGACCAAAATGGAGGTTTTTATGTAAAATGTTTGGGGAATGTTTCTATATGGTTGAATATGGTTATTTACGGTTGAAAATGTTTGGATCTAGGTTTTGGAGGTTTTGGCTTGGAGGATTCAAGTTTCGTCAAGGAAGCTCTAAGTTGAGGTAAAATATAGATTTAGCCTAAATCTAGCAAGGTGAGTTCACGTTGATTTGTGAAAACGTTGTACATGCCAAAATGTTTATTTTAAAGTATTTATGTGTTTATCATGAAATTATCATTTGTGGGATTACTTGATTGGTTTTGGTTATTTGAGAAGTTTAGTTTCATAAACCTTGTAAACAACCATATTGGGGAGTTTTGGGCATTTTGATAAATGATTCATGAATGCGTATGCTTGGAAATTTATTGCGTCAACGAGATTATTTGGTTAAAAGACATTTTTAGTGTTTGTTTGGGTAAAAGGTTTAATTTTGTGTTACAGGACGTTTTGAAAGGATAAAAAAGTATAGATTTATTTGGAAAACCTTTTTGTCCCGACTTAAACTATGTTCAAGTCCATTCAAGTATTTTGGAGCGTGTGATTTCATGATATGGGTCGAGTACGCTTATTATTTGAAAAACGTTAATCATTGGTCAAAAAGAGGTTTGAGTATTTTAGCTCGATGTCGTTTTAAAAGGAGTATTGTGGACACTTGTCCGGTTTTTATATGGCTCAATGTAGAGTCCAATTATGACGTACGTACTAATGCACTGTGTTGCGTATTGAGGTTGGTTACGAGCTCGAGTGCTTTGGTCATTCATGTTTAGTCCGGTAAGGTTAGACTGTGTTGCATTGGATCCATAGGCACGTAAGTCAGTCTGTTTTGGTTGGTCAATTGGGTATTGCGGGGTTGAACCCCAGTACCCATGTTTTATGACCGGAAACTTTACAAGTGATCGTTAGGAGGGTTGAGTCTGTTAGTGCTATCGGGGAGTGAGCGCTAGGACCTCTGCCACTTGAAGTAATGCTTGGGAGGTAGTCTTTAAGTGTGTCGGGCCTTCGGGATGGAGTTCTTCGGAATGTTTCATCAAGGTCAACTGACTTGGGTGACACTTGTTAAAGAATTCGTAGGGACACTTGGGCTGTGATGTCGTGAGGTGTCATGCGATTAACGTTGCATAGGTGGTATAATTTTGTGTTTCTTCCACTCTCAATGGATACGGGTCTCCCTCGTTGTCGGCTATCAGTAATTTAAATATAAGGACGTCTTATTTTATTGTCATTGGTTCTTTACGTTCGCGTGAGTATTGGACCTAGTGTCCATCTTTTCGGACGTACGATATATGTGGTTTTGATAATGATTCATGGGTCGAGTATTTTTCCCCACCCGTGATAGGGTGTTTTGGGACATAACGTTTTATCCGCATATCTTAAATGGAAGTCATTTCATATTCATGTTTCGAGTTAGTTTACATTACATCAATTTATAAATCATGTTTGAAATGAGGTGTCCATATTTGAAAGTGCATAACATTGGATTAGAGTTATTTTATACGTTTTAAAGTACATCAATTGAATGGTCATGATTTCAAGTGAGGTTCATTCTTTTAAAGATATATTTTCTCATGTAAAACTCTTGAACTCACTAGGCGTTAGCCTAGCCTTTTTATTTGTCGGCATGTGCAACAGGTTCCGGTTGGGGGTAGTCCTAGTGACACTGCAAAGAGAGAGATGTGCTAATTGTGTGCTCGCAAAGTGAGTAGCTTGGTGCAGTCTTTCGCCTTGTCTTGGGGATAGCATTTTTTGTATTTGGGTTTTAGTAACCCCCACCTCTAACGAGTCTTTGTAGAAGCATTTATTTACCTTCGTTGACGGTCAGACCTAGTTTAATATTTCAAGTATAAACTTGTTGTAAGTAATTTTATCTATTTTGAGGCTTTATTGAAAATGTTAAACTTAGTTGCTCTTTCCAGATTTGAGGGTGTTACATCCTAAAGGCAAAAAGCCGGTTAGATGCAAGTGGGTTTATAAATTGAAGGAAGGGACCGCTCCAAATGAAAAGCCAAGGTATAAAACTCGGTTAGTCGCAAAAGGTTATAGTCAAATTCCTGGCATTGACTATAATGACATTTTCTCACCGGTGGTGAAACATACTTCTATTCGTGCATTGCTTGGGATGGTCGCTTCCAATGATTTTAAGCTTGAGCAATTAGACGTAATGACCGCTTTTCTGAATGGTGAACTTGAGGAAGAGATTTTTATGCAACAACCGAAATGTTTCGAGATTCTGGGTAAAGAAGGTCACTTGTGCAAGCTTATAAAATCTCTCTATGACCTCAAACAGTCTCCTAGGCAATGGTATAAGAGATTTGACGCATTTGTGACAGCACACGACTTATCAAATTCTTCGTACGACAGTTGCGTTTATTTTAAGTAGTGTGAAGATGGGTCGATGTTATATTTGCTCTTGTACGTGGATGGCATGCTCTTAGCGGCTAAAGATATGGGAGAAGTTTATAAAGTTAAAGATTAGTTAAATTCAGAATTTGATATGAAGGATTTGGCAGCCATAAAGAAAATTCTTGGTTTGGAGATTATTCGGGACAGAAAGGCGAGAAAATTATACCTTAGTCAAAAGGGGTATGTTCATAAAGTTTTTCGTCGGTCCAATATTTCTGAAGCAAAGTCTGTCAACACTCAATTTGCGCCTCATTTCAAGTTGTCATCCGTTTTAAGTCCTTCGACTCAAGTCGATGATGCTTATATGGCAAGAGTGTCATATTCTAGTGCCGTGGAATCTTTGATGTATGCCATGATTTGTACCCGTCTTGACCTTGCTTATGCAGTTTCTATGGTGAGCAAATATATGACCAACCCGGGTAAAGAGCATTGGAGAGCGGTCCAATGGATTTTTCGTTACTTGAGGGGCACGATAGATCTGTGTTTGTATTTTGGGAAGAAATCTTCGCCGGGGGGGGGGGGGGGTACTTGGCTATGCAGATACCGATCATGTCAAGGATCTTGATAATAGAAGATCTATTACTAGATATGTTTTTACTCTTGATGGATGTGCCATTAGTTACAAGGGCACATTTGCAACCTACCGTCGCTTTGTCCACAATGAAAGCGGAATACATGGTGGTTAATGAAGCTGTGAAAGAAGTTGTCTGGCTCAAGGGATTTTTTGGTGAATTAAGTGATCATCTGAAGGTCGAGGAGGTTTTCTGTGATAATCGAGGTGCGGTTCTCTTGACCAAAGATCGGATATTTCATGATAGGACGAAGCACATCGATATTCGTCATCACTATGTCCGTGGGGTAGTAGCTAAAGGTGATGTTAAAGTGGTCAAGATTAGTACTCGCGATAACGCAGCGGATATGTTGATTAAGCCGCTTCCGGTATCCAAGTTCGATTTGCGTTTGGACTTGGTTGGTGTTTCAAGAAGGGGTTGATGCCCTTAGGGGCGAATTGGCGGAGGATATTGCTTTTCGAGAACTTTGATTACTTTGGTATTGCTTTGTTTATGGGTGATCGTTTTTTGCCTTGAGATGAAAATTGGTGGAGATTGTGTTCTTAGTGTATTTACTTGGTTTGAAGACGAGGTGGAGTTTTGCTCTTTGCATGGTTATTCAGATTGAATGCAAGGTGGAGACTTGTGAAGATCGATTGCCTCCAATCTAGAGAAATTAGGCGACATGGTTAAGTCGCTCAAGTCTAACATGCCTAACAGGCCCATTTAGTAGCCCGACTGATTTTTGTGCTTACAAGGGTTTAAACCCATCAACTTTTATTTTCTTTTAGACGTGAACTGTTGATTTTAACTTATGTGACAAGAATATAGAAAACCTAGTACTCTCTAATCTCTCACTCAAAACCTTACTCTCTAAACCTCAAGAACCCTAACTTGTTTCTCCATTATTGTAAGCTAAAAATTCTCAAGTGTATCATCATCAAAGTGATAGTGGATCAGTTCTCGACGTCCTCCACCCGTGGTGTTTTCCCTTTACGGGTTTCCACGTAAAAATCCCGGTATCTCTCTTACTTATGCTTTATTTTACATTTATTGGGTTTGATCATTGTTTACATTTTCTTAGTGGTTGATTATATTACATTGTTAATCGTATTTTCCAATTTGATTCTCGATATAGAACTTTAGCTCATTTGTTCTTGGGGTAATATTATGTTTTTATTGGGAACCAACCATTGAGCTTTAAGCTATTTGGGTCTTGCTAATTTCACAACAATACATATAGGTTGTCTATTTGTTATTCAATAATATAATTATATTTATTTTTTTTACACTTCATATAAATTAACTAGTTTTATATAAAAAGTTTGTGATCAGACATTCAAAATAGAATTGGAAAAGTTCAACTTCTTTTAACCGTGAGTCAGTGACTTGTATGAATCTAAGAAACTATGAATAATATAATTAAGTTTGTAAAAATATAAAATCTAATTCAAAATGTAAAAACACAAAAGTTACAAAAATTAAATAAAGAAATTGAAAAAAAAATCACATCTTATAAAAAAAGTGTGTCATGGCGTGAGTCACGCCTTACACAAACGCTATCGGCTTTTTCGTAACGGCGGAGACGCGTTGCACGCCATGGCACACATTTTTGAACACTATAAACACTTACCTTGGTAAGCCATTACTGGTTCAATTACCTTACCAAGTGAACAAAACATGGAGCGAGAATCGTACTGGTAAAAGGCAAAGCAAGGATAGCGAGTCTTACCCGTGAAAGTGATGACTCTTACCAGGTAAACAAACAATAACAAATAAACTAAAATCCGCCGACTTCACTTTGGAAATGTGATGCCTTCCTTGAAAAGAAACCGATTTATGTACGATAATTACATTATCACGAAGATGAAATACAGGAATTACGAAAAATTTCCAAGCCTATTAAAAGACATTTCAAGTGCAAAGATAGATAGGACATAGAGGTTGTTTACTTACAGAATAATGAGATTAATGGTCTGTGCAGCTTATTCATTCAGCCATACAAAAGTGTTTCTTTACAGCATAATCATTAAGTCGTTGAACCAAAATGGTTGTATAGAATAAGCTAGAATCCCTCACTTGTTTCCATTAAGCCACCTCAAACAAATTATACTATCTTAAATGAGGAGACCAAATCTTACACCAAGTACCATATTTGACGCCAATCAGTCCGAGAATACCAAAGCTTACACCAAATTTGGTGTAATGAATAGTAACACACTAAATTTAGCACAACACTATTCATTTACACCATATTTATATCAATTGGAGATGATAAAAAGGAATATACCTATAATCTTATATTTTGTTGTAAGATTTAATGTTATCCATTGGAAAAGATTTATTGTTTGCATCAAATTTTACACCATCAATTTGGTGTAAGATTTGATGTTACCCATTGGAGATTGTTGTCTAATGAACCTCTGTTGAAAATCAAAGTAATTCTAGCCAAACAGTTGGTTTCCGGTAAGAATAGTCGTTATCATGAGAAGGGTAAGAATGGATCTCCACCCTCAGATCAATCCTAATTGAAGATCAACTAAAAATATCTTTCTAAGCTAATCCATGGGTTATTTTGAGACTTAGGGGTGTTTACTTGTGGCTTAATGAGCTTATTGACAAAATAGCTTATTCGCATAGACGTTTGAGAGTGTTTACTTGTGTCTTAATGGCTTATTCGTGCAAACAAAAATGGCTTATTCACTAAGTAGGTAAGGGGTGTGTTGTCCCTATTAAGCCAAAATGTTGACAAATTTGCCCCTTAAATATACACAATCCTCTTTAAACAAAACACACGCCTCCAACCTCCTCTTCATCCCTGCCTTCAAACCCTAGCCACAGAGACCTTCCCCTTCGATGTTCCTTCGACGAGCGTGTGCTTCCCCTTCGATGTTTCTCCTCTGGAGACATACACCTCCTTGGCTGTTGCACCTCCGCTGCTGCTCCTCGTCTCCGACGACGTGCACCTGCTCCCACTAGCTTTTTTGGTGGGTGATTTTTGCACCTCCTCCGCTTGTGCATACCTTGTTCCATGTGTTGTCTAAAACATCAACACCTTCTTGAACTTTCTTTAAAACTCGATTGATCTCATCTTGAAGCTTTCTACTCGCTCCCATTGATAAATTACTATATTTGGACAAGCAATTGAATTATGAAACTTTATCATCCAAAACCTTCGTAGGCCAACAAAGATGGTGAGACGAGAGATGTGATTGTTTTTGCAATTCTAGGGTTCCGATGGGGTGTGGTGTTTAGGTCGAGTTTTGTTATTTCTCAGTGAAGACGATGAAAAGGGATATTTGGTAGGTGATTTTTTGTTTTGATTCTGATTCAATTGGTGTAAACAGTAGCTTTTTTGATGTTTAAATAGTTTGATTATTATGTTTTGATGTTTAAATAGTTTGATGAATGGTAACATTTTGGTTTGATGAACAATAACCTTTTTGGTTGATTTTGATTCAACCGACGAAAACAAAATTGGTTCAAACATGTTCAAAATTGATTGAGGGGTAGATCGGTCATTTATGTCATTCAGACCGTTAATTCAGGTAAAAAAATAAACAACATATTTTTACCCGAGCAGACAAATTTATCTAGAAAGACAAAATTTATCCATACAAGACTTAATAGAAATTTTGGTAAACAGCCCCTTAATCTAAATCATTAGATCAATACTAAATAAAAATGACCAAGGGTCCAAATCCCTTCTTACACTTTCCACTTTAACTCCTATTCTCACACGATCCTTCATCTCTGGCCAAAATCCCTAATTTCTTATAATCCACTTATCATGGAAGGAACTTGTCATAGTGTAAATTTACCAGCAGCAAAAAGAGAAACAAAACATGAAAAGAAGATTAATGTGCTAACTTTTTAGTAAAACAACTCCTACAAATCCTATGAAATCCCATAAAATGCCAACTACCCTCATGGGATTTCTTAGGTGGCGTTTGGTTCGTGGAATGGAATTCGATGGAATTGGAATTCATCAAGGAATTTGACTTTGAATGAATTGGAATTGGAATTTGATGGAATTTGACCACGCATTTTGGTCGCGTTTGGTTGGATGGAATTGGAATTGGAATTGGAATCGGAATCGGAATCGGAATCCGTTGGAAAGAAAATGAATTCCATAGGATACCCCGTAGAATTGTGAAATCTGTGTTTGAAGGACTTTAATGGAATCCGCATGATTCCTTAGTTTTAATTATGTGAACCAAACAAGACTTTGGAATTTGGTCAATGGATTTGGACATTCCAATTCCATTGAATTCCATCTAATTCCGCGAACCAAAAATCCCCTTATCTTGAGATCCCAAGATTTTAATTCAGGAGTTTTCTTTAAACCAAACACAGGATTGGAATGAAATCCAATTTCAAATTCCACCAAATCCATGAAAACCAAACAGGGTCTCAGAGAATGTCTATACATTATAAGCATTCCAATTCACTACTATACTGAATTTCAAATCCCAAACATATCCTTAATGTTGAGTTTTATACAAGAAAGTGGTCCCCCATTGGAAGAAAAATGAAAGCTTTGTGTGTTTACAAGTCTATTCTCACAAGGCTTAACAAATTAGAGAAATCCCAAGTAAAAGAACTTGAATTTGGCCATCTTAACCACCAGTAATATGTGCAAGAATTTTGCTAGATAGTTGAATCCTCTATAACAAAGATTTCAAGTTAGTGATTTCTTATTTGGACATATAATTTGTTAGTACATATGCATTTATTTGTTGCTTTTACATAATTTTGATATATATATATATATACATATATATATATATATATATATATATCGGTAGGTTCAAACGAGAACGCTAACTATTTAAGAAAACACGAGAACGACTGTTAATGTACAAAATCATACATGATTCACGCGACTTTGCCCCAGCCAAAGTCGCCCGCGTCCATTTTTTACCGTTAATGTAAAATCACATGTGATTTTGTACATTATTTGTTGTTTTCTTAAATAGTTAGCATTCTCGTTTGAACCTTTTTTTTTTCTCTCTCTCTCTCTCTATATATATATATGTATATATATATATGTATATATGGTCCCCTTCATTTGCTAAACACGACATTGGTGCTAACCGTGCTAACCAATTTTCAACCAATTAGAATCATCCTAGAGTTTATGTTCTCAAAGGGTAATATGGACATTTCATAATTCAAGCCTATTTAATGTATTTCCATATTTCAAGGAGTTATTAATATGATAATTATCTAAATATTAAATATAATATTTAATATTTAATGTATTTCCATATTTCGAGTGTGCATATATCCATGTCTAGATATCAGTGTATATCTCAACCAATGCAGAATAGATCAGCTGATATGCACATATGCATATATGCAACATGTACATATTCACACTACTCAATGTGCACATATGCATATTAGATATTAGTGTGCATATATGCATATAATATTTTGGCAAACATATGCATATATGCACTATCCTGAAAATCGTTTTAACCAACTTTCCGGCCAAATTCCGACGACCCTATCTTGGTTCAATTCAACTCCACTTCATATTCCGGTAACGTTGATTTATGCGGCGATGTGTTTAACCTCCCATGCATTATTTCTCTGTCTCCCTCTTTTTCTCAGATGAACCTAACCCCACCCACCACCGCCGCCAAGAAATCGAACCATCGCCGGAAAATCAAGATTCTCATAATCGTTGTTTCTGTTGGTGGATTTTTGTTATTATGCATCTTGGTTGCATTATTAACGATTTGTTTGAAAAGAAAAAAGAAAAAGACGCCGGCGGTGGGTGTGAAAGGCGCTGAAGCAGTTCCGACGGTGCATGGTGGCGGCGACGGCGGAGGTACGACGAGTGGTAGTGGGAAGAACGGTGGAGGTGGGTTTTCAAGTGAAGGTGATGACGACGGTGAGACTGGGAAGTTGTTTTTTATGGGATGAAATCCCTAATTATTTGAGTTTTTAATTTGGTAGACCCATGTTCCCCAAATTAAAAGGAATTGTATTTTGACCGAAATACACTTGTGCATACATGCATTGTATTTTTTTTCAACCGTTTTTAATATTTTAATTTAATAAAATCAATGACCATTAATCTCATCAATCTACGGTTGAGATTGGTTAGCACCAATGTCGTGGTTAGCACCAATGTCGTGGTTAGCAAATGAATGAGCCTCTATATATGTGTGTTCGTGTGTGTGTGAATTTCCTGGTTTGGTAACCTTGGTTCTAACACTTAAGGCCTTACACAAGTTCATATGTGACCATGATACTAACCACACATTTACTAGATAAAAATGCCTCAAATTTTGGGTTTGATGATCCAAACATCATTTACTTGAAAAGGAAACATTTTCCAGGTGTTTATACCACAGGAAATAAAGCAAAAATCATCATATTGGACATAATGTTTAGCATTAGAAGCTTATGATCCCAGCCTTATAGCCACATAAAGGTTACTACTAAGAATCAACAATACAGTTTATGATTAGAAAAGTAGTTACCTTTCATGAAATGCATCTTGAGGGTGACTACATCCAATTTCAACTGCAAACTTCTATCGCCTGCTAAAAAGGAAAGCATCAAGCTGGTAGCGGAAAAATTGAAGGCATTGAAGAGATATAAAAATTAGTAAACTCCTATTAAAAAAGGGAGAAGTCCAGAAAAAAACGCAATGAACTTTCTCACTTTGAATGGTTAAGTCGCTAAACTTTTTTTTGAATAAATAAACCATTGAAGTTTCCTACTTTTGAATGATTAAGTCAGTGAACATTCTTTTAATAAGTAATGAACCATCGAACTTTTAGAAATTAGTTACCTACATCCTTTTAACCCAAAAAGCTACATGTAACCGGTTAGGAAGAAACATAAATCAGTTATACCATTCCCGATTCCTATACCATTCAAACCCTTCGCATCGCTCCTGCTTGCCGCCCCATCGTAGTCTGCTCTCCATCTGCCACTGATCTCCCTCTTTATGATCTGTTCTTTTTTCAATTCACTCTTTTTTTTAATCTGTCTATACATACTCCATTAAATTGTTGAAAAAGAGGCAAAATCGATTGACAAAAAAAGATCAAAAAGAGGGAGATCGTTGGCTTTTTTGGGTTAAAAAGATGTAACCAATTTCTAAAAGTTCGACGGTTTATTTATTTAAAAAAAATCAAGGACTTAATCATTCAAAATGGGAAAGTTTAATGGTTTATTTATTCAAAAACAAAGTTCAGGGACTTGATCATTCATAATGGGAAATTTCATTTGGGTTATTCTGGACTTTTCCCATTAAAAAAAGACAGACCACAGTAGAAGAATATTAATAAAACAACCATTGGGTTGGTAGAACAACCATTAGGTTGTTCTTCAACTCGAACCAACGAAATAGGGCAAACCTCAAAATCAAAGAACTTGAATTTGAGCAAAATTACAATCAATCTACAAATGACCAAGCTTATAATCAATCATGCATAACGAAATTTATTCGATACCCTAGAAGAGAAAAACCCTAAGTTATTAGTAAAAGAAGTACAAACGAAAGAAATTAAACTTAAATGACAAAACAATTACTGGAACAGATTGAAAACAAATAAACTAACTCGACAAAGATAAAAATTAGGGTTCATAAAAAAAGATGAAAAGTGCTTAAAAACACGAAATACTTTTGGATTTCCTGTTACAACTTGATTACTTCAAAGAAATGAGAACAAAGATCCCTAAGAAAAGCTCGAATTTTGAAGAAGTTTGATTCTTAGATGTTGACACTGCAATCACAAAACTGTTTTACTGTTTTTCGGGATTTGCTTGAAGATTTTGGGCAGGATTTGAGATTTCCGTTATTGATATAAGAATTTTGCAAGATTCTTGAAGAAATCTTTGGGGAAATTGAGTTGGGTTGATTTTTGATTTTGACTTCCGTAGAAAGGATATTGTTATGAATCTAAGAAACTAAAACAGAACTATGCGTAATGCGTTCATATAAAGGTGTAAGATAAACACAAATAAGTTGCGCAAAGTGCAGCATACCAGGATCGATATCAGAGACGAGAGTTGGCAAGCACCATATCGGGACCAAATATTGAGATGAAGCAAGGGAGAGTTGGAGATCCAATCTGGTATAGAATATGAATAACGTGACCTGTTTGATCAATCCCGTTTCAATCTCTTTGATTGTCTCTTTTCTCTTCGTGTAGATCTTCTTGGTGAATATCTTCTTTCCTGTATTAGCTTCTTTCCTGAAACTGTGGTAGTGTTGCATTCCTCAGTCTGTATCTTTTGAGAGGATGCTGCTAAATTAGCAGCTGCTTTAGATGAGATATGGACATCTGTCCGGGTACGAGTGTTTGCTTGAGATTTTTCTGATATCTTGTTTGCATTTGATATAGAACCACCGTTCTCATGCCTGTAGTCATCTTCTGTTTCTTTAGAACTTTCCATGTCTTTATCATGTAAATCAACCGGAAATGTATGAATCTTGTGAGCTTCTTCGATTATCTTCTGAGTTGGATTCAACAAAGAAACACCATGTTGCTTATGATCAACTTCAGTTTCTGTAATGGGATCGATGGAAGAAGCATTTTGATTAAGAGAGTCTCCACTACATTGTTTCATAATATCTCTCAAAATAATGCTCGTAAAAGCACGAGCTTCAGATTCTCCATTAGTCGACATCAGCATATCCCGTACCCGAGTGACGGGAAGATCATCAAACTTCGTGGGCAAGGATCGTTCAGTTGTATTCGTACATTTGTCATGGGAAGATTTAGCAGCATACTCTTCCCAGTTACATGGAAATCCAGAAAGGAAACGATCACAAACCTGTTCAAAAGACACAACGACAATTACAAAGGCCTTGTTTGCTAGAGCCATAAACTAACTTATTTTTTGAGCTTATTGATAAAGCGTTGTTTGGTTAGCCATAAGCTATTTCAAATAGCGTTCAGTAAAGTCCATGGGTTTTTTCCACTTTTTTTCTTCCAATTATGCCCTTTATCTTTTTCCAATTAATTTTGCAATGTGTCTTTGTAGGTCATTTTACATTGCCATCTAGCTTATCAACTAATTTTTACCAAACATGACTAGTTTATCAGTTAGCTTGTCAGCCAACAGCTAGCTTTTCAGTTAACAACTAGTTTATCGGTTAGTTTGCCAAACACAGCCAAAGAGGAGTTTTGTACCATGAATTTTCATGCAATGGCTACCCCATTAAGATGAACTGCTAGA
This sequence comes from Arctium minus, assembly GCA_954870635.1. Taxonomy (NCBI): domain Eukaryota; kingdom Viridiplantae; phylum Streptophyta; class Magnoliopsida; order Asterales; family Asteraceae; genus Arctium; species Arctium minus. Next base: position 9,100,767 of record OX941094.1, on the reverse strand, counting down.
ATGTCGTAATGAATTATTAAACAAGAAAGGGTCGATCATACCTCAGCTGAGAAGCCGTAAGACAGCGTGCGTGACCTATTTATGCAACCACTAATCGTGATTATGATGCCATCTTCTGCTTCAAGTGTGTTGTTATCAAGCCTCTTGGCAATTACGGCAGAAGCAAAAACTTGAATTCCATTTTCAGGAGCGTCGAGGTTGTACCTCTTGCCAACTGATGCAGAACCTAAAAGTCGCATTCCTCGTGAACCTAGCGTCCTGTGGTATTAGGAAGTTCAGTATAACACATGAGGCATATGGCATTCACCATTAATCTTCATAATCAAAAGCAGCAAAGAACGTTTTCCAACAAAAATTACGTATTTTGAAAGTGGATATCAGTTAATCTATCATGGAGAACAAGTCTTTACCAAAAATAATTTCACAACGGACAAGTTAGACCACCAAACGAACACAGATATATAGTTTCTTTTTAGTGAAGCAATACACAATCTAAGTTTCTCCAGAAGTATAAACCCTAAGCTCAAGTTGAGGTTATCTATCTTGACCATCAGATGTAACGATGAACTAAATGAATTTTATACGAATTCAGTAATAAATAAACCATTACTCTCTGTTAACAAAGCCTCCAATGCCCAATTTGGAGTCCCCTTCGACCTCTATCAGCCACCATTCGCGCAGAAAAACCTGCAAAGATGATTGGAATCAGTTAAAGAACAAAGATTTTTCAATCATACAGGATGGAATATCAAAAACATAGTATGTAGACCTACTAATTTACGGTTTGATGAAGAAATGGGGGTTCTGGATGCACTTGAAAGGTTCGGCATGAGTTCAGCAAATTCACCAAATTTGAAGTTTACGGCTTGGCAAGAGAGCAGAGTTGCAATGAAGATAGAATTCTAGTCAAATAAAATCAAGAAAAAAAACCTACTACAAGCGGTCTCATGTAAGTATGTTGAGTACTAGATTTGAGACTTGTCTGCAAACCTGCACATAACATTACACCAAAATGTTAAATAGATAGCTTCCTATGGAGCAATACATGACAAGGACTTAACAATGGCGAAAAGAAGCATCAGAAAGACACAGTACCGTGTAGAAAGATCAAAAGAGTGGACAGGGAGAAAATGGGGATTCAAGGCTCACCACTGCAACTAATGGGCAGTTTTTTTTTTCCTTCTATGAAGGGGTTGTTTGGTTGGTTTTCCATCAAGTCTAGTATGGATAAAGCTGTCTGGGTGGATTAATTTGTCTGTAATCTGTATAGATTTGGAAAGATATTTGTTTGGGAGGGTTTTTCATAGATGGAAGGATTGTGTTTTTTTATTGAGAGGGCCAAGTTTGGAAAAAAAAACTTGGCTTTTTGCATAAAGCTCCCCCCTATAAGCTTATCAAATAAGCTACTTTCTATATCATTAAGCCACTACCAAACAATCATATATAATTGGCCAAATAAGCTGCGAGTCCCATTAAGCTCATTAAGCTACTAACAGACAGGCCCTAACTCCTGTATGGATTAAGCTATATGTATGGGTTAAGATAAATTGTAGAATAAACGGTCTGAATGACCAAAATGACCATTTTACCTCTTTGTCGACGTATTTGACCCTTAGGCCAAGAAACTAATATCATATCCATGATCCATCAACGATCCATCTAAACTGAATTCTCATGATAAATGATACCGCATCTATCAACTATCTATCGAAATTCAATCCTCAACACAAATCCTCTTAATAAATAATACAAATCCTCATGATAAAACAATACCGTATCCATCAACTAACTGATTCTAAAAAACAGGTGATCAATGAACTTGGATTCAACTGTTTAACAACAAACTATCATCGATTTCAAATCATCTCCTAACCCACAAATCATCTCCTCAATCTTCTTAACCTCCTAGTTCCCTTGGTGATGAGTCTTGCAAACAAGGGCGGAGGCAGGTATATTATCTAGGGTGGTCCTCTTAGTGGATTTTAAAAAGAACTGTATTCAGTAAGTATATACGGATTCTAAATAAGCATCTGTTAAGCTTGTTAACTTTCAAGTAACGTGTTTATAACTTGCTTACTATGGGACTTGTGTTGATCACATCTCTCACCTTATTCTTCAATTGGATCCTTGGAAACATATCTAATTGTATGCCACCCAACTGAAAACCTACCACAGAATTGTTAGCTATGTACTTCCATAGCTGTCAAATATCCCAATAATTTACAAACACTGTCAATTGTCAAACATCCCAACAATTTCATTACAAGTCTACACTGTCAAGATTAACACTTAAGAATGCACAAATTGTCAAAATTCAAGATAACAAAAGCATTAAGCAAAGTTCCCAAAAAGACAAATCAACAGAAATATGCCAAATTTAAGTTCCTAAATCCAAACTAAATGTCTAAAGTGTAATCACTAATGTGTAATGTGTTACTCTTCTGGAGGATAGGATCAGATACTACATAATCATCCAAGATAACAGAAGCATTAAGCATATAAGCATATTTCAAACATGTCAATTACTCAAATCTAAGCCTTTAAGGATCGATTATTGAACCTAAACCCTAAACTTTCAACTTACCGAGAGGAGAGACTGTGAGAGGCAGAGCAGGCCGCCGGACAACGAGAGCTTGAAGCGGTGAAAGCGGTTTCGGTGAGTGCGTGAACTCGGGAACGATTCGTTGTCTTCTGGTTCTGGGCGAGTCCGTGTTGAAGACTGAGTTGAATCGGATACAAAGATAAATATAGAGTTTGGGCTATAAACAATTTTAGTTTATCAAAACAACGAGGGTGGGCCTTAAGTATTCGGGCCCAATAAGAAGCATAGAATATATATATATATATATATTAGCGGTGTACCCGGGCAATGCTGCGGAATACATCTCGATGAACTCGAATTCTTAGTTGTTGATTTGTTCTATTCTTCGACCATCTTGATCTTGTGTATATGGTTTTGGGCATTTGAACATGGTTATAATTTTACGAAATCCAAATGTCAAACTTTATGTAGTACATACATAATAATAAATTGTAAGAGACATAACTCCCACTTACCGGATAAGACTCGGTCCTTATTGTTCTTGCCTGGTAAGATTATTGATCCTTGTCATGTTATTTCGATAAGGTAAAGTGACGTGGTAAGTAAACGGCCCCTTAGACTCACATCAACACTTCAAAACTTCTAATTTCCCTTAGAATGTTAGCAACTCAGATGTTTGATTACCACGACAAACCGATCTGGAGCATCACAATCCACTACCTCCTAGTCCACTAAAAAAATCCACACACCATGTTGCATATTAGCAGTAAAAAAATGAATTGAGAAAACTAACTTATAACACTTTATTAGTCAACATAAATGCAACATGATATGATTTCTGACTTGTGATTACCTACTTCATGTCTCCAAACTTTTATTCGCCTCGACAGCCTGTAATCTGGATTCAGATGACAACTTTTGAAAGTAAAATTATGCTTCAATGCATGTGAATCAACCTTTTGAAAGAGCAAGGACGGTGGATTAAGAACAACAATAGCTAATCGGTGAACTCATGAACCTTTTGGTACTCGTAATTATAAGGAGTAAGGGGTCGTTTACCGAAACACTTACCTGGTAAGCACTTAACGGTGAGAGTCAGACACTTTAACTGGTAAGATTGTAGTCCATCAAAATGGTACCGTAAGCAACAACTTACCCGGTAAGCGCTTAATAGGTAAGAGTTGTCACCGTCACTTACCGTGTAAATGTAATTCCAATTGGAAATTAACAACCAAAACCAATCGAATTGGTAACATTTAGAATGAAAAAAGATAGTTACAATATTTGGCTTTGTTATTTTTCCAGCCTTGTAAGAAATAAGAAGAACAAGACTCTTACGAAATAGAAATACCATCACACACTCAAAAATCAACCATACATACATATAAAAGGGTTATGGGTGGATTTTTAATGGTTTGAAAGCATTCTTTATTTATTTCGAAGAAATGAAGTTGGGAAAAACATCACACTCATGCTACTTATGAATAGATTATTAAGTATGGTACTATAAGACTTGGTCGAGTATACCTGATCTAATATTCAAAATGTGAGAGACCACAAGCTTTGAGAGCTTACTCGTGGCAACTTCAGCTTGATAATCTGAATTCAATCCAACGTACTCACTTACCACAACCCTAGCTTTTCTAGACGTCGCATGAAGGAGATTTCATCCAATCTGATACCATGTTTACTGTGGCTCGTAAACACTATCGTAACCGCTATCGTTTCCTCAAAAGGTCGTACTTGCTACTCGACATTTCTTTCCGGTTGATTTGCAAACCATAAAAATACACAATTAAGAAATTCAAAGGATATTACAAACCATTCTAAGATACATACTTGATGGTTGTCTAACTCCTTAAAGAAAAAAGATTATCAATAATATTTAGTTTACCAATTTGTCATTATCAATAAGGATCCCTGCACAGAAAAGAAAGTTGTGGTGGTATATATACTGCAAGTGCCTCTCTAATCTCTGAATTAGATTTTCGTGAACATGGAAATATTTGCTCCTAATCTATATCATCATCTGATGTTGAGACAACTTCAAACCAATATGTTTCTACACAATCACAAAATGGTACCTTTATCTATGTTCAGTTAACTACAAAAATGTCGGGTTTTTTTTATGTTTTCGTATTGAAAGTTCATCAAGATTCAAGAACACTTACTTGTTTGTAATTGTGTCCAACACCCAGTTCAAAATTTAGAGAAAAAAGAGATAGAACCTTGGCAAAATGCAATATTTGGGTAGCCATCTCTATCTCTACTTGGTGCAGAATCTATCAAGTCGACCATTTTCAGAACACCGAAAACCATCATCTAACAACAAGCAAACTTCAAAACACCTAAACCCAAAAACATCAAATGTATCTCCAGACCTTCAAGAATTTTTTTTTAAAAAGAAACCCAAATCGATCGTCATTGAAAATGTAAAACGATTTCTGTTTCTAATTCTTTGCTTCTAAATCGATGGCTTTCCAACCTTTGCTTCTAATTCCTTTCTTTGGTCATACTAATCTCCATGCTTTTCATTTGATCAATGTTGGATGGCTCAGTGGTAAATTGGTACCTATAAATTGGTCTGATCATGGTCTAGAATGCATTTCTCAGGCTTATGTTAAGCCAACTTGCCAACTAAACTCACTCTTGGTAATCGATTTCTCAACTAAACAGACCTTCAAGCAATTTTTTTTAAAAAGAAACCCAAATCGATGGTCATTGAAAATGTAAAACGATTTCTGCTTCTAATTCTTTGCTTCTAAATCGATGGCTTTCCAATCTTTGCTTCTAATCCTTTTCTTTGGTCATACTAATCTCCATGATTTTCATTTGATCAATGTTGGATGGGTCAGTAGTAAATTAGTACGTATAGATTGGTCTGATCATGGTCTGGAATGCATTTCTCAGGCTTATGTTGGTCCATTTTGAATTTTGAATGTAGGAGTTTGATTAATTTCAGACAAAAACAGAAATAAAAAAGGCACACTTGTACTGAAAATGTAAAAAACTCCAAACCAAAAAATGTAAAACAGACCTTGATTATCTCCTAAGATTATGAACTCTAAACCCAAAAATCAAACCCAAAAACATCAAATGTATCTCCTAAGATTATGAACTCTAACCTGTTTCCACTTTTGAACAAATTAGCAAAAATCGATTACCTTGAGCAGATGAGAAATCGATTACATATAACCATAACCCATATGCTCGACCGAGATAACCGATATGCTCGACCGAGATAAAGAGATAGTTAACGACAACAATTTCAAGATCATCACTCTACAAAGCTAACCTAGCCACAAATTGAACGACTTCTACAGACCCTTCAAGTTAGTTTACATTAAAACACAATAGATTTTGAGCAGGGGTAGAAATCGTAGTGAGGCAGAGACCATAAATCCAACACGAACCAACATAGGACAAAGAAATAAGATGAGAATGAGAAGAAGAAGAATAAACCCAACAAGAAAAAAAAAAAGAAAAAAAAAAAGACTAACCGGATTTCGACGGGGAACATGGAGATAACGATGAATGAAAGTGGAGTCTCAGGATTTGAATTTTGGAGATTAATACGCCTCTATAAGACTCAAACGCCACTGCCCATTGAGCGTCTGAATCAAGAGGAGCGTGCCTGGTAAAAACCCTTTTGGGGTTTGGTTCACAAAATGTTCTCGGATGGAATGGAATCTGTCAAAGGAATTTGACTTTGATGGAATTGGAATGGAATGTTGTCAGGTTTGACCACCTGTTTGGTTGACAGAATTGGAATGGAATCTGTTAAATGAATTAGAATTTTTCTGTTTGGTTCACAGATTGTAGCTTCGGAATTGGAATGGAATTTTGGTAAATGACCAAAATACCCTTTTTGATTATTTTAATTTTTTAAACAAAATTTACTTTAATAAAATAGTCATTAAATAGTTTAATTTTTAACAAAAAATGTTTTTATTATTTTAGCATATGAATGATGTCGAGAGTGTGAGGAGAGAGAGGGAGAGAGGAGAGAGAGGAGAGGAGGAGAGAGAGAGAGGATAGAGGGAGAGAGAGAAGAGGATAGAGGGAGAGAGAGAGAGGAGGAGAGATAGAGGAGAGAGAGGAGAGATAGAGGGAGAGAGAGAGGAGAGAAAGGGAAGAGAGAGAGGAGAGAGAGTAGAGGAGAGAGGGAGAGAGAGAGGAGAGAGTGGAGGAGAGAGAGAGGAGAGATAAAGAGAGAGGGAGGAGAGAGAGGGAAGAGAAAGAGAGAGGAGAGATAAAGAGAGAGAGAGGAGAGAGGGGGAGGAGAGAGAGAGAGGAGAGAGTGGAGGAGAGAGTGGAGGTGAGAGAGAGGAGAGAGAGGAGAGAAATAGAGAGGAGAGAGAGAGGAGAGAGGGAGAGAGAGAGGGGAGAGTGGAGGAGAGAGAGATAGAGAGAGGAGAGAAAGGGAAGAGAGAGAGGAGAGAGAGATAGGAGAGTGAGGATAGAGTGGAGGAGAGATAAAGAGAGAGGGAAGAGAGAGAGAGAGAGAGGAGAGAGTGGAGGTGAGAGAGAGGAGAGATAAAGAGAGGAGAGAGAGAGAGAAGAGATAAAGAGAGAGGAGAGAGAGAGGGAGGAAAGAGAGATAGCGAGAGGAGAGAGAGGGAGATAGAGATGAGAGAGATAGTTGGTGTTTGTTGATAATCAATATTAATAGGGTTTAGTTTGGAGTAAAGGGTAAATTTGGAATTATCAAAATATAAGATTTCATTCCATTGAAATCCTTGGGTTTTAGGATGGAATGTTCAAATCCTTCATTTGTGGAATTTGGTGGAATTCACACATTCCTTCCATAGAAAAGAATGAACCAAACAAGGGAATTGAATTTGGTCAAAGGAATTGGACATTTCAATTCCATCAGATCTGCGAACCAAACGCCCCCTTTGGGAACATACAACCTTGGAAGTTGAAACATTAAACCCCAAAAAGTAACGCCTTCACAAGTTGTACGGTATGCTTTTAACACTTGTAATTAAGAGATTTAAGAATTTATGCATAAATTTATAGTACCTTGTGTATATAAACTTGTATTTAAGAGATTTTAAGAGATGTGCATTAAACAGCAGTACATTGTGCAACAAAAAGTGTTTTTAAGAGATTTTGAAATCTGCTTTATAAGGTAGTATATATATATATATATATATATATATATATATACACTAGCAGTGTACCCGCGCGATGCAGCGCGGGTGAATCACAATTTTGAATCGATAGTTTAGTCATCAACCATGTTTTTCCATCCCTTTCGATATTATTGTGTGGTTTATTTGCAAGTCAACTAATAAGTAAAATAGAAGGTTAATACAACGTATTAGCAAAATATCTTATCGAATGAGTATCGAGTTTCCAAACCCATATATTCATAACTAATTACAAAATTTGAAATTCATTATGGGTTAGATTGAATGTTGATAAATATAAATTTACAAAACATAAAAAGTTTTTAAGATATTTACAAAAATATTAGCTTTGTTGTTGGTAATGTTTGCTGTGGATATCCATTGAGCAGAAAATTGACAAAAATAATCGATCTATCAACTTAATTCATTATATGAAGTTTTATACAAATGGTTTACGTATATGCATCTCATCTTTACAATTATACATATAGTTTGTGCTCCACACTACTTGATAATAGATCAAGAATTTTAACAAAATGGTAATTTGCATAAAGCCACCCTTCTCTCATGCTACAAAATCATGTAACAATTGAGAAGAGCTAAACCTTTCTGTCGGTTACTCGAATCCACACAATCGAAATAGATTGTCTCTGGCTCCACCGATGAACCTCCTCCGGCAGTGTCATACACACCACCACCACCTCCACCACCTCTTACATCAACAAAACTGTGATTATGGCTTCCAATAGAAGCCATTGGTGGTAAGCTACCATCTTCACAGTGTTGTAAGCCTAGTGTAAGTGACACCCCACCTCCATTCCTGTTTCCAAACCTTCGCGACATCTTATATGCTGCTGCCGCCATAAGCCTCTCGCGTTCACCTCTGTTAGACTGGACCATCATGTTTTGGAAATCTGAATCAGTGCTAGTTCCTACCATTTCAGAGTCGTGAGCTTGATTCAATAATTTTGAGTCGAATGCAGAAGAGGCTGCAGTACTCTGGTTCGTATCTTCTCCTTGATTTGCTGAAGTCTTTCTATTGCCTTCTGTGTCTTTGGGTGCCATTTCTGAGGAAGAGTTCGACTCCATTTCAGCATCTCCAGCTTCCTCTTTGTACATTTCTTCCACCATTGGCTTCCATAGATGAACTCTTGCATTTATAAACCAGTTTGAGACCTGTGCCCATGACACCTTTCATCAGTTCCAGTAGGAAACATTGGAATTGGAATTCCCAATTCCTGAATTTAATGGGAGTATCTTTTATATAAATTGTGATATGACTGCAAATGAGTCCTATAAACCATCCAGGTTAAATTTTCGGCCAAAATTTTGGAACCCAAATTTTGAACCCAAACTATGAACCCAAATCAAAATCAAAATCAAGAGTTAGGATTTTTACCTCAAATCAAAACCGGGCATGAGAAAGAGAAGTGATGATGCGTCGAGAGAGAGAAACAAAACCAGATAAAAGATGGAGAACTTTGAACTCATTCCCTTGATATGTATGCAACATGACGTGAAGAAAGAAGAAGAAGAAGAAGAAGAAGAAGTACATAGGTATGGCATGTGACTTGAATAGCTTCAAGAAAGGGTACTTGGGTATGGTGTTTGCATCTATTGCTTCCTTGACACATAAAGAAAGGACATTTATCTAGTAATGAGATTATTTGCTTTGAGTGTTTGTACATCATGCATTACATATTGTCTTTAAGAGTTTTTTGAAATTCTTGCATAAAATGGTTGTACAATGTGCTTTAGAAGTTGTCTTTAAGACATTTGGTGTAAACCAATATTAAGGTAGTATATATATATATATATATATATATATATATATATATATATATATATATAGGGGAGGTTTATTATGAAACATTCACTTTTTCCTGAAACCCTTGCAACCCACTTTAAAACCCCCACTTTAAAACCATTGATTAAAGAATGGACGATCAAGATCATTGGATAACTTCCAAAATTTTCAATTTAATTTTTAATTTTTTTGGGCCTTATTTTAATCCCGTCAAAGGGTATAATTATCAAAAAAAAAAAAAAAAAAAAAAAGAAAAGAAAAGAGGATTCCTTTCATATATTCAAAATTGAATCGTGGGCTACTGAATATCTACCCCCGTGAATCAAGAGACCAGTTAATTCAGTTTCCGAAAAATTAGCATAGCGATTGAAAACTGATTTATGGAATCAAATCTCATCCATGGCAGAACAAATTCGAGGTAAGACGAAACCCTAATTTTTTTTTGATTTTGAGGTCTGCAGAACGATAAACTCAATAGGGTGCTGGAAATTCGTTTTTGCAGTTCGTTGAAAGAGTGCCAGAATCATGATCAAATACTCATTCTCAAAATTCAAGAACACTGCATCTACTCCAATCATGATAGATTTCGAATCAGAGGAAGAAGACGATCGAGAAGAAGAAGGAGGAGACCCTTAAAAATTGCAGCCCTTGCAACCCACATCTTAACCGTTGGATTCATGACCGGCGGTTATTTTATTTTTTTGTTTTTTTAAATTAAAAATATTGGGCCTCATATCTATTGTAACCGCCGATCATGAATCCGACGGTTAAGATGTGGGTTGCAAGGTTTGCAACATTTTTAAGGGTTACAAATTAAACAACTCCTATATATATATAATATATATATATATATATATATATATATATATATATATATATATATATATATATATATATATATATATATGAGAGGTGATAAAAATCGATTATGGGTCGGGTCCAAATCAGTCTCGATCCGATATTTTTATTTTGTAACCAGTTCCATCGTAACCGCTCTTGATACAGTCCCGACTAAAAACAATCGGCTTGTTCTTCATGTTTAAAGCTCGGTGACTGAATTGGTCCTAGATTTTTTTAAATAAATTTTGAATATATAAAAAATCTTGTTTGAAGATTTTTTTTTTGAAAATATCTTACTGAAATACACTTTTAAATCTCTAATTATCATTCAAGTTCACTTTAAATACATGTTTAAAATATGTTTTACACAAAAATATTATACATGTTTTTGTAATTACGATTTTTGAAATTTAGTACCGGAACATTTTAAAAAAACTTCAAAAAGAATTTGGAGAACTTAAAAAACCTCGAAGTTTTTAGGAAAAATAACTTGAAAATCTTGTAGAAATATTGAAAAACTTGATATGTGATTTTTAAAAATACCTGGCCTATGTATATCCGGTCCCGGGCCGAGCCGAACAAGGCCTTGAATTTTCGTAAAAACCATAACCGATCGCGGACCGTGAACCTACGTCAGTCCATGCCAGGTCCATTTTGGCCATCTCTAATATAGATGATCATATCGGATCTGACCTGACCCGAGACCGATTAAGATGGGCAATTGCCATCGGTCTGGGATCAGTTACATATTTTACAAATTTTCAAGGCGCGACCCGAGACCGGTTTTGTTTAGGACCAATCTTTCAATTTTTTTACACTTGCAATACAAGTTTTACAAGATTTTTTTATAGAAAATTTCAAGATTTCTTCAAGTAAATGCATCATTTAAAATGTATTTGAATGCTAAATTTCAAAATTCACTAAAAAAACATTATAACAATTTTGTAAAAATATTTTTTTTAAACCATGTCAGGCTCAAGACCAGATTTGGGATTGACCCGATGGAACTGGGGCACAATTTGAAAGGGACTGGTTTTAAACCAGCCTAACTCGACTCAGGATTAGTTTTTGGCCATCTCTATTCATGAGTAATAAAGTAAATTCTTCGTCAATTAAAAAGTAACAACACCAATTTATACCATATACCTCATCCATCATAGATACAATCTTTAACAGTATCAGCCTTAGGGTGTAAATGAGTCAAGTTGAGTCGAGTAGCAGGTTATTTGAGCACGACTCAAAAAAGAAAAATACCAAACTCGAGTTTGAATCGAGCTCAAACAAAATTTTTAATTTCGGCCTCGAGATCGAGCTCGAATATTTTTCAATTTTGAGCTCGAGCTTGATACTTGTTTACGAGCTCGAACTCGAGATCGATTAACTCGTTTATTTGCTCAAGATCGATGATTTTTATATTTTATTTATATAATTTATAAAATATAAATGTGTTTGGCTCAAAAAGGTGTATGCTCAAATGGTTCGGCTCGATTCGACTCGCAAAGTTTAATCGAACTTTATTTTGTGTTCGAGATGGACTCGAGCTCGAGAATTACTAAGCTAGAACTTGATAATTACTAAGCTCAAGCTCGAGCTCAAGTATCTTGTTAAAAGTTTAAATCGTTTACACCCCTCATCCTCCCATAATGCCACAATTCTTTGGTTAATTTGAGGTTTGTTTATTCGTAAATTAGAAGACAAATAGCAAATACCAACAACCACACATTAATTTGTCATCACCAAATTTGATGAAAGAAAAGCCAAATAAAATTGACATCTTCAAGAAGAAGATACTAATTGCCTAAAATCTAACTATTTACCTTCGAAATTGAAAGATTAAGTACAGCTTGATGCCCATTTTGGTGGCAGTAAGTTTTTCGAAGAGGGGGGAGGAGGAGGGACGGCGAGGGAGCAGCAGGCTTGATGTCGTTGACTTAGAAAACGTAGGTGGCGGAGCAGCAGACGAGAGCATTGAACTTTTCTTTTTAGCATTGAACTTTTCTTTTTATGATATTTTTCATCATCCAAATTTAGTTAACATATTTATAAAGCAATCATTTAATTCGAGTGAAAAAGATTTTTGGTCCTTCTGCTTTTCCATTTTCAACGGTTTTGGTTCCTACAACTTAGCCATCGTGGTTTGTAAAAACGCTCAGAATCGGTCCCACTTATGTTAACTTTTTGCCATTAAGTGAGGGGTATTTTGGTCTTTTTTATTTTTTGTTTCATTTTCTTTTTAAAGCGAAAAAAAATCATTTCATATAATACAATATATATTAACTGATAATGTAGGCATAATCAATTGAGAACCACGAAAATGTACATAACCGTGAGAACTAGTAACAATATATTGTTTCACATTGTGAAACAATGCATGTGAAAGTATCATTTTGTTGATGAATGAAAAAAATTGTTCCTTTTCTTTGAAGTTATGTATGAACACATTTTGTTGCACATAATTTTAGTGTGCATGTCAAGTAACTTAGTGTAATGAATAAATGTATTATTGAATCATGGTTGTCCGTTTTTTGTTATACGCATTTTCATTTGTTATTGTCGTCACTTTGGAAAACATAAATACATCTACTACAATATATATATATATATATATATTGATATAGATGGGCATAATCAACTCAGAACCATATAAGGGTGATAACCATGACAATCAATAATCATGTGCTTTTCACATAGACATTGCATGTGAAAGCACAATAAAACATCCTGGATTTCGTTCGGTAAGTAGCTTAAACCCTTGTAGATGTCTCATAGTCTAAAATACGTAGAATTCTTGGCACTTAGTCTTTTAGGAACTTTACTTGAATTATTTGTGTATATACGTGAATTAATTTGTCATCTGTAGTATTGGGAAGTAATAAACATGCATGCTCGTTTCTCGTACATGAAAATTAGAAATTATGAAATTTTGCTTATGTGGACGTCCGCATATGTCTTAGGCCGGACATCCGCTTGAGGTCAGATGTCCACGTGTTTCCGCGGAAGAAATAGAAAGTTTGGGGTCTGGATTGATCAAGCGCTCGGACGTTCGCATGGATCCTTGCGGATGTCCTCTTAGTGTCTGACGAAAATTTTGCCTTTTCCTCAAGATTTCCCTCCTCTCTCTCTCCTACTTTACCAAAAGACCCCAAATCAGTTTTTGGGACATTAAAACCCTCGATTTTCTCCTCTCTTCTCTCAATAACTCTCCTACATCTCCTTCTTCTTCTCCCTTTTAATTTACTCCACAAAAAATTGATTGGGAAGCATTGATTGTGCTTGCTTTGGGTTGTTGAACTCCTAGAGTGAAGAAATCAAGACCTCAAGCACCTTCTTCATCTTCTTCCCCAAATATCTAGGGTTTCTTCTGTTTTCTAGGTTTTACTCAAAAACCTAGGTAGTGAGTTTCTTAAACCTTTTGTTAAAACTAGATACATATCATTATGTATCCTTCATCTCTATGTTGCGCTATCTTGTGGAAATCTTTATTTAATGGTGAAATGTTTACATCTCCATATTTGGAGAACTTTTGGGTTTTCATGAGAAATGGGATATTGGAACATTAAAGGTTATAGATGACTTATTTGTAAACTTAATGTTGGTATATAATCTTTATATGAAAATGTTCATATTTTAGGATTTCGGCCTAACTTGTGATTTTGGTTATCCATGAAGTATTTGACAATTATATACATACTTAACTTTGGTGGTGAGCTTTATTCCACCTATATTATGTGGGATACTATGGATACTATGAATATTGCGTAAAGCTTGTTAATGATATATGTGGCGTTGAGTCCACGAGTTGCCTATGATGGCTTGTCATATCTTTCATTTATATAAATGTGCCTTTGGCCTACATGAAATTGTTAGACGAACCAAGTCATGTATACACTAGGAGGATATAGTCTTAGGTTCCACCTTAATTGTATGTACCTAGATCTCCACCATCCAGGTAATGCCATGGTTGTAGTCCTCGGATGTGTCAGGCCGTTTGGTGTCGCTCATGGTAGCTTGACACTTAGGTATATCGACTATTTAGGTGAAATTTGATTGGTGCTATGGGTCTCCCCTATTGACTCCGATTGTGGATTAACTTCTTGAATAAATGCCATACATGCCTCATATGAATCTTTGATTATATATTGTTTAAACTCACTAGGTTTTTTTGCCTAACACTTTTTTGGTGTCGATATTAACTCATGTTCTAGCGGCGCCGCCCCTAAGAATGCTTAGGCGGATTTAGTGTGAGCTTGGGTACATATCTTTGGGAACCGTTTTTGGAGAAGATTCCGTTGGAAGTAGAGACGACACCCCTTTTGTAATCTTATTTCAATGTAGAAATTAGATTAGATGGTTGTTGTTTATTTTTCGTTAAATTACAAACCTTGTAATTAAATAGGTGTACTTTATTCCTCTTTTTGGGAGGCCCATGTTATGGCAATTTATACCACACTTCCGTTTCATGGAAGTTTTTGTTTGTCCCAATTTTTGGGGTGTTACAAGTTGGTATCAGAGCTTTAGTTTAAGCGAACTAGGTATTGAATTTAGCATGCCTAGACTTAAGTTGTAAGCGTTAATGGTAAGTTATCAACCTTTGGGTAAAATCATAGGTGGGGAGAGTATTAGGATATACGGAATTACATTGATTAAGAGTTGTGACAATGGTAACGAGGATTCTTGGGTATAATTCGTTCATAATTTCACCTAGTTAATGCTATTATGAATGTATTGTTACTAAGTGTGCTTGAATTGCTATTGTTATGGTGATTGATAAATGTAGTAGTACGTATATTTGAGTTTCACTCGTTTAGTCTATTCCCCAACCTCATTCTCGTGTGTGTGCCAGATTATCATGGTAAACACTCGAAGCAGACTACCAACTCCACGAGAGGGTAATGTTGAGGACGAGTCCACCACTGATCAACCTCGTGTGTTCGCAGCCGCTTTGGACCCCCTGATACCAACTATTTTAGGCTGAGGAATTGAACACATCCCCCAACGAAACATTGCCACCTCCATCCCGGTCATCGAGGAGGTGACCCTCATAACCCGAATCCGGGATAGTATGATGCAAGCCATGAATGCGGTCATGGCTCAACAACAAGAATTCTTCATGAAGTTATTAGAGGATCGCGATACTAGTCCCGACGACCCGAGACGGTGGTGAAAAACGCCATTAATAGATTGGGAGGTATGTTGAATGTTGTCAGAATGGAAGAATGCCTGGTGGTTAGGATCAAGAGGAGAGAAAGCGGATGCTCTTACAAGACCTTCCTTGGTTGTAAGCCACTGGAGTTTGCAGGAACTACAAATCCTGTCAATTGCATGTATTGGATCAGAGATATGGAGATATCATTCGAGGCTATCGATTGCGATGACTCCCAGAGAGTCAAATTTGCTTCTCACCTGCTTAGAGGTGAGGCTCTGACTTGGTGAAATCTCACCCGGTCCGTCCTTACCCTGGAGGTATTGGCCAAGCTCACGTGGCCAGTTTTCAAGAAGAAGATCCTTGACAAATACAGTAGCGAAAGGGCCTTGGACAAGATTGAGGTGGAGTTCATGAACCTGAGGAAGGGAAGCATGTTTGTCTCCGTTACTCGAAACAGTTTTTAAAGAAGTTGAGTTTGGTGGAGCATTTAGCTCTCGATGAGAAGATGAAGATCAAAGCTTAGCATATAATATTACCGGCCGAGATGAAGACGGCGATAAGGAATGAAAAAGTGACGATGCTAGAGGAGGCTATCGAAGAATCGCTGTTTGTAGAGGATGACATTGCCCAAGGTAAGGAAGAGAGAAAGGAAGCTATTGAGAAGAGGAAGTGGGAAGGGATATCGGGTTCGGTCCGTCAATCTAGGCCGTATTCGGGAAGTTTGGGGACTCACGACGAGAGTAATATATGGTGTCACAAGTGTAAAAGCAAGCACTTTGGGTCATGCAACCCAAGACTTCACTCGGGTCCTTCTGAGTGTGCCAAGTGTGGAAAGAAGGACCATGTGGTCCGAGATTGTCCCATTCGATGGCCAATTTGTTTTGAGTATCGTGAACTGGGCCATGTGAAGATAGAATTCCTGAATCTAGTGGGTGGCAACCGCACGAGCTCTTTTGGGACGATGTCAAGGAAGGAGAATCTGCCTAGGGCGCCAAGTCACGCATTTCAGATGACTGTCGAGGAGGAGAGGGAGACCATCGATGTGGTATCGGGTATGTTTCTAGTAGACTCCTTGCCTACTCGTGTATTATTTGATTCGGGTGCAAATCAGTATTTTGTGTCAAGTTCTTTTTGTAAGTAATTCGATACCCCAATTAGTGAACTTTTTTTTGAAAGGGTATCCTAGGCACATCCTAGACTAATCCCAGGCAATATTTTGACTATTAAATCGATAGCCCTGGTTAAACCCCAGTGGCCACAGGTTGCGTACACTTGGATTCGAACCTAGGGTGGATGGGATATCCCACCACATCCCCCACAGGCCTTAACCAGTACGCCACAAGCCTTGTGGTTATGCAATTAGTGAACTTTCTGATGCAATGTTAGTAGAGGTAGCTAATGGGGAACAAGTATTGATTCGAGAATGTTATAACGATTGTACCTTGGAGATAGAAAGAAGTTCCTTTAGGGTAGATTTGTTACCAATGATGATAGGCGGCTTTGATGTAGTTATAGGCATGGATTGGTTAGGTAAGAACAAGGCCAACATCTTTTCCTCCAAGAATATGATCCAAGTGCCTTTGTCGAATGGTGGTGCGATTATCATATATGGGGAGAAAGGAAAGGGAAATACATCCATTATCTCGTCGTTGAAAGCTCGTAAGTTCTTAGCGAATGGATGCTCTTCATATTTGGTGTATGTGGTAGATGAAAAGTTAAAAAAAGTAGAATATTGAATACGTGGATGTAGTACGCGAGTACCCGGACGTCTTTTCGGAAGAGTTACCCGGTTTACCGCCAGAGCGACAAGTGGAATTCCACATCGACCTCACTCCGGAAGCGGATCCGATTGCTCGTGCCCCCTATCGTTTGGCCCCAACGGAGATGCAAGAAATGATGACGCAATTGCAAGACCTTTTAGAGAAAGGATTTATAAGACCGAGCTCATTGTCATGGAGAGCTCCGGTGTTGTTTGTGAAGAAAAAGGATGGATCGATGCGGATGTGCATAGATTATCGCGAGTTAAACAAGGTTACATTGAAGAACAAATATCCCCTTCCCCGAATTGATGATCTCTTCGATCAATTGCAAGAAGCGGGATGCTTCTCCAAAATCGATTTACGATCCGGGTATCACCAAGTAAGGGTGAAGAAAGATGATATTGCAAAAACGACTTTTCGTACAAGGTATGGGCATTATGAATTCTTAGTTATGCCATTCGGTTTGACGAATTCCCCAACAGTATTTCATGGACTTGATTAATCGCGTGTGTCGCCCTTTCTTGGACAAGTCTGTAATAGTCTTTGTTGACGAATCTTAATCTACTCAAAGAACAAGGCCAAACATAGACATCTAAGAGAGGTTCTAGAAGTTCTTCGAAAGGAGAAATTGTTCACTAAATTCTCGAAGTGTGAATTCTGGTTACAAGAGGTCCAATTCTTAGGACACGTGGTGTCTAAGGATGTAGTGAAAGTGAATCCGACCAAGATCAAGGCAATGATGAATTGGGAACCACCAACAAGTCTGATGGAAATTAGAAGTTTCTTGGGGTTAGCCGGTTACTATAGAAGGTTCATCCAAGATTTTTCGAATATCGCTTCACCGCTTACTTCGTTGACAAGGAAGAATGTCAAGTTTTTATGGACCGAGATGCAAGAACAAGCCTTTAGAACCCTTAAGAGGAAATTGTGTGAGGCGCCAATTCTATCCTTACCCGACGGAACGGATGACTTTGTTGTTTATAGTGACGCTTCTAAGATGGGCCTCAGATGCGTGTTGATGCAACGAGGAAAAGTAATAGCTTATGCTTCGCGGCAATTGAAAGATCACGAGAAGAACTATCTGACTCACGATTTGGAGCTTGCGACGGTGGTTTTCACCTTAAAGTTGACGACATTATTTGTATAGTACTAAGTGTACCCTCTTCACTGATCACAAAAGGCTCAAATACATATTCTATCAAAAGGAGCTCAACATGCGACAAAGAAGGTGGCTTGAATTTTTGAAGGACAACGATTGTGATCTACTTTACCATCCCGATAAGGCCAATGTAGTGGTGGATGCCTTGAGCCGGAAAATTCATGGGTGTAGCACCACGTTAACTCTTATGCGGATCAAAGTGGTGTCAAGTCTAATGGAAAACATTAAGGCCGGCCAAGAGGAAGCACTTCAAGAGGCCAACCTTAAGGCCAAAGTTATTGTCAAGCAAAAGGATCTCCTAACGGAGGATAGTCGGGGACTCAAACTCTTTCAAGGTCGTGTATGGGTTCCAAAACTAGGGGAAACCGTGAAATCCTCCTTGATGAAGCACACAGGTCTAAATATTCTATTTATCCTGGTAGTACGAAAATGTATAGATATTTGAAGTTGAACTATTGGTGGTCGGTGATGAAACTTGATGTAGCCAAATACAGAGAGAAGTGTGTCACTTGCCTTCAAGTCAAGGCGGAACATCAAAAGTCGTATGGTAGTTTGCAACCCTTGACGATTGCGGAATGGAAATGGGACAATGTCACCATGGATTTTGTGACTAAGTTTCCAAAGACCTTATGGGGCCATGAGACTATTTGGGTCATAGTGGATCACTAGACCAATAGTGCACATTTTCTAGCAATGCAGGAAACTTTGCCAATGGAAAAGTTGGCTAGAATCTACATAAATGAGATACTATCCAGGCATGGTGTGCCACTATCTATCGTATCGGATAGGGATAGTCGGTTCACTTCCATTTTTTGGGCTAGTTTTCAAAAGGAGCTAGGAACGAAAGTCAAGTTAAGTACGACCTATCATCCTCAAATGGATGGTCAAAGCGAAAGAACAATCCAAACCCTTGAAGACATGTTGAGGTCTTGTGTCATCGACTTTGGAGGAAGTTGGGATACACATTTACCCTTTGTGGAGTTTTCTTACAACAATAGTTACCACACTAGCATTAAGGCAGCACCGTTCGAGGTTCTCTATGGTAGGAAATGTAGGACTCCGGTTTGTTGGCTCGAGGCAGGGGAAAAGCAATTCACCGGGCCGGAGATTGTGCAAGAAACAACGGATAAAGTGAAAGAAATCCGTGAGCGCTTGAAGGTGGCTCAAGATCGACAAAAGAGTTATGCGGACAAGAAACAGAGACCGGTCGAGTTCCAAGTTGGAGATCGGGTCATGTTTAAGGTGTCCCTATGGAAAGGGATTATTCGGTTCGGAAAGAATGGTAAACTTAGGCCTCGTTTTCTTGGACCCTTCACTATATTAAAAAAGATTGAGATCCAAGCCTATAAGTTAGATCTACCGCCAGAAATGGAGGGAATACATCCTACCTTCCATGTGTGTTACCTCTGAAAGTGCCTAGCCGAGGAGGAAAGTGTTATCCCTCTGACGGCAAGTCGGGTGGATAACGGTAATCGTTGTGTGGAAGAGTCGGAAGCGATATTAGAGTAAAAAATGAAGAGACTACAACATAAAGACGTGACATTGGTCATGGTACAATGGAAGCACCATCGTGGTGCTAATGTGACTTGGGAATCAGAAGAAGACATGAAGATAAGTTACCCTCGCTTGTTTAGTTAGGATGAGATGTCGAGGATGAAATCTTTTCTGAGGAGGGGAGGATTGTAACATCCTGGATTTCGTTCGGTAAGTAGCTTAAACCCTTATAGATGTCTCACAGTCTAAAGCACGTAGAATTCTTGTCACCTAGTCTTTTAGGAACTTTACTTGAATTTTTGTGTATATACGTGAATTAATTTTCCATCTGGAGTATTGGGAAGTAATAAACATGCATGCTCATTTCTCGTACACGAAAATTAGAAATTCTGAAATTTTACTCATGTGGACGTCCTCATATGTCTTAGGCTGGACGTCCTCATATGTCTTAGGCTGGATGTCCGCGTGTTTCCACGGAAGAAACAAAAAGTTTGGGGTCTGGATTGATCAAGCGGTCGGACGTCCGCATGGATCCTCGCGGACGCCCACTTGGTGTCTAACGAAAATTTTGCCTTTTCCTCATGATTTCCCTCCTATCTCTCCTACTTTACCAAAAACCCCCAAAATCAGTTTTTGGGACATTAAAAACCCCCGATTTCCTCCTATTTTCTCTCAATAACTCTCTTACATCTCCTTCTTCTTCTCCCTCTTCCTTTATTCCACAAACAAATTGATTGGGAAGCATTGATTGTACTTGCTTTAGGTTATTGAACTCCTAGAATGAAGAAATTATGACCTCAAGCACCTACTTCATCTTCTTCCCCAAAGATCTAGGGTTTCCTCTATTTTCTAGGTTTTACTCAAAAAGCTAGATTGTGAGTTTCTTAAACCTTTTGTTAAAACTAGATACATGTCATTATGTGTCCTTTATCTCTATGTTGATCTATCTTGTGGAAATCTTTATTTAATGGTGAAATGTTTACATCTCCATATTTGGAGAACTTTTGGGTTTTCATGAGAAATGGGATATTGGAACTTTAAAGGTTATAGATGACTTACTTGTAAATTAATGTTGGTATATAATCTTTATATGAAAATGTTCATATTTTAGGATTTCGGCCTAACTTGTGATTTCGGTTATCCATGAAGTATTTGACGATTATATACATTCTTAACTTTGGTGTTAGAGCTTTATTCCACCTATATTATGTGGGATACTATGGATACTATGAATATTGCGAAAAGTTGTTTAATGATATATGTGGCGTTGATTCCACGAGTTGCTTATGATGGCTTGTCATACCTTTCACTTATATAAATATGCCTTTGGCCTACACGAAATTGTTGGACGAACCAAGTCAAGTATACACTAGGAGGATATAGTCTTGGGTGTCACCTTAATGGTATGTACCTAGATCTCCTCCATCTAGGTAATGTCATGGTTGTAGTCTTCAGATGTGTCGGGTCGTTTGGTGTCGCTCATGGTAGCTTGACACTTAGGTATATCGACTCTTTGGGTGGAATTTGATTGGTGTTATGGGTCTCCCCCATTGACTCCGATTGTGGATTAACTTCTTGAATACCATACATGTCTCATATGAATTTTTGATTATATCTTGTTCAAACTCTCTA
Organism: Arctium minus; assembly: GCA_954870635.1. Classification (NCBI taxonomy): domain Eukaryota; kingdom Viridiplantae; phylum Streptophyta; class Magnoliopsida; order Asterales; family Asteraceae; genus Arctium; species Arctium minus. The sequence goes on along the minus strand of OX941094.1, from coordinate 9,079,252 downwards.
GGCTTTTTGGCATAACATTTGTTTGGTGTCGACATGTATCTCAGGTTCTAGCGACACCGCCCCTAAGAAGGCTTAGGCGGATTTAGTGTGGGCTTGGGGACATATCTTTGGGAACCGTTTTTGGAGAAGATTCCGTTGGAAGTAGAGACGACACCCTTTTTGTAATCTTATTTCAATGCAGAAATTAGATTAGATGGTGGTTGTTTATTTTCCATTAAATTACAAACCTTGTAATTAAATAGGTATACTTTATTCTCTTTTTGAGAGGTTCATGCTATGGCATTTTATACCACACTTCCGTTTCATGGAAGTTTTTGTTTGTCCCAATTTTTGGGGTGTTACAACAATGTTGTTTCTTAATGTGAAACAAAAAAAATACACATTAAAAATAAACACATTGTAAAACAACATTTCTATTTTCACATGGATTGTTTCACAATGTGAAACGACACATGGTTACTAGTTCTCACGGTTGTTGACATTTTAGTGGTTTTCATTTGATTATTCCACTTAATATATATATATATATATATATATATATATATATATATATATATATATATATATATATATATATATATATATATATAGGGGTGGTTTCAATTAGAAACCAAAATTTCATTGGAAACTTTGGAAACCAAATTTCCACCATTGATCTTTTTAATCAATGGTTAAGATTCATTTGAATTATATATGGTAATAAATTAATTAATTTTATAATAAAAAATATTTATAATATGTCAAAAGGGTAAATGTGTCTTTTTCTTTTGTGTTTCAAAGTTGGCAACAAAGATGGAATATGGTAATAAATTAATTAATTTATTAATAAAAGATAATAATTATATATGATAATAAATTAATTTATTAATAAAAGATAATAACAATATATCAAGACTACCTTTTATTACATGTTCATCAATATGCAGTATGTAAAAACTCAATTAAGTTTTATTACCATTATTGTTTCATTACCTTTTCATTATGTTTCACTATATCAAATATGTTTCAATATATCAAATCTGTTTAATCAGGTTTCACTATATTAATATTTTGTTTCATTACCTTTCCATTATGTTTCACTATATCAAATCTGTTTCATCGGTTTTCACTATATTAACATTTTATGTTTCATCAGGTTTCACTATATTAATATTTTGTTTCACTATATCAATTAATTATGTTTCACTATATTAATATTTTGTGTCTGGAGATAATTTCATATGAATACTTGAAAAATTAAATATTTATTTTTATATTAATATTTTAATCAATCAATGATTCATCAGAATAAAAAATAGAGGATCCGTAAGATTAAAATTTGTTTTCCTAAATTAAATATCTTATTTTTACATTAATAAATAACTAACATTACCATATATAAAATAAATAATTATTAATATAATAATAATAATAATTACCATATATATTATGAAATTATGTAAAAGACTAAAATAACCTTATCAATTAAAAAAAAGAAATTCAATGATTGGTTGATTTCGGTTTCCAAAGTTTCCAATATAATACTGGTTTCCAATTGATCCCTCCCCATATATATATATATATATAGAGAGAGACTTGAGATCATGTGAGACCAGGTCATTTCCGTGAGACCCGTGAGACCACAAAAATAACACTAAACCTTCACAGCAAAAGACTGTGAAGGTATTAATAAAGGTAAACCTTCACAGTGTTTTTATTGTGAAGGTTTGCTGTTTTTCGTTCCTTCACAATGAATCACTGTGAAGTTTTAGTGTTATTTTATGGTCTCACCGGTCTCACGAAAATAAGTTGGTCTCACGTGAACCCAACCCTATATATATATATATATATATATATATATATATATATATATATATATAGGGAGGGGTATATTTTAGAAATGTTAAATATATGAGAAATAGAGAAGTAATCATAGCTTTTCATTTGGTCAAGATCGACTTTGACTGGTCAAATATTGCGGTTTTGAGTGGTTAAAAGTTGCGACTATTCCAAAAATTGAATGACAGTTTTGTAATTTTTATAAATACACGGGACGAGTTCATATATGGACATGTATGATTCACATATGAACTATATGTTCATATGTGAACCAATGTAATTCACATATGAACTCTTTTAACTGATTCATATATGAACCTTTGTGATTCATATATGAACCAATTAACTGATACACATATAAACTAATTAACTGTAGGTTCATATGTGAACTAGTTGAACTAATTAACAGATTCATATATGAACTTTTGTGATTCATATATGAACTAATTAACTGATTCATATATGAACGTATAATTCATATATGAATCACAAAGGTTCATATATAAATAAGTTAAAAGAATTCATATGTGAATTACACTGATTCACATATGAACATATATTTCATATGTGAATCATACAGGGTTCATATATGAACTCGTCACGCGTATTTTATGAATCTACCCCTCTATCTTCTACATACCACATAAGGAATTATCTGGTGCTTCACGTTAAAGCCACAAATGTTGACCAAATAAAGGGATAGGATCATTTATTTATTTCTCATATTTTTGCATTTATCAAATGAACCTAAGGCTATATATATATATATATATATATATATATATATATATATATATATATATATATATATAGCCTTAGGTTCATTTGAGAAATGGTAAATATATGAGAAATAGAGAAGTAATCCTAGACATTCATACGGTCAAGATTGGATTTGACTGGTCAAATATTACGGCTTTGACTGGTCAAATATTACGGCTTTGACTGGTCAAGAATTGCGACTTTGGCCGGTCAAAAGTTGTGGCTATTCCAAAAATAGAAGGACAGTTTCGTAATTTTTACAAAATACACGGGCTAAGTTCATATATGAATCTGTATGATTCACAAGTTCATATGTGAACCAGTGTAATTCATATATGAACTCTTTTAACTAATTCATATATGAATCTTTGTGATTCATATATGAACTAATTAACTGTAGATTCATCATATGTGAATCAGTTGAACTAATTGACAGATTCATATATGAACATTTGCGATTCACATATGAACTAATTAACGGATTCATATATGAACGTATAGTTCATATGTGAATTATACATGTTCATATATTAACTTATCCTGCGTATTTTACGAAACTAACCCTCTATCTTCTATAGACAATGCAAGGAATTATCCGGTGCTTTACGGTAAAAGCCGCAAATGTTGACCATATGAATGGCTAGGATTATTTCTCATACATTTACCATTTCTCAAATAAACCTCTCCCTATATATATATATAGGGAGAACTGAGTTATTTGTGATAACTGTGAGATCCAATCTCAACCACAAATTAGATGATAAATTAGGAAATTATTAATTTTGGTAATTATGATTTAAATTTTAATTAAAGGGCAATTTAGGTATTTTAAAAATATCCTCTCTCTTCCTCTCTCCTCTCTCCGGCTAACTTTTTTTTGGTGAATTTTTTTCCGGCAAACACATGCATACTGTGATACCCTTAACAAAATAATGAAAATAAAGAAAAAACATAGTGTGATACTCTTAGTAAAGCAACACCACCTGATACATTGTAATACCAAATGTGATACCTCATTATGAATCTATGATACCAAATGTGATATCCTACTATTATACCAAATGTGATATCCCATTGTGATACCCTACTGTTATACCAAATGTGATACCCCATTTTGATACCAAATGTGATACCCTACTATTATACCAAATGTTATACGCCATTGTGATACCACTTGATACCAAATGTGATACCAATTGTGATAGCTTTGTACCGTTGTGATACCCGTTACATCTCCGGCGAGATCTGAAAGCAGAGAAAGGGAGGGTTTGAAAACCAAAATTGTAACGTTGTCATCGACTTTGCTTTTCGAAAAAGAAGAACCCTCGCCGTAAGTACGCTCGACATTTGGGATAGAATCCATCAAAAATGAAAAGTATGCGGCGAAACTCGCCGGAATTAGATTTATAGGTTGTCGGAATCTGATATCACCAAAAAAAGGAGATATCGAGTGAGTTGGGAACAAGGAGATATCGAGTGAGTCTGACTATTGTTGAACACATGAACATCACCAAAAAAACTTCAAAACTGTTGAGGGGAAGTGTTTGGAAGTCAAAGGAAGTGGTTCCGATGGCCACATTGCCGGATCCGGAAAAGCATATGAACAATAACCAAAATAAGAGAAAGAAGAGGGTGTCTTTGCCGGAAACCGAAGAATGTGTGCTAGATCTGAGGAACAACCATTGAACCTACCTTTATATATACACTCATCTTCTTCATCATTCCTTCATCTCTCAAACCAAAACAACCAAAAACCCATTACCAATACCACCGGCAGAAAAGGAGTGTATATATGCAAGTTGCGGCTGAAAATTGAGTGTATATATGCAAGCGGCGGCTAGAAATTTTAGGATTTTAACTATGAGTTGTCAAAAAAACATAAATTACCGACTTAACCCTTATTTTATTTTAGTAAATAACATTAATTATCTAAAATGATTGGCTCATATTGGATCTCACGGTTACCACAAAATAATCAGTTCTCATTTGATTACGTCCCTATATATATATATGTGTGTGTGTGTGTGTGTGTGTGTGTGTGTGTGAGCACGTGTGTGTATGAGTGAGAGAGAGAGAGAGAGAGAGGGAGGGGGAATTTTAAATGAGAAGCCCAATTTTTTTGAGAATGTGAATAGATCTCAACCATTAGATGAGATTTTTCAATGACAAAAATCTTAAGTGAAAAATATGTAAATATAGGTAAATTAAATTGTGACTAACTTAAAGAACCTAAAGAAGTTGAGGAGTGCATTTTGAAACTTCTGTATAATTAAATTACTAATTCAGGTCATTAACATTGTGTTATCGAATTTTGGAAGGAAAAAGAACACAATTTTTTTTCTCTCTCTCCTACGTTCCTTCCCTTTTCATTCTTTTACTTCCTAAAAAGAAGACTCGAGAACATAGCGAAAGTAACTAGTCCACACCTTTGTTAAAAAAAATTAAGCTCTTTCTTTTCTTAAATTAAAGTTAGATTACCATTTTCTTTTAAATTAAATTTTCTAAAATATAATCAATATTTTACTTAAATAAATTATACCAAAAAAAGAGAAATGATTATATATAAGGTAAATTATTATTTTCGTCCCTATGGTTTGTTAATAATTTTGATCTTGTCCTTATGATTTAAAAATTGCAATTTTCATCCTTATGGTTTGCAATTTATTGGTATTTTCGTCCTTGGACTAATTCTTTTCCTTAAGTATAAGGTACTAAAACAGTGAAAATTTGTAAACCACAGGGAGCGAAACAATAATAAATTATAAATTATAAGGATGAAAATAGCAACAAATTACAAGCAATAGGGACGAAAATTGTAGTTTCTAATCAACAAGGAAGAAAATTCAATTTTTAACAAATCACATGAACAAAAAACATAATTTACTCTAATATATGTTTTTCAAGATTCACATATGAGTTTCAAACTGATTCATTAATCTCGATTATAAAATATAAATTGATTCACGTGCAAGTTATAATTAAGGTTTACACGTGAATCTATGTTATGATTCGCATGTTCACATATGAATCTTAAACTGATTCAGAATGTCGGTTATAAGTTTTAAATTGATTCACGTACAAGTTATGATTATGATTCGCATGTGAATCTATGTTAGGATTCATATGTTCACATATGAACCACTATACACCTAATTATCACCGTTTGATAATGATTTGTTGGGATCTTTTGCGTTTGGTTACATTTGAAATGACTAATGTAAAACATTAATGTTCATGTTCACATATAAGATTCATGCAAATGCGATTTAATTAGATTTGTACATTGTAAAATCACCAATGACTCAAGGTGGAAATCGCATAAAAATTATTATCAATATCCAAAAATATTATTAAAAAAAAGGGAGATAAATTAGATATTTAATTCTTTTTCATAGTTATCATAATTACTGAAAAAAGACTTGGAAATATAAATTTTAAACTTGTGGTTAAGACTGAAGTTATTCACCTTCCAAGATGCCCCATGCCTCCAAAGATTGAACAATCACCGGTTGTAGATACACCTTCAAGATTGAAGTTCAACTCATTTGTCCAATAATGATCACGATCTCAAATCAAACTTGATGTAAACCCTACTCAATCTTTCCTCGTATCCTTCAAATTGACATAAGGTTTTTTTTCGTTTATGCATAAAGATGGTCGTATTCGTATGTTTTAGCTCATGGTTGCTCTAATTTTTGTCCCTAGCACAAACCGATGAACCACACCGTTCCAAGCCTAAACACAACTTTCAAAACCAGGGACGGATGCCTCTTAGGGCTATTAGGGGCCATGGCCCTGTGTTTTTTTGCAATTGATATAGAGAGGTGGATGCCATCATGCTATAATTGTTTCTTTTTTAAAGTTTGGCCCCCCCACATCACCATGTCTGATCTTTTTAATCGATGTCTGATCTTTTAATCGATGGACTCCAAACCCTCATCTCCATTCTCCTCCTCTGCTCAACTCCAAACCGACAACCTCCATAGCAACAACAATAGGTCAAGGTGCAGCCGTGCAGGTCGCTGGTCAGCCTCCAGGAGTCGAGTCTAGGTACCGTTTAAATTTTAATCCTTAATTTGATGATTTCCCATCCAGATTATAACAAAATTAATTTTAATCCTTGATTTCCCATCCTTTATCCTTGATTTGATGATTTCCCACTGACCAAAAGTTGAGCATAAACCAACAGTAAAAGGAAAAACAAAAGTGCAAAGCCTGAAATTTTTTGTTCATCTAAAGCATCTGTATTCTGTAATTTGTTGGGACTTGGAAACAATTTTTTTTTTAATGGAAGAGGAAGAGTATAATCTCATTACTTGGGAATAGGATTTTTTTTTCACAGCGGTCAAGTAGAGTTTATGTTGTTTGATTGCATTCACGTCATCACCCGATGTGTTTTTAGCCTAATTCACCATTTCGAGGGATTTTTATAGATTTTTGCTTGAATTCGATGGATGTTTAAGTTTTTTTTACCGCTTTCGATGAACTTTTTCGGTTTTTTTGGTTGATTACAAGGTACGATTGCACCTTCTTCAACTCTTGAATATCTGATGGTGGCACCTTTTAAAATGATATGGTTGCACTTTCATAAACGTAAATTTTTTAACTTTGGCGGATAGATAATTAGGTGGCACATGCCACCGGTGGCCCTTCTTTAGGTCCGTTCCTCGGTCCGGCCCCTGTGGTTGGAAAACTTGTGTTCCGTCCCTGTTCAAAACCTCATAAATTGACAAAACAATTCTTTAGACATGCGTTTTTTTATTATTTTTTACCCTTTAGCAAAAAAAAAAAAAAAGATTTTATTTTCATTTTCTTTTTACATGGATTATTGCACTAATAATTTATCAAATAAATAATTGATATTCTTTGCTAAATTTTATTTTGATTTCATCATATTAACATCAAACATAATAATTTAATATGTTTCTAGGATTAATTAGCAATCAGTTTTATCTGTTCAATAACGAATTATAGCCATTGATATTAGTAATTTGTAGTAATATATATATATATATATATATATATATATATATAAAATATTTTATAAATTGTATGTTATATTTAATTATAAGCATCAAAGCTAAATATTATATACGAACATCAAGTCCTCTTTAGATATCACACGATCATATCATGACATCATGCTTTAAAAGTTATATGTTATATATACCGAACAAGATCATCTTAACAGTTAACACCCTGAAGAAGTTCAGTACAAGAAATGAAGAAACATCACATTAATGGTTAACATTGTTAATTTTAGGGTTTAAGTTGTTTGTTAGAGGAAACCCTAAAACAATCTGAATACAAATTACTTTTTAGACGCTACAAGTCCTCCAAAGAAATCGTGTTTTTCAAGAACACGACAGTCAGTCCTTAACACTAGGGAACTTACTTTGCCAAGAACTCTCGGGCTATCATTTCAAGATCACTCTCTTCAAGTTCTTGACATGTTGGGGTGTCGTTTGAACATTTTGGTATTACCGGTGAAGCTTGTACAAATTTAGCAAGTTCGGAGTAAACCGGCAATATGGTGCAACTAGACATGAGTTTAGGTGATGAGAGAATGTTGGTTGACGATAGATTTTGTTGAAGATGGCATTGCAATGCCGAAATTCTAGCTCGAACATATGCTAACTCTGCTTGTAAGTTAACAACCTGAAATGTTAAAACGAAGAAATTAGGGTTTCTATGATACTGCCATCAATTATTAATGTAAAAATGTCAAGTGAATGCATTTCTAATCATATAATCAATAACTTTGTTATAAACTAGTCATCATATTTACTAAAAGTCTCAAAAAAAATGTTTTTAAAAAAATTGATAATTGATAATGTATAAATTGGTGACAAAAAATGGATCATTTCAAAAGATATGCATTTTTATATATTAAAACTAAATCAATCCAAGCAAAGGAGTAAACCCATATGGAGCATAGTCTATGAAAGATAAGATATAAGTAAACTTTTATCTTTATTTTTTGATGATATCACTATGGTTATTCGAGTCAACTAGAGTAAAAACCAAATAATTTGTAGGTTTTGAATATAACAAGTTAGAAAAATCTCCAATAATATATACGAAGAAGATTTATAAGTTGTAACTTTTATTTGTCAGTTAAGCTAACATTTAAAGTCAAAAAAATGTTTTATAAAAACATCTCCAAATGGAATTTTTATAGTTAAAAAGTTTATCTTCAAATAAAGAAATATTAAAAATTCATAAAATAAGCTTTAATTGTACCATGTATTATATCTAATAATTAATAATGGGTATAGTTATCTCTTTTCACATCACTTCTCATGTTATTTACTTTATGTCTTGTACCAAATTTTGACATATCTTACTTTATACCATCTTTTGACATCAAATCCAATTTCCAAATTCAAAAACATTTAAAATAAGACAAAAAAGAACCAACTCTTGTCATTTCCCAAAAAAAAAATTATTACAAAACAAATGACTATTATTATCTATAAAAATCATTCACGAAAATTTTCGTTAGATCATCTACAAAATACTAATGGTTCCGGACTTCCAGTAAAATCTCTTGTTTTTCAAAATAAATAAATAAATCATATATGACCATGAGTAATCCGTCACTAATTTGAGTTTCCAACAAACAATCTACATACCAGCTTTTGTGACAATTACCCCTTTAGTAATGCATTTTCTAGGGAAAATTCTACAAGCATAAGTCTTCTATTTAGTAGTGAATATATATTACCCCATAAAAAGACAGTTTAATTGGCAACAATATTAGGTTTGAAACCATAGAACTATGGAAGCGCTTTCGTCTAAGATTAAATATATAATTAGTAATATATATAGAGAGAGATGTGGGTTCATACGAGAATAATATCTATTTAAGAAAACACGATAACGATTGAGTACCTACAAAATCATATATGATTCACGTACAAAATCATATATGATTTCACACGATTTTGCCCGCAACAAAGTTGCCCACATCCATTTTTTAGTCATTAATATCGAATCATATATGATTTATTGTTTTATTGTTTTCTTAATTAGTTAACTTTCTCTGAACCTTCCCGTCAGTCTCTCTCTCTCCTAATATTTTTTCTTTATAAAGATTGTAGCTTATGATTCTCTAAAAAATTTATACAATTTAACGTAATTCACAAGAGTATTAAATGACATTTTTTTCTTCAATATATGCTAAAATGCGCCATGCTAGCTAGGTTAAGAAACAACTTTTGATGCGTGAAGTACAAACAAACAATAAAGCAAGCAAGTTAATTAATAAGAAAAAATTAATTGAAGGTCATTAATTAAAGAACCTGTTGCTGGAGGGTGAAGACATTGGCAACACAACCATACACAGGATCTCTAACCCTAGACAATGCTTCATAGCAGAGTGAAACGACGGCGTCTACACGGCGGTGCGGTGGTATCCTAAGGAGGAGCTTGGCGGCGTTGCTAGCTCCGAACACCCTGTGCACCGCCGCAAACTCATTTGTACCCAATTGGTCTGAGTCAAAGTATGGTGCAAACACACAGTTTTTCACACACTTTCTTCTCAAGAATTTGCAGGCTCCACAAGGCCCACCACCATGCCTGCACCTCATCTCTCTCTCTCTCTAACTATCTTTCTCTCTCTAACAAAAAAACCAAACACAAGGGTATTTATTTAGAGAGAGAAAGTTGCTGAAAATGACTTCTGGAGAAGGGTGTTATTATTATTGGTGGTGGGTCATCTGGTGGAGCCTTTCATATGGTATGCATGATGAGGGTAATTTTGTAATTTGGGATTAGGGTTTGGGGGTAAATTTGGAATTTGATATAATTGAGGTTTTTGCTCAAGTTTAAAGGAGTTCTAGAAGGTATTGGTGGTGGGTCAGTTGGAGGTAGTTTGGTTGGAACTTGGAACCTTCATATACAGAGAATGTTTCATGGATGACATTTTGAGGGCAAATTTGTAATTTTTTGTCTACCTTTGGGGTAACATTGTAATTTAATGAACCTTGTGGAGGTGACACTTTGAGGGCTAGTTTGTAATTTTATATTTGGGTGTAAATTGTAGTTTATGAAGCCTGGAGAGGGGGTAAGTTTGTAGTTTTGTGATAGGTTTTTGGGGGTAAATTTGGAATTTACTATAATAGAGCTTTTACTCAAACTTAAATAGCTTCTAGAAATTATTGGTGGTGGGTTACTTGGTTAAAACTTGGAACCTCCATACATAGGGAATGTTCCATGGATGACATTTTGAGGGCAAGTTTGTAATTTTCATATACCTTTGGGGTAAAACTGTAATTTAATAAAGCTTGTGAGGGGTACATTTTGAGGGCTAGTTTGTAATTTTATATACTTTGAGGGTAAAATGGTAATTTGGTAAAAGTGAAAATGACTCGAAAGTTTTGATGGTAGGTCACTTGGGATTTAGGTGGAACCTACACAAAAAGGGTATTATCTACGGGATGATAATTTTGAGGGCAAGCTTGCAACTTTTTATATTATTTCATAGTCGTAGGGGTATTAATGTAATTTACCTAGTTATAGGTAAATCAAAAATAAAAAAAAGAATGTCATCTACTTTTTATTTAGAGTAAACTTTATTTTTGGTTCTTAACGTTTGTCAATTTTAATGGATATCGTCCTTAAACTTTGAAAACTCGAATTTAATCCCTCAAATTTGTCATTTCATAACAATTTTAGTAACTCCTTCTAACGATCATTTCCGCTAAGTTCAATTAAATAAATGGTATTTTAGTCATTTTAAACATTTTTCTGTTAAATCTATTACCATCCGGTTAAATGGGGGTGTTTTATTTATCAGAAAAATGTTTAAAACACATAAAATACCCTCATTTAATTGAACTTAACAGAAAAAGTTAGTGGTCGTTAGGAGGGACCAAACCATTGTAAAATGACCAACGTGAAGGACCAAATATGAGTGTTTGAAGTTTAGGGACAACATATGTTGAAAAAAGGGAACAAAAGTGAAGTTTACTCTTTTATTTATGAATAATGTGTAATTTATTTATTTACAAATAGTTTTATAATATATATATATATATAGAGAGAGAGAGAGACGGATTCAAATGAGGACCAATCTTAGTCATTAGGGTAGAATCGATACGGTACCGACTTTTTTTTGCCAATACCATGTACCAACCAATTATAATCGGTATGTAAAATCTTATACCATGTACCAATTAATTGTAATTGGTACCGACTTTTTTCGGTTGGTACATGTAGGTAATGGTTTGTACCAATATCAAGTTACATATACGAAACAAGAAAAAACTAATTCAAAATATGCAAATGATCAAAAAAAAAAAATTAAATGTGTTGGTCCCAAATAGCAGTAAGTAAATAGGAAAAGTATTGTAGAAAGGGGGGTTGAATACAATACACACATTTTTTCACTTAATTTAATTCTTATTGATTTGAAATCAATAATTACACATAGAAACTTTTAATTGTTGCGGAAGAGAACAAATGAATCTGCTTAAACAATCTTACACTAAGAGAAATGAAGAACAATTGTAAAACACTTAGAAAACAATGAACTTCGTAGATAGAAAGTTGTCAGTGCACTTAGAAAGCTTGAAGACTTGTAGAACTGGTTATCTTGCGTTGAACCATCCTCCATATTTATAGTGCCTCATGTATTAAATGCATGAGACACCTGTTGAGCAAATGATGGACACAAGTCTTCAGCATTGTACAAGTGTACCTTTTGTCTTGAGGTGACTTTGTCTTGAAGTGTTGACCTGCAGGGATGGTGTAGACCATTCCTTAAAATAATGTAAAATACAAAAACATACTTTTTCTGATCTTCGGATGAGGTCCACGTCAATGCAAGATATCACAAATATACTTTGCCAGAAAAGTACAACGTGTTTGAGAAATCTTCAGGCCTTGAAGATTAAGAAGTCTTCGGTTGCTGAAGATTGAGAAATCTTCGACTGTTAAAAGGTTGAGAAATCTTTGGCTTGCTGAAGATTGAGAAATCTTTGGGCTCCTGAAGATGTGAGGGATCTTCGGGCTCCTGAAGATGTGAGGGATCTTCGGGCTCCTGAAGATGTGAGAGATCATCGGGCTCCTGAAGATGTGAGATCGGCACCATCCTGGCCGATGGTGTTGATCACATATGCATGCTTGGCTTTAGGCTCAGAAGTACATCTTCAATCCGCTTTGAGAGATATACTTCTTCTTTGTTTTATTCGGCTGATCTTCGACTTCACCGAACATTTGTATAGAAACCAAGCTGCTAAAAGAACCTCAAAATATTCTAAGTATGATGACACAAAATGGAAGATCGGGAGGTCATCTTCAAATCTTCAGATGACCTAACAATCTCCCCCTATTTGAGGATGACATCCATACTTAAGAATGAAAGGAAGAGTATACTGAATAATTCATTTTGACCCAATTTTACTCTTTTTGGGTTCTTTTCACATAGATTTTTTTTGTATAAGGATTTATAAGTTTATCCGACATTTACAAAAGAATAAAAAAAGGTGAGTGCCTCCGCTTTGAAGAGAGATGTGTGACCGGGGAAACAACCGAAGGTTCTTTCGGTCGTATGGTCATCTTAGCAAGAGCGGGGGTGCCAGAAGCTTTTGATTTTTTTAACCGGCTTCACTGGGATGGGGCAGATGGGGCTATTACAGATGAGGGAGCCTTGGACACCAGAGTGACTCTAGCATCACCTCACAGTAGAGGGCGATCGTTGTAGAGAGAGTAAGAGGTCATCATGACTTTCTAAGTGTTGGTCAGAGAGTCATCACCAAATCAATTAAAGACCCAACAAATTTTCTCCCCCTATTTGATGATGACACCAACACATAGGAAAAAAATGGTACATACACTCAGAAAAAAATTTCAAGACAAGAAGAACTCATAAATTCAGTGGACCCCTTTTTTTAGGGGGACTCTTTTCCAAAGTTTTTTTTAGAGAGAAAGGAAAAAGATGTGTCAAAGCTATGGAAGAGAGTAAAAAAATGAGGAGGATGGGGAAAATATAAGAGGTGGGGTAATGGGAGGTAAGTAAAAAATGGAAGGGAGGAGTGTAGGGAGAGGGAAAGGTGAGAGGTGTTGTAGATTTGGAAGTAGGTAAAAAAATGAAGGTGAGAGAGTGGTAGGGATGTGAAAAGGTAAGAGGTGGTGATGGGATTTAGTTGGTACGGGAAAAGATTTTGAAAAAAAATGGAAAATGAGTAGGGTGGGAAGTGGCTAAGACAAAGGACAAAAAAAGGGGGGGAATAGCGCCAAAAACAATTGGGGTGGTGGTGGTGGGTTTCAGCTTGGTATGGAGGCCGAAAAAAATGGGGGGTTTCGCGTAAGGGAGGGAGGCCGAAGATGGAAGGGGTCGAAGGTGGGAGGAGGTGGGAGTCTATGAAGCCAAAGGGAGCAAGGAGGGGAGGAGGGGGTGGGAGGCTTCGGTGGGAAAAGGAGGAGGAAGGCCGAAGGGAAGGGAGGGGGGAGAGGGGGAAGACCGAAGGGAAGGGAGGGGGGAGAGGGGCTTCGGCTTGGTGAGGGCCGAAGGAAGGGAGGGGAAGGAGCCGAAGGAAAGGGAGAGGGGGAGGAGGCCGAAAGCAAGGGAGAAGAAGGGGGAGGAGCCGAAGGCAAGGGGAGGGGGTAGGGGAGGGGAAGGGGGAGGAGCCGAAGGCAAGGGGAGGAAGGGGAGGGAGAGAGAAACTGAAAGGGAGAGAGAGAGAGAGTCTTGTGAGAGGAAGAGGAGAGGATTGAGGGTGGTTGAAGATGAAAAAAAATTGAAAATTTCTTTCTTTTCGTTCTTGCCCCTTTTTTTATTTTATTTTCTTTTCTTTCTCTCCTTTTTTTGTTTTCTTTTTTTTAACATTTTTTTTAAGAAAAATTAAATGTCAGCATTTAACATACTGAGTTCTCCTATGAGAAACTTGAACCGAGCTTCGTTAAGCGGTTTGGTGAAGAGATCCGCCAGTTGGAGGTCGGTAGGAATAAAATGAAGTTCGACGTCACCTTTGGATATGTGATCCCGGATGAAATGATACTGGATGTCGATGTTCTTGGAACGAGAGTGCAGCACCAAATTATTTACGATTGCGATCGCACTTGATTTGTCACACAAGATCGGGATATGGGAGTACAGTTGATTGTAGTCTCTCAGTTGGTTCTTCATCAAAAGGATTTAAGCACAACAACTTCCAGCAGCTACATACTCAGCTTCAGCAGTAGAAGTGGAGACTGAGTTCTGCTTCTTGCTGGACCAGCTAACAAACTTACCACCAAGGAGTTGGCAGCTTCCAGTGGTGTTCTTCCTATCAATCTTTGATCCTTCAAAATCAGAATCTAAATACCCTATTAGATCAAAACCTGAGTCTTTGGGATACCAAAAACCCGGATTCATGGTATCTTTCAGATACCGAAAAATGCATTTAACCGCAGCCAAATGAGATTCTTTCAGATTGGCTTGGTAACGCGTACACAAGCAAGTATCAAATATAATGTCTGGTCTACTAGCAGTAAGATAGAGAAGAGAGCTGATCATTCCTCGGTAGCTGGTGATATCCACAGATACACCATCCGGATCATCATGGAGTTTCAAAGGTGGTGCCATGGGAGTTTTCATGGGGGGGGGGGGGGGGAGTTTTCAAAATTGAACTTTTTCAGAAGATCACTTATGTATTTACTTTCATTTATAAATATTCCTTCTGATGATTGTTTAACTTGAAGTCCTAAGAAAAAGGTGAGCTCCCCCATCATACTCATCTCATATTGGCTTTTCATGAGGGAGGCAAACTCATCACACAGTGACTCATCAGTGGCATCAATATGATATCATCCACATAAATTTGAACAAGAATAAGATTACCTGAGGTTTGCTTGATGAACAGAGTGTTGTCAATTTTACCTCTTGAGTACTTGTTCTTCAGGAGAAAGTCAGCAAGAGTGTCATACCAGACACGAGGAGCCTGCTTTAGACCATAGAGAGATTTATCTAACCTATACACATAGTCAGGATGAACTGGATCTTCAAAGCCAGGGGCTGTTTCACATAGACTTCTTCAGCTAGCTCCCCATTCAGAAATGCACTCTTGACATCCATCTGGAAGACTTTAAAGTTCTTGTAGGCAGCATGAGCAATGAAGATTCTGATGGCTTCAAGTCTTGCAACTGGAGCAAATGTTTCATCATAGTCAATTCCTTCCTCTTGCCTATAGCATTGTGCAACCAGTCAGACCTTGTTTCTGATCACCGTTCCTTCTTCATCCATTTTGTTCCGAAAGACCCACTTGGTTCCTATGATGGTTTTTCTGGAAGGACGAGGAACCAATCTCCAG
The DNA here is from genome assembly GCA_954870635.1 of Arctium minus. NCBI lineage: Eukaryota > Viridiplantae > Streptophyta > Magnoliopsida > Asterales > Asteraceae > Arctium > Arctium minus. Next base: position 9,063,380 of record OX941094.1, on the reverse strand, counting down.
ACTTTGTTCCTTTCGAACTGAGAAAGTTCTTCTTGCATGGCAGTGATCCAACATGGATCAGCTAGAGCTTCGTCAACTTTCTTTGGTTCAATGAGGGAAAAGAAGTTCACATAGAGACAGATGTTTCCAATACCTCTTCTGGTCTGAACACCAACTTGTTGATCACCAATGATTTGATCAATGGGGTGATCTTTTGTCCATTTTAAGGCAGAAGGTAAAGGAGGAGGGTAAGAAATTTGTAGAGAAGAGTTGGAAGGAATATTTTCAGGTGAGATAGATGGAAGATCGGCAGGTATAGGTGAGGAATGAATGTCAGATTGAGAAACTGGAATAATTTGAAGTGTATTTTGAGTTTGGGAAGGCTTAGGATCATCCTCCTGATAAGATGAGGGGTTGTGAGAAGTAGAGGGATCATTGTTTTGGTAGAGAGAAGTGGGAACTGTATAGGAAATGTCTGATGATGTTGGAAGAGGACAATCACCAACACAGGAAGATATCCAATGGTTCAATTCTTCATCATCACAAGAGAGTGATGATATCTTGAGGTCATCAAACTTGACATGGATGGATTCATCAATGCACTTCCTTCTGAGGTTGTAGACTCTGAAAGCTTTGGAAGTGAGAGAATATCCCATGAAGATTACTTCATCAGCTTTGGGATCAAATTTCCCTAAATTTTCTCTATCGTTGAGAATGTAGCAGACACACCCAAAGACATGAAGAATGCCAATGTTGGATTTTCTACCATAAAAGACTTCATAAGGAGTCTTATTGTGTCTTTTCACAATGATGGACCTATTTTAGGTAAAGCAGGCAGTGTTGATTGCTTCGGCCCAAAAATAGGTAGGAAGGTGAGATTCACTCAGCATAGATCGGGCAGCTTCACATAGCGTTATGTTCTTTCTCTCCACTACACCATTTTGTTGTGGAGTTCTAACGGCAGAAAAGTTCTGAGAGATGCCTTTTTCATTGAAAAAGTCATCCAACATACTATTCTTGAATTCTGTTCCCTTGTCACTTCTTACAGATCTTACCAACTGCCCATTCAGCACTTCAGAATTCTTGATGAACTTTATGATTTCTTCAGTGGTGTCACTTTTATACCTGAGAAAAAATAACCAAGTGTAACGACTGAATTCATCAATAATGACAAGAATGTACCTTCTCCCACCAAGGCTTGGGGTACTGACTGGTCCACACAGATCTATGTGGAGCATCTGAAGAGGCTGAAAGATAGAGAATCATTGCTTGGATTTGAAGGAAGATTTTGTGAGTTTCCCTTTCTCACATGCAGCACACAACTTTTCTTTCACAAAGGATAACTTTGTCATACCCGTGACAAGCTCTTGGTTTGAAAGGACATTCAAAGTCTTGAAGTTGAGGTGAGAGAGACGCTTGTACCAGAGCCAACATCTTTTTGCAGAGTTTTGAGAGACAAAAGCAGATGTTTGTTCCGAAGGATAAGCTATGTCCCATGTCTATGACATAGACATTTTCATTGCGGTAGCCAAAAAGTACATTTTACATGTTTTTGTTTAAATTGATGCGTGAAGATAATTCAAACATCACTTTGTATCCCAGATCACACAGCTAACTTATGCTTAGGAGATTATGCATCAAGCCTTCAACATAAGCTACTTTATTAAATGTGATGGAACCATTTGAGAGTGTTCCATAACCTTTAGTACTTCCTCTAGAGTTATCACCAAATGTGATAGAAGGACCTTTGGTAGGCACGAAGTCTACAAGAAGATATTTGTTTCCTGTCATGTGCCGTGAGCACCCGCTGTCAAGATACCAGATTTGTTGGTTCCCTAGACCCTGCAATCACAAGGAAATCAGTTCTTTGGTACCCATTTGGAAATGGGTCCTTTTGAGTTAGAAGAAGAAGGAGGATCCTTGGAAGCATTTCTATCAATTCTTTCCACAGGACAATCCTTAGCAAGATGGAAAGTATCACCACAATTATAACATTTTCTATAGATAAAAACCTTTTTGGAGCTTTGATCAGCTTCCTTGTGATGATTGGCCACATTGACTTTTATGACCTTTGAGGGTAGAGAATAATCAAGAGGCTTGGGACCCAAGATACCTTTGTCAGAGTTAGGTGAAGGAATAGAAGAGGATATCTTGGAGTTTAGCTTTTTCAACATGACTGGTCTTCAGATAGGAAGAGAAGATGATTTCTTTGAGTTTTTTTGGGAAATTTCTTTTTGGGAGGAAGATCGGTAACAACAGATTTTACTTTTTCAGAGGAAGAGAATTTTCTTGAAAATGGCTGAGGAAATTTGTTTGGAATTTTTGAGGGTTTGGATTTAGAAGAGGAAGGCTCATTTATTTTTAAGGAGGACATAGACTCAAGAATGGGTCTAGGAGGGTCATTTGAGTCTTGGATTTTCTCACTTTCATGAGGAGAATCAATGCTTTTGGCTTTGATGAACGTCCCAAACTTAAGATTTTTAGAGAGGTCTGAAGAGTCCAAAGGTTCAGAGTTGTCAGAGTTCTCTTCAGAAGATTCATAGAATGAGGGAAGAGAGAAAGGAGCATGGGTGTCAGACGAAGGTTCAAGGTCAGATTTCCCAAAGCCTAGTCCAGACTTGTCATCACAAGGTATTTGATCTTGAAAGATCCTTTCTAAATTTTTGGAGGAACTCGTCCACCTTTTCACAATTTCTTGCTCCTTTTTAAACCTTTTAAGAAGTTTATTTTTCTCTTTAGCAAGAGTAAAGTTTGTAGTTTTCAAATCTTCAAGCTCAACCTTGTTTTTGTCAAAATGTTTTAGCTGAGAAAGACAATTTTGCAACTAAGAAGAAAGAGATTTTATCTGAGCATTTACCTTTTTCTTTGCATCTTTGGCTTCATAGAAGTCAATAGTCAAAGAGTCAAAAGCTTCAATTTTCTCAGCATCAGATAGAGAGAAAAATGGATGTACCTGAGTAAATGAGGTGGAACTCTCAGCAGACACTAGATCCATAGAGGTGGAAAAAGTTTCACCGTCATCAACATCATCTAATTTAGCCATAAAACAAAGGTTGGCCATTTCCTTGTCACTTTCGGAAGTTGGTTCATCTGCCCAATCATGAGATTCAGCAAGAAGACCTTTTCCTTTGTTGGCTAGAAAAGCATTTCTTTCCTTTTCTCTCTTGTATTTGGTCTTGTACTTTTCAGTACAGTCAGAGTTTGAAGGGACAAACGTGTTTGACTTTTGAAAAGAAGGTTGGTAGGAATCAGGCGTGGTTCTGACAGACCTAGATGAGGTACGGTTAGAGGAAGGTAGTCTGGATTTATCAGAAGACCTGCTTCTGCACTCAGAAGCAAAGTATCCCTTCCTCCCACACCTATAACATTCCTTATTTGATTTGTCAGAGGGAGTGGTTTTAGAAAGAGTAGATGAGGATTTTCTAGAAAACCTGGATTTTCCAGAAGAGAAACGAGGTTTGCCTTTTGAAAAACCTGCCAGCATGGCAACACCATCTGACAGCTGAGCTACAGAGGTCTCCTCTCCTTCATCATCAGCCTCACTAAGATAGGCTACTGAAGGGTCATTGGGGTCTTCTTGACTATTATTGTCGGAATCAGAGGGATAGGTAATTATAGGAATACACACAACATTTTTGGAAGAATCACTGACAAGAGCTAGAGAAGAGCTTTTAATGTCTTTTGTGATAGACTTCCTAAGCAGTTTAGTCTGCTCATAGTTAAAGAGAGTGTCGTACAAGGCAGTGAGAGGCATGGAGTCAAGATCCTTGGTAGACTTGATACAAGTACATATATTTTCCCAAAACTCAGGAAGACAGTCCATGAACTTGCACAAAACTTCCTCATTATCATAGATGCGACCCACAAGTTTAAGATCGTTGAGAAGACTGTTAAAACGATTGTAGTAGTCTGAGAGAGATTCACCCTTTTCGTGAGAAAAGAGTTCATACTTTCTTACAAGAGCAATTTTTCTGCTCTTTTTCACTTCAGACGTACCTTCATAGAGAACACACAGAGTAGACCACATTTCTTTTGCAGTAGAAAAGTTAACAATAGAATGGTAGACCTCATCAGGCAGAGAAAGGGCAATGATGGCTCTGACTTTAGTATCAAGAGCTATAAGATGTCTGTCTTCATCATTATATTTACTGGGATCCTTTACAATGTATATCCCATTTGTTGGAGTTCTTTCTTCCTCAGAAGAGTCCTCGTCATCATTTCCCGTATCTGCCTTTTTGGCATTGTTCCAGTCCCAAACTCTAGGAAGAAAAGGACCTTTATGTAAGATAGTAGGATATCTGCTTCCAACTCCTTCTAAGAAGAGTATCATACGACTTTTCCACAAGAAGAAGTTATTAGGGTTAAACTTTGGTGGTTTGGATATAGAGCCATTGTCGTATGAAACAACAGTGGTGTTTTGAGAAGAAGCATTGTTCAAAGAAGAAGAAGAGGATGTCATTGCGTATCTAGTTTATTGAGTTAAACTAAACCGCTCTGATACCACTTGTTGGTCCCAAATAACAGTAAGTAAATATGAAAAGTATTGTAGAAGGGGGGTTGAATACAATACACACAGTTTTTCACTTAATTTAATTCTTATTGATTTGAAATCAAGAATTACACATAGAAACTTTTGATTGTTGCGGAAGAGAACAGATGAATATGCTCAAACAATCTTACACTAAGAGAAATGAAGAACAATTGTAACACTTAGAAAACAATGAACTTCGTAGAGAGAAAGTTACCAGTGCACTTAGAAATCTTGAAGACTTGTAAAATTGGTTATCTTGCATGTTGAACCATCCTCCATATTTATAGTGCCTCATGCATTAAATGCATGAGACACCTGTTGAGCAAATGATGGATACATGTCTTCAGCATTGTACAGGTGTACTTTTTGTCTTGAGGTGACTTTGTCTTGAAGTGTTGACCTACAGGGATGGTGTAGACCTTTCCTTAAAATAGTGTAAAATAAAAAACATACTTTTTCTGATCTTCGGATGAGGTCCACGTCAATGCAAGATATCATAATTATACTTTGTCAGAAAAGTACAATGTGTTTGAGAAATCCAGGCTTTGAAGATTAAGAAGTCTTCGGTTGCTGAAGATTGAGAAATCTTCGGCCGTTGAAAGGTTGAGAAATCTTCGGCTTGCTGAAGATGTGAGAGATCTTTGGGCTCCTGAAGATGTGAGAGATCTTAGGGCTCCTGAAGATGTGAGAGAACTTCGGGCTCCTGAAGATGTGAGAGATCTTCGGGCTCCTGAAGATATGAGATTGGCACCATCCTGGCCAATGGTGTTGATCACATATGCATGCTTGGCTTTAGGCTCAGAAGTACATCTTCAATCCGCTTTGATAGATATACTTCTTCTTTGTTTTCTTCGGCTGATCTTCGACTTCACCAAACATTTGTATAGAAACCAAGCTGTTAAAAGAACCTCAAAATATTCTAAGTATGATGATACAAAATAGAAGATCGGGAGGTCATCTTTAAATCTTCAGATGACCCAACAAAATGTAAAATTGTTTAATACATATGTTCCATACATTCCATTTTAGTTGATAAAAATTACCTTGATTATTCCTTGCAGTGAACAGTATCGTCCCCGTCTCATCTCCTACCAAGCATTCAGAAATTCGCACTTGACGATCATCAGAACGACCTTTCTGCAACACCAATTTCGAACTAACAACTTTCACTATCAGATTATGACCACTTGTTCTAGGACGCAGGCTATCAACCTTGGTGAAAACAGGCTTCCTCATAGGTGACTTTGGTTAAGCCATTTCTCACAATTTTCTTTTTTCCGATTGACTGTTTCAGGGATGATACGAAAGAGATGATGAATCGATCTGTTGTTTCTTCTTGGAAGGAAAGGATGAAGACTACAATCACTAATGTTGCGGATACTTAGCTACGTCTTGTGTCATGGCCCGAGTGTTTTGTGGTGGTTGTGGTGTTGCATCTTTTTTTGCATGCGTTTTGTGTCGTATGAGCTTTGTGTTTTTTGGTTGATGGTTTGTAACACCCTCAAATTTGGTAAGAGCAACTAATTAAAATTTAGATATAATATCAATACAAATCAAAGGTTCTTCATACCTCAAATATAAATTTCTACAATTAACCTCAAACAATTGTAAACCCCAACATTTATCATGGGCTATACCGAAGTCGGGTGCTACTTAATCCCCAAAGCTAGTTGCTCTTCACAAACCAAAGCGGAAACTTCACCAATGTTAAGCACATCACGAGCACACTACTAGCACTCCTCTCTTCATAGCGTTACTAGGACCATTCCCAACCAGAACCTGATGAACATGCCGACAAATAAAAAGGTTAGGCTAACGCCTAGTGAGTTCAAGAGTTTTCAACATGAATAAATATTACATTAAAAGGAAGGGATGCAGTTTAAATTATAAATTTTCATAATAATTTCACTTAACTATAAAAACGACTCATTTTCCAATAACATGCATTTTTAAGGACGAATGTCCCAATACAAAACTTTCTTTATAAAATGCCCAACACTCACTCAAACGTGAATAGAAAACGGACTCCCAATTATAAAAACACGGATAAAACTTTATATCCCGAAACACCCAAAACACGGGTGGGACAGAATATACTCAACTCATAAAAATCATGGGAAAACAACCCATTTAAATATAATATGCCATTGAAAAAACATGTAACTAAGATTCAATACTCACGCGACCATAAAATAGAATGAAATCAAAATATTAAAGCATGGACAATTAAATATCCAAAATATTGTTGGCCGACGACGGGGGAGACCCGTTTCCGTTGAGAGTGGAGGAACACAAAAGTATGTCAATCATACAACGTTAATCGTATGAAACTTCACGACACGCAAGCCCAAGTGCCCTTACGACTCCCTTCAATCTACAACAAAAGAGACAGCTGACCTTAGCGAATATTACCATGAATACCGCCAAAGGCCCGACAACATTCGAGGACTACAACCATGGCATTACCCCAAATGGCGAAGGTCCAAAACGCCCATCACTCATGATAGCACAACCGGACTCAGCCCTCCTAGTGTACACTTGAAAAGTTAAGGTCATAAAAACATGGGCCTCGGAGTCAAATCCCGAAACACCCAGTTGACCATCAATTAAAGACTGACTTACGTGCTTATGAATCAAATGCAACACAGTTTAACATTACATGACTACGCATGAATGACCAACGCACTCGAGCATGTAATTATCATAAATATGCAATAAAATGTATTAAGATGAATATCGAACATGGGCTCTACAAAGAGCCATTCAAACTTGGACAAAAGTCCACGAGACTCTTTTAAGTCAAAACCGAGCTAAAATGCTCAAAAACTCATTTGACCAACAAATAACGGTCCCCAAATAATAACACGCATCTAAACGACGTTTATGCAGACACATACTTCAAAGATGTGATTAACCCAAAACTCAACACGGATTGAGGCATATCATTTTCCAAATGGGTTTATACCCTTATGTTTCCAAAATGTGTCATGAACGTAGTCTGACGGAGATATGCATTTTCCAAATAGTTTATGAACTCAAATACACAAAGAATGCATAAGTCAAAGATTAGACTTTATTTGTACAAAATCACCATGAATGCATAAATCATAAAATAGACTTCATTTGTACAAAATCATCAAATGCAAAAATCATGCTATTTACTTATTGAAATATTTAAAACCCAAATATGGGCATTTCATGAGATTAAAACAACTCAGGTTTATCAAATATGAAACTTAACAAAATACCCACACTTTGACAATTTCCATGTAAATCATATTTCTACTTCAAAATACACATTTTGGCATGTACATAGTTTTGACAAAGCAGCTTGAACTCACCTTGCTAGATTTAGGCAAAATCTAGATTTTACCCCAACTTAAGCTTCCATGAAGAAATTTGAACCTTCAAGCCAAATCTTCCAAAACCTAGATCCACAAGGGTCCGACCATCAATATCCATATTTAACCATTTAAAATCATTTCCCAAACATTTTACATAAAGATCTCAACTTATGTCAAAACCCTAATTTCTATAAATAAAGAAAGTAGAAGGTTACCTTAACCATAACTCCAATCCACCAACCAAAATACTTCTAGAATACACCAAGATGAGCCATACACTCCCAATCTTCAAAATGATAAAAAGGGTTGGGTGAAAACCCTAGAAATTGATGAGGGTTGGGTGAAAACCCTAGAAATTTGTGGTCTCCCGGGGATTAGTCGGTGCGCGTAAGCTGGCACAGAAACCCACGATTACTAAAAAAAAAAAAAAACTTCATACTACGTTGTTATGACCAAAGCTCTCCAATAAACAATTAAACTGATAATGTAATTCATTTTGCAAGTTTACTTTATTAAAATTTGATTTATATTTATTAAATATGTATATTACATATACTTAATGGGTTTTTATTTTATCATATATATATATATATATATATAGGGGGAGATTCATTTGAGAAATGGTAAATGTATGAGAAATAAAAAAGTAATCTTAGTCATTCATCTGGTCAATATTTGCGGCTTTGACCACGAAACACCGGATAATTCCTTGCATGGTCTATAGAAAGTAGAGGGGTAGTTTCGTAAAATACGCAGGATGAGTTCATATATTAACCTATATGATTCACATATGAACTATACGTTCATATGTGAATCAGTTAATTAGTTTATATGAGAATCAGTTAATTAGTTCATATATGAATCATAAAACTTAATATATGAATCTGTTAATTAGTTCAACTGATTCATATATGAACTTACAATTAATTAGTTCATATGTGAATCAGTTAATTAGTTCATATATGAATCAAAAAGGTTCATATATGAATTAGTTAAAAGAGTTCATATGTGAATTACACTGATTCAAGTATGAACATATAGTTCATATGTGAATTATACATGTTCATATATGAACACAACTCGTGTATTTTGTAAAAATTACGAAATTATTCTTCTATTTTTGGAATAGTCGCAACTTTTGACCAGTCAAAGTCACAACTTTTGACCAGTCAAAGCCGAAATATTTGACCAGTAAAATCCGATCTTGACCGTATGGAAGGCTAGGATTACTTCTCTATTTCTCATATATTTATCATTTCTCAAATGAACCTAAGACTATATATATATATATATATATATATATATATATATATATGTATATGCATTCTTTTTTTATTAGTGGGGTCGGGGACGAGAGGTATCCGCTCCCTCGGCCCCATCCAATATTTATAAATTCAAGGGTTTTCCATTCTTGTCTCAATCCTCGGTCAAACTAGGTCCATATATCGGGTTCCCTGTTAGGTAGGGTTTTTTCCCTTCCCTATGTCGGGTTTGGTCCATCTTTGTCTTTGAGGTTTTGGTATTGACAAACCCGGTTCAAGAAATGAAAATCACTCTTGGTACTTTGAGACGTGTCTCAAATCTTAATTGACCTGATGAAAATGTTAAGAGTGGTACAGACCTACGGTATGGGCATATGTATATTATGAGTTGCAAGGGGAAGTGCCCCAAAGGATAAAACTCAAAGAAATAATATTTTTTCACATGCTATTGTCTTCTTCAAAACTTGTAAAAGGCATTGAAGATCATTTGAGCAAAATAGTCCAAAGTTAATAAATTTTTTTTTACACCAAAGTCCAAAGTCAATTATTGATATTTACTCTTTAATTGTTCTAAAATTATTTGTTAGCTGCTAGAAAACTTCGAAATTTGACCAAAAAAGTCAACCTACTATATTGATTAAATGTGTGTCTTGATGGTCTGAAACTTCGAATCCACCACTGTCTATTAGGCCCAACCAAGTCAGATCAAATTTACTTTAATTATTTTTGTTGGAATATCCCTTGTTTCAGGCAGGGGCTTGACCTGTCTTGGTTCTTGAGGATCTAGTTCCTGTTCCAAATTCAATTCTTAAATTTTTTTATACATCTCTATTCACATCTTAAAAAAAGTTTCAACAAGTGTAAATTTTTTTTTATCTTTTTTAAATTTCATTGATAATTAAAAATATTAAATTTGATTAAAAAACTATTATTAAAATTTGATACAATTTTATGATTCAAGGTTTTGGATGAATTTTGTAAAGAAAATGTTGGAGTAGTGGAATTGGTGGAAAATGAAAACTTAAAAGCAAAGGTAGGTTAGGATGGCAAGTGGGAAGAAGTATAGGGGGCAAAAATATGCGTAAAGTAAAATTGAAGTCCTTTATTATAATTTTCTTTTTTGGACTGTGTTGTACTGTACAACTACAGAGCAACGGTTCCCAACCGCCGCACCTTCCACGTGCACATACACTCCCACGTGCGTACACAGGTATACGTCTGGTCTTGTCCACGTCAACTCCATCACTCAACATAATTTCAGATTTTTGCTCCATATCTATTATATTAATTTTTTAATAAGTATCAAATATAATATTTTAAATATCAATTAATCACTGTTTTACTTTTATTGGTGATGTTTATTTTTATTCTGGATTATCATGTTTTTTATACTTTATAATAATATTTAAGTTTTGTTTTTAAAAGAACTTTTAATATTTTAAGAATACAATAATATAAAATACGTTTAATTTTTAATTTTTTATTAATTTTTATTTTTCATTTTTTAAAATTACAAGTATTCATCTAAACCGCATAAACCGTCTATACGGTGTTGGAAAATGATAGTAAAAACATGGTTTTTTTACTAACTTTGGACACATTTAAATACATGTATTGTATATATATCTAACTCTTAGTGGGTTTGTGTTCTCCTATATCAGAGCATCAAAACGATATATCATGTGTCCAAAGCGGAATATGTAACATTGATATATCGATGCTTAAAGTTGAGTATTTGAGATGAAATTGACAAAAATCAAATGGGTGTGAGAATGTGTCCCACATAGGAAGTAGGAGTAAACATTTTGTGGTAAATAACCATGAATGTAAGAGGGGCTTACAAGCTCATTTGATTTGTTTTACTCCAACTCTTACCCATGCGTAGGGGGGGTGCCGATTGAGACTTTCGTAGGCGAACTTGTGCGCGGACACGAATGCCGCTCCGAAATCTTGTGCTCGCGCAACTTGTTTTTTGCGAATTTTTTGTTTTGATCCAGTGCACCGAGCGGGTTTACCCGCGCCGCGCACTGTTGTTGATTCCTTTTGTACCTCCTTCTGATACTCATTGAATATAAAAATTAATATGTTTAATAATTATGTTTAATTACTGATTAATTACATATTAATTCCTCGGTTTCAATCTCAAGTATAAAAGGTGGAGTCCGGTTGCATTCCAAGACACCGGATACCGAACACACACGCAATTCTCTGATATCTCTACGAGATACGCTTATTTCCGACGACTTTTCAGACAAGTGGTCATCTCCAGCAGTACTTGTTAGGTATGATCAATCATAATTCACAAATTTTGTATATATATTGAATTAAATACAATAAATAATAATAATAATTTACAAACTTATGTAGTAACATAAAACAATAAAATAATCATAGACCTTACTTGAAATCAACGATTCTCTGTTTCAACGAATAGACTGAGGCCCGCGAAGAACACAATGTCCTAAGACAAAATTCGCCCGATGTATCGGCGTTGTCTAGATGATACAACAATCAATTCAAGTTTTATAACTTGAATCTGTCGAATTATATCATGCTTGGTGATGAATTTTGCAGAGAGAAACCCAGAATAAAGATGAATTTTCGTGTATATTGAATATGGAAAAAGTGCAGCAATTTATATGGGAAGTTTGTTAATCGAATAAACTGTCAACGCTCCGCGCGTCCGACCGCGCCGTGACTCGCGCCAGGCTCTGGATGCCATACGTAACAGTGTTCCGCACTTGCGACACTTTCCACCGTCAATGAATCTCGACCCCATCGAGACCTCAATGCCCAAGGCCCAATCTTTGACAATTAATATGTATATACTAATGTCAAGGAGAGACCTCTATCACACCACAATCCAAGTCCAAGCAACTAAATGATTCATTTAATGCTCATTGGATTGGATTTATTAAGTGGTGTAAAATTATTCTTGGCTCCTATGTGGGACAAGGTTTCTCAATCTACACTAAGTTCAAACAGTACTACTGCTTACGCTGTTGCACCCTGTGAACAGATGACTAATCCGTTTAAGGAAATCGTGTCACACACGAGCCTCGGCTTCGTTTAAATCATCTTCGGTTTATTCGTTTATGTTTATCATCAATTGATTCCTTCTAATTTTCTTTGTATTCAAATTATTATTGATCATTCGTTGATTTTGCGTATTACATACGTTGTAGTATTATACATATTATTAAAATACATACATTGGAAAAACCAACATACGACACTCTACCGTACTATAAAACGCGGTTTAGAATTCGCGGTGCGATTTACGGTTTACATTTTTATCAAACCTTATCATGCGGTAGTCTGCGGTTTTCATTTATCAAATGGTGGTTCAAACCGTACCGTAACACACATAATATATATGTATATATATATATATATATATATATATATATATAATGGGGGTCATTCAAAGAAGAACTCGATTGTTTATAATAACTGTGAGACCCAATCTCATTTTTCCGGCCGACGAACCTTACTCCGACCAAACTTATTACGGTTTACACCAATTTGATACTCAAGAACTTCTCAACAGTAAAACATAAACACAAAGTGATACATGAACACATTTCAAATCGCAAAACAAAATATTGTGGCTTTAACTATAATATATCGGCAGGTTTTACCAATTGTGATGCAGGTTGTGATACAAGTATGTGAGTGGGGTGAACATGGTGGTGGATGGTGTGGACGTGAAGTATGTAGGTGCTAAAAAAAGAAATAATATCATAAAAACAATTTGGTTGAGAAAATTATAGTACCGTGCCAACAACGTTATTAATGGATAAATACTAAAAAAATAATTTTAGATTTTAATTTCTTTTAAATTTTAATTAGGGAAATTACTAGTACACCATTTATCCATTAATTAAACAAAAAATTAATATAAATAATTGATTGGCTGAAATTGGATCTAACTGTGAGCATAAACAATCGAGTTCTTATTTGCTTAGACCTCTATAATTATATGTAACATATATATAATAACCAGGCTAATTTATATAACATTTTTAGTTTAAAGTTATTTTTTTTAATTTCTTAGACTATTTTTAATTATGTAATATATATTTTGAAATTGAATATATTTAAACTTTTTATTTATCTGGATTATGGTCACATTATTGTCGATTTTATAATGAAGTATTAATCTTATAATTATTGGATTGTAGACGTAAATTGCGTTAGATACAAATTGTATAAACTATACCGCATTTCACTGTGAGATTTTTTTTACGGTTGGAGGTATATACGGTGCGACTTAGGTTTGGCCCCAAACCGTACCACAAACCACTACTAGAAAATTGTTAAATACCGACCGCAATTACCGACGCAAAAAACAGTCGGTATTTACCGACGGCAAACCGACGGCCCACCAACGATATCTTTTTAATTTTATTTTTTATTTATTTTTAATAAGTCATCGGAAAACCGTCGGAAAAATTGGTGATATACCGACGGTTGGTTTTTTCATTTTATTTTATATTTATTTTTAATAGGTAAATACCGTCGGAAAACCGTCGGTAACTGGAACCGTCGGTAAGTTGTCGGTAGTTGTCGTCGGAAAACCATCGCTAAATATTACCGACCAGCTTTTTACCAACGGTCATTCCCGTCAAAAAACCGTCGTTAAAGCCTTTTTCCGACGGTTTACCGACTGTTTCAGCCGTCGGTAATATGATTAATTTTAGTAGTGAACACCCCTGTTGAAAACTGCTAAAATTTACTTTTTTTTTTAAATTTAAATTATTTTAAATCTTTAATTTTCAGTGTATATTTTTTAAGTAAATACTTTTTAAATAAGTTGAATACTTGGAAATTAAATTTATTAAGGCTTAAAAATTAACATAAACGTTAAGGGCAATGCTAATGGCACCTTTAATTATGTCAAAATCAGGTCACTTCGTGCATTGGGAATGTAATTCATGCATTGAGAATGTAAAAAACAGATTTTGATGTTGATGTGTGTGAGGAGAAAATTAATCATAAGGGTGCATTTAGCAAAGTTAAATGTGCAATTAGCCTCCCCCAACGTTAAACCTCTTAAAAATAGAAGGCCGTCCTATAATAAAACAAAGTAAAAACACAAACTTTAAAATTAAGAATATTTTTGTAAAATTAACATTTTTAGTGTTACTTTAACACTAAAGTAGTGTAGATAAATATCGTTACATAAATAATTGTTCTACATACCATTTAATGTTAAAAATTGCGTGTTCATTGAGGGATAATTTAACATTAAAATGAGTATAGTGTTAAATTTTTTTTGTTTTTTTAATTAGTGATGCTGACGTAAACTGTGACTGTAAAGATTATTTAAACTTCTAAAATGTATAATAATGATAAAACTTTATTTTCACACATATATATATATATATAGGTTTATATATATATATATATATAGGGTAGTTTAATTTGCAACCCATGAAAATCTTACAACCCATGCAACCCACTTCTTAACCGTTGGATTAATGATCGACGGTTACAATACATGTGGATCCAATATTTTCAATTAAAAAAATAAAAAAAATAAAAACAAAATAACCGTTGTTTCTATAGTGGAAGGATATTTTGCAACCCTGAAAAAGGTTGCAACCCTTGCAACCCACATCTTAACCGTTGGATTCATGATCGACGGTTATTTTATTTTTATTTTTCTGTTTTTTTAATTAAAAATATTGGGCTCCATATCTATTGTAACCGCCGATCATGAATCCGACGGTTAAGATATGGGTTGCAAGGGTTGCAACCTTTTTAACGGTTGCAAATGAAACAACCCCTATATATATATTATATATATATAATAAGGATAAGTTGTGTATTTATGTGTATATATAACTCATAGAATGAGAACTTAAAAAATGTTAAGAATCATGAGAATCAATCTATTCGTTTAATGAGTTTCATCTAAGGATTATGATCAATCTTCTATTTTTAATAAAATAAGGATGCATGATTATTTTTGTCATCTCTTCCTAAATTACAATTTAATTAATCTTTATTTTTATTAAAATATATTACCTATTAGTATTTTTTAATCTAAATATTTCAATTACAAAAAAAATATTTAAATCTAACAAACTATATATAACAAGCATTGCATTATCTTTAATCTAAAATCAATTTCATTATCTTTTTCGAAGTCCTTTTAATTGGGTCTTCAAACTAGTTCTATGATGATACGATTGTTGTGATACTAACGTATAAAAATCATAATAAATCTATATTGTATCGGAATGATACAAATCAAAACTCCAATGGAAGCTAATCGATGGATCTTCATCTTTCATGTTTTGAGTTTTCCAAGATATAAATTTTTTATACGTCAAAGCCTATGTCAAACTTGGAGTGGGTTCGTCTCTCATGCACATTTGCAATACTTTAGTAATTAATTATAATAAATCCATAAGATGTTGGAATGATGTCATTTAAAAACCTATGGCAAGGATATAAAGAGATATTGTAATAACCGAGTTTAAAGTAAAAGAATTAAAAATTTTGGGGTTAAAATTTAGAAAGGGTTAGTGAGGGGGTCTAGAATGTAAAGTTGGAGAGAAAGGGGCCTCACTACAAGAAAAAAGCCAATTAGTGACAAAAACAAATTGGTCACTAACAACCTAAAATTGGTCACTAAAATTGTTTAGTGACCAAAATTTTGGTGGTCACTTTTCGTCACTAAAAGTCCGTCATTGATTTATGATAGTGACCAAAAATAAAACTGGTCACTAATTAGTGACAAAATCAAGGTGGTCACTGTGTTTGTGACGACTATTTTGGTCATTAAAATTGTCACTAAATCACTAAAAGTCGTCACTAATTCTTCAAGATAACGGCTCCATTAACGTCCGTTAACTTCCATTAGTGACCAAAAAAAGTGGTCATTAATTAAGGAAGTATGAAAAAGAAAAAAATGTCACTACTTTCTACTATGATTGTTTACACAATAAAACTAAAACATGCAAATTTGTATATATAGAAATCTAAAGTGTTAATTCCATTTCGTAACGTATAAAATTCTTGATCCAAACAAAAAACAAGTATGTGATCGTCATGTCTACTTATCACTAATGAACACTTAATGAATACTTAATGACTAACGAAAAGTAAACATACGATTCTTAGTCTTCAAATCCCAATGGATAAAACTTTGACATGTGTGCCATCATCTTGTTCATATAATCCTTCATTTGGTTTTGCTCCTCTTGAAACTTCACTTGATCTTCTTTAATTCTCTTAACTTCTTCCTCTAAAGCCTTTGATTTCTTCTTTTCCAATTCCAACTCTATTCGTAGATTTTCTGTGGCTAAAATTTGTTTTGTCGAAGCGGCACGTCCCTTTATATGTCCAGGAATACGATACAACTTTTTCAAACACATTTCTGCCGGTGAACAAGAAGAAGCAACTTCCTCACTTAGTAATTCATTCTGCATATCAAAACAAAACCAAATCATTCTTCAATGGTGACATGGATATTGTTTGCTTCTGCCTATTTTTCATCAAAGCAGTATGGATCAATTTAGTATAGGGTTGCAGTTGGAGTTGATGTTATCTGTGAAATCAAGTAGGAATTGTGAAATAGAACCACATATCATAGAAATAGACGCATTATATTGATTCCCATGACCAAACCTATTAACTTTCCAAATTAAATGTCATAAGTTGGAAGATGATTTCCTACAAATGTCATCAACAACTCAATCGAATGCTCTGATAAATGATTACCTACCTACTTTCAAGGGAAAAGGATATGGCAGCAATCGCATCAACAGTGAAGAAATTGCTTTGTTATTCTAAACTTGTAGTACTTGCTTATGTTTGCACTACATATAACAATCAATGATGCAACAGTTTTACTTGGACATAATAACAATTTTACAAAAGCATCACAGAAAAAGAATCAATTAGACCATTAAATCATGTGACAGTTCTCCTCAATTAAGATCAGAAATGCCATGAATTTCTTGCACTATAAAACAAGCTAACCAGTGCCACGTTAAAAATAACATGTATGTCTGGTCAAGTCCTTGCCCAAAGGCTTCACTAACAGAGTTAGAAAATAAACCTCGAGTTATTCAACTTTGAAATAGAAAGGAAGGATTTTTAGCATTTGAGTTTCAAATTACCTTGTTAGAATCTAATATAACCAAACCTATTCTCAAATTCAAACAAAGTGCCACATTGATAGAGTCTATCAATCAGGGAGTCGCATAACAAGGAATTCAAACAACTGAGCTGATCGGATCAATAGACTAACAATAGGGGCACAAAAGCAGGTTGCATTTGCAAGAATTCCAGAAACAATTATTGATTGGCAAAGATGAAAATGGATGGAAAAGAAGCAAGCAAGGAAAATAGGAACATACGCGAATTATATTGGCGTTGTGAGGTATGTTCTTATGACATTTGTACATGCTGACCCCATTCTGAATCTACTTATCAAGTTTTTATCTTTCTAGATACCAAAATTCACAAAAGTCCATATGATTGTGTGTTAACTAGTGTAAGTTGTTTTGTCAAATGATGACCATATAGTTTATGTGCAATTTAATTGCTAAAAAACATGAATGACAGCTAGTTTTATGGTATTCAAATGTCAGTAGTCCTAAAACAGTACCTAAACAACCCCTTAACCGTGCCAAAGCAACCCCTAAAGACAGCTCTTAAGCATTCTCTAAACACAGTCCTGAAACGGCCACCAAACAACCCTTGGTGAACTGTTACTCGATAAAGAGCACGACTGAGGCTGCTGTTTTCGATCCTGCACTCAAATAACAACCCAGTAGCTGCTGTTTTGTGGCTAAAAAACAGGAAGTCCGGGCCTTTCTAGTCTTAGCTTTTTTGCACTCAAATAAACCCTTTGGCTCTTGCATCCATCGATTAGATTCAAATGGAAATAAACCATTTGAAATTCATTTCTGTATGTAAAGTATGAAATTCATTTTCTATTCAAATGGAATATAATTTAACTCAGGATCAAACGTGATGTACTTACAAACGACGGGTATGTATTTATATGGCCATTGCTTACGTCTTAAATCACAATTTGAGTATGTAATCAATGGTTATGCTTATTGGGTTGGTCTTGGTGTTTATCACTCTGGTGTTCAAGGTTTGTGCTCTTCAAATTCTCTTATATATCTGTATTTATGTAAATCTTTCATTTGATTGCTCTGAAGATTGGATTGATAACTGCAAAGTTATAGTTTTTTTGTTTTTCTTTCAACAACTACAAGACTTTGAGGTCTCAATTTGATTATGCTATGTGTTTAGTTTCTTTTCTAGTCTATTGGTTGCAAGGCCAATAATTTGCCACTGTGCATGAAACTATGAACTAGTTTGGACCAATTCAACAGTCTAAATAAACAACTGCAAGACTTTCATGCTATTAATGTGTTCTAGCCTCTTTGCCAATACTGTCCAAACCTTATCAGAAACAGGGATCATGATCAGGCTGCAGAAGAAATTCGGAACGTGAGGAATCGAGGGGAGATTCAAGTGGAGATTTACTGGGTTTGTTTGGTTTGGTTTGTAATTAAACCAAGAAAGCAAAAAGAACAAATGTGGCTTAAACATTTTTCATGCTCATTGTCTATATTGATTTCTTAAAAAGCACAATCTCTTGGCAATAAATCATATTTAAATGCAAAGTAAAGAGTAGTGAAAAATACCCAAATTTCATCGGCCTTCTCATTGACCATCTTATTTTTCTTTGTTGAAAAATGACCAATCTTATATTGTTCAATTGCTGATACTTGTTCTCCTTCTCTATTTCAAATAGAAATATTAATACAAATAAGATAAATATGCGGAAAGAAATGAAAATTTTAAGTTCCAAAAAACTAAGCTACTTACCTTATCAACTATCATTGCAATAGAAATTGTGCCAACAAACCATAAAACGTTATTATACTAAAAATAAAAATATATAAATCATAATTACATGATAAAAAAGTACTTACTTTATTAGCTCTTCCATTTCATGACAATTGTTCAAAATGTATGTATGAATCTTCTCTAGTTCGGCGTCACTTATTTCACATATTTGAAGACTACACAATGGACGCCCTCTACATGAGAATACAGATATGTCACCACTACTGTCCATCATTTCATTGTTGCGCTCAACCTTGTTGAAGATGGTATCAACATCATTCAAATACATGGAACAAAAAGTTAGACATTCATTGTCTATGTATCTCTCAGCAATACATCCTTCTGGACGAGCTTTGTTTTGAACATATCTTTTTAAAGTGCGCATTTTCCTGAAAATAATGATAAGAAGTTAATATAATAAAACATGAATAATAACTTTAAACATTTTAAGAAATATAATTACCTCTCAAATGGGAACATCCATCGATATTGAGGGGGACCTGCTATCTTCGCTTCATATGGCAAATGAATCAAAAGATGAGTCATGATGTCAAAGAATGATGGAGGAAATAGGCGCTCCAACTTACACAAAATGACAGCAACTTTTGCCTCTTCTTTCTCAAGAACATCTAAGTACATGTTCCGGGTGCATAATTTCTGGATAAAGTCACTTAGTTCGTACAATACATGACGATCTTCCTTTGTCAAGCAACCCCTAATTGATAACGGCAACACTCGTTGGATGAAGACATAAAAATCATGACTTTTCATGCAAGACAACCGAAATTCTTCCCCTTTTATGCATCTAGATATATCTGGAATCCTTTGACCTATGAACTATGTTCATCCAGGACTTGTCCATGTTCCCAATTAAAAGAGAATTTCCTAAAAACGCTGCTATGTAAAGAGAAGTTCACACTTTTAGCAGACGAAGGACATACCCAAATGATTCTAGCAACTCTCTTATCTGTACTTTAGTCATCGACCTATGCAGCTGGGAATAGGTTAAAAATAACAAAGGCAATAACCATGAGCTTTCAATTTTAGTTGAACAAATAACTCAACAAACAATCGAACAAATAACTCATCAGAAAAAGAAAAGCACAACTACTATTCATTGCACAAATAACTAGTTTTAATATTCATTGTTCAAGACCATGAGCATACAAATCAAAAGAAACATATAATTTCTCCCATTAATCTCTTTAGCAATGTAGTGCCATGATTTAATTAAATAAATCTTACATGGATATTTAAGGTGTCATATTATCGTTAATTTAAGAAAAGTTTTTTCGTAGATGATGATGAGACTATACGATTTCGATTAGTTGAATCGTGGTGCTTAACTAATTATCATTTCAAGATGAGTACTAGTTGTCCTAGTTGCTCTTAATGCTTCCAGTCTAATATACCGTAGAAATCTACTACTTGTATATCATTATTCTGTAACACGTCAGATTTTAAATTCAAGGATTATCAACTCAAGATTAAGGGTTTGTGAGTGAAAAGATATGGCTTTTTTTACTTGGTTAATTAATGATATCATCTGCAACCCCTCTACACTTTCAGCAGGTTTCATGCTTGAATCCACCAGCAAATTGAGAGGTTAGATGTTCACATTCATATTGCTTCAAAAAGTTTGTGAATTCAATTCCTTTCTCAGAGACAAGGTAAATGCCTTTTTGCAAAGGCATGATCCCAATGCTCAATGTCACATCAAGATGCCAAGTCTTTCATTACGAACTTTTCATTTAAATGACTTTCAACAATAGACCGTCATTTTAACCATCTTTAGTTAAAGCATCACAATCAATGTCGACAATCAACAAGTTCTTCATACAGTGGACTCCATACAAGCCACATAAGGATCACTAGTGCACTAAACATAAGTCAAGAACAAAACTTATAGTAAAGAACAAACCTAATTAAGGATGAGATCGATTCATATAACCAACCACCCTTGAGCTATCATGTTAACCAACTTCTGTTGAACAACAAAAACAAGAACGTGTCCATGCATAGCCTCATACGACCCTTTTAATCTAAAGCATTCTATAAAAAGTTATTTATCTTTTTTTTAGGGCAACATGAGCTCTCAAACCCAGAAAAGGCATAACGAAATTAAGTGGTCCAAACAAATTGTTTCGAAGACACAAACCTTATAGAATTCACCCATTGACGACCTGTCAATAATGATATATCTTTACATAATCAGTAGATTGCCTTAAATGGACACACAAACATAGAGACCAGATGATACATTCTAACACATCCTCATATACCAAGGCTTCTTAGCTTTACAAGGGTTGGGAAGGCAAGTCATCATTGCATAGTCTTTTTGTAAGGATTGGTACGACATGAGCTCTAAAACCCAGAATAGGGAAAAGCTCAACTACGCATCCACTGTTAATGTTCATTATGAAACCACCCTTACAAATTTTCATCATCGACAACTCACCCAATACCAATATATCTTTTCAACGACAGCTCACCCTTACAAATTTATAAAACCCAGAATAAGGAAAAGCTCAATTACGCAGCCACTGTTAATGTTCATTATGAAACCACCCTTACAAATTTTCATCATCGACATCTCACCCTTACAAATTTATTGTTTGGATAGTGGTGTGTCACGGTACTGAGTGTATCAATTAAATATTCATTCATTAGTGAATGGATTGGAAACACTTGTCTTTGTTCTTTGAATTTCGTTGCGATAGTATATGGAAGCCGCACGTGATTCCAGATTCGAGATTCTAATATTTCAAGGTATTGGCTCTTGATTATTGTTCATACGGCTTTCTGGTTTAAACATTTTTGTACATTTCTCAAAAATCTATTTAATGTACATTATTGTGTTGCTCTGAAATCTACTAGCTATTGGACGGATGTTTTGTGATCGATCCTTAAACTCGGATGCATGATTATTCTATGAAACAAGGCACTATATATGGCATTCTTCGATCTTTTCTGGTTTAACATTTCTTGAAACCGTCTTAAGTTCATCCTTTTGAATTTATGTTGCAAGTATATGATGAAATATTTTCAGCTTTAGGATGCAATGTGTAGGTGGTGGAGTCTTGTAGTTTGGCTATCTTTGATCCAAGATTTTGGATATAAGGAACCAATTTCAGGATTTGCTTGTGTGGCTTCAACAAAAATTTCCAAGTTTAGTAGGTTTTCTAGTACAATAGTAGTGGCTGGAGCTGCTATAATTTCATAAACAACCTATAATTATGTGTTACTCGATGCATAGTTTAATTAAATATTGATGGTGATCAATTGTGTTTCAAAAGCAATTAGCATCAATAATCTATATGGAATTGCTCAATTCCAACACTGTCATGTCATCAGAAACAAAAAGACTCTCAACCATTATTTAGCTTTGCCTACAATCTCATCAACAACACAAGACTCAACCATCTGATTCAAACAGAAACAATGAATATCTCTTTGACAGTTGTTGTTAAGAATTATTGTTCAAAATGAATTTGAGGATTTAAAGAAGCAACAACAATATTATTATGAATATTCAAACAAGAAAAATTCGAAGAATATTTAGCCTGAAAAGTAAATGGAATACAAGAGAGCATCGAAGAATATTTGGCCACCTGGACGCGAGCAGACGGAGAAGACAAGTAAATGGAATACAAGAGAGCATCGAAGAATATTTAGCCTGAAAATGATGGACTTACCAAATCCGAGAGGTGAGCAGCAAAGGCTACCGGTGGGCAACTAGTGATGAATCGTCATGACTGCAACTGCAACTCCGATTGAGAATAATCGAACAAATAACTCATCGGAAAAGGAAAAGCACAATTACTATTCATTGCACAAATAACTAGTTTTAATATTCATTGTTCAAGTAACTAACCTGGAATCAAACCGAAAAAACAGAACTAGGGTTGGAAATCATTGTGATTTGAGGGGTGCAGGAGCCGAATCTGGAAATCGCTGTGATAGAGACTTGAAATCGTTGTGATTGAGGGTTGGAAACCGTACGAAATGGATGGAATTCGATGTCTGATACTTCGATCTCTGATGAATCAACTCGATAAGTCCTAGCGTCCTACTCGATAAGTCTCTGGACTCGATCTCTGATGAATCATTGTGTAGGCTACTCGATTGGGCTTGATGCATAGGTGAATTGGGCTTAAATTTTATAAAGCAATCTATTTGTATATTTGTAGTAAAGTTAACTTAAATTGTAGGAAATGGATAATTGGGCTTGATAATTAACTTAAATTAATAAAGTTAATTAAAATATTTTTTTTCTTAAAATATATAATAATATTTTATCTTAAAATGTTAAAAATTGTGAATTTATTGATTTATGATATTATAGTCACAAACACTTTTAATTTAGTGACCATAATGTCTTCGTCACTATTCTTTCTAATTAACAACATCTACTAAATACCATTTAGTTACAACTAATTTTGGTCACTAATAATTTCAAATTAGTGACAACTTATTTATTGATCACTAAAACTTCCAACTTAGTGACCTATCATTTTTAGTCACTAAATCTTTTCAAACAACATGAACTATATTAAACACAATCTAGTGACAACTATTTGTTAGTCACTAACTCTTTCAAATTAATGACCACCATTGGTTTGTCATTAAAGTTCTTAAATAACACCAACTAGTTAGTGACCACTAGTTTTGGTCACTAATCATTTCAAATTTGTGACTACTTATTTTTTGGTCATTAAAACTTCCAACTTAGTGACTATTATTGTTTTGGTCACTAAATCTTACAACATAGTGACCACTTAGTGACCAAATTTATTTTTTGTCACTAAAAAATCATATTAGCGACTAAAAATTAATGACGACCTTTTTTATTGTCACTAACGTCATAGTTAGTGACCAAAATATAAGTTGTCACTAAAATTTTGGTCACTAATGTCACATTTTCTTGTAGTGGGGTTTTAACCCTAGAGACCTTGGGATTTGAGTGTGGCGGCTGAAAGTTTTTAGAAGAAGGTTCTTGGGGGCGATTTTGGAGAAGCGATAAGAGAAGAAGATTATTCAAAGATTTCAAATGTGGTTTTGAGTTCTCGTAGAGGTAATCATCTTGTAACCCAAATCCTTTACTTCTACAATGTTTTAATTATAGTAGTTGTGATGTGGAAGTTGAGTTTTTAAATCTGAGGTTGAGTTTTTGGGATTAGTCTGGTTTTGGCTCAGACTTACCCTTTCGGTTAATGGATTGCTCGATTGAGTGGATTTATGTATTTGGAAGTAAGTTTTTGTAGTTGAGATGTTATTAATTTTGGTATTAAGTTTGGGTTTGTGAAACCTGTTACTGGGTTTCGTTCGATATTGCGTCCGAGGGACTCCGGTCGAAGAAGGTTGACACCGGTCAAATTTAATACCGGTCCATTCCTTAGGCATCGGTCGAGTGAGAGAGAGACCTCGGTCAAGATGGGTGACCCCGGTCGAGAGGTGGTGACCGATGTGAGTGGCAGTCCGGTCGGCGGTAGGGGGAGACCCCGTTTGGCTCAAGGGGGAGACCCCGGTCGACGGCATGGGGGGAGACCCCGGTCAAGTTCAGCCCGGCTGACCATATGGGTCCGGTCCCCGGCTCCTGTACATGGGTCGAAGCCCAATTTCATTTTTATTTGATTGTTGTTAAGTGTTGGGCCAAAAATTTAAGTGAAGGACCAACCCATTTCACTTCAAGAAATTAAGGTATCTTGCCTCGGGTATGTCTAGTGGGTCGAGGGCTTTTAGAAATTAGATAACTTTAGGGTTAAGGTCTAAAGATCAGTCTTGAAATAATTAGAAGTATGAAGAGTTCACCGGTCGATGTTTCCTTTATAGGTCTCAGGCCGAATTATAGGAGTAGACGCGGAATTCGAACTAAGGACGTCAGGTGAGTTTTTCTGAACTAAAGCCTCTAATGTCGATTAAGTTATGTTTTTATTTAATTGAATTTATATGCAAGCTTCGAAATGATATTGCTTTACTATTTACTTACGAGATTTATTTAAATATTAAAGATGATTTTATTGTTGTTGTCAAAATGGAAATGTATGCATACATGGTCCTAAGTGTGTAGGCTCAAAGTCGGGGGGTGTGGCCCGCCTGTGTTCATACCGGGGGTGTGTGTTCCGTTTATGCTGTTGGGGGTGTGTCCCAACAAAGGCAGTGTGAGTCACAGACACGCTGTCACCTTAGGGTGGCGGTAGTATGAGCGAAGAAGTTTGTTGAAAGTTAAAGGTTTTCCTTGAAGCTGAAAATAGTTTATCTTATGATAAATTCTTGAATGTTTGTTGAGTTAAAAACTGTTGCAAGAGGGGACTCACTAGACCTTTCGGTCTAGCCCTCGCTCTTTTCAAATCTAACACCCTTTTCAGGTAAAGAGTGGCAGTAGGAGGAACAGATAAGTATTTAAGAGAAGATACGAGTTGGAGCTGAATTAGAGGACCTCCATTGTAGATTCTTGTCAATGTATTCTCAGTTGTGTACTAAGTTGTCTTTCAACAAACCTTGTATTTTAGATGTTGTATTGGGCCTCTTGGGATTATTATTTAATAAAGTTGGTTCTGTCTCTTGTTGTGTGAGTTGGGTCGTTACAGTTGGTATCAGAGCCATTGTTTAAGGGATTTAGGTGACTGGATGGGCCTAAACTTAAATTGTGGAGTAGATGGACACAACTGAGATTTAGGAAGTCTTTAAGAAAGACCTTGATTATCGAGAGTCGTGATAACGACAGTGAGAATTCTCATGTAAGGTAAATTCAAAATTGCATCTGGCCAATGCCATTATAAATTTACAGGTGCATGGGCATACTCGATTTCTATTGTTGAGACAATCAATGGGTGCAATTTTGGATAGTGAGTCATATCTTTGAAATGATAAGTTGGTTTGGAATGTTGTGTGAGTTCACTTATGGTTGTAAGGTTAATACCGTTTAGGATGAATATCGTGCGGAATGTAGATATTTCGTTGAGAAATAATCTCTTGAGTCCATAAGGAAGAGAATGATGCTAGGAGGTGGGCTGTTGCCCCAAGGGAGTCTTTGGTTTGGTAGAGTGGTATGTCAATTAATGAAAAACAGGAGAGTGTTAATTCAAGAATGGAAGGATATAAATGAGGCTTCCAGAGCTGTAGTTAATTGAAGAGGGTTGAGAGATGATATCGGTGTTGACTGATAATATGTAGAGAGGATAGGATGGAAATGGGTTATTATTGGTGGGTTTGTTTGGGGCCAGAATGAGGACGCTTGATTTGTGGATCAATAGTCATAGTGGTGACTAGTTTTGGGCTTCCAAGGTTGTTAGAAGACGATGGTGCCGGAGGTTGTGGCACAGTAGAGGACCCCAACTGGTTGGTCGGAAGCGAGGAGTTTGGGATAAATTATAGTGAATGCAAACAGTTGACCATGTTAGAGTAAATAGCCTTCAATGTCATTGAGTCTCATGCATTGTGTGTCAAATAAATTGCTGGAGCTTTTCATATCATTCACATCAGATATTTTGGAGTGTGTGTACTTTATGAGGTAGTTGATTTGAAAACGTGTCGACGTGTGGAAATATGTGTTTGAATTGAAAAGACAAGTTTATGGCATTGGGTGGTAAATATCGATTTTTGGGGTGGGGGAAATATTAAATATCTCTCTATAAATGAGTTAACTTTTGGTTATGAAAATCAAAACAACATTTGATCGCAGGGTTTTATACGTGAGTTTGGTACAAACATGCGTTGTCATATCAATGAGGGTAAGAGTCGTTTGGCGTGCTCAGTGTAAGCAACTTTGTAGTATTTAATAAATCGTGTGTGTAAAGTTCATCGGAAATAACTACAATTGTGCCAACACCGATGTTGGGGTGTGATGAAGAGAAATTTGTCGTAAAGTTGAGGTTGAATGATTCTTGAAATTGTTGTACATAGCTAAGCCAGAGTTGTGTCGTGTACACTCACGTTTGTCTTAAAATGTAGGTATTTTCTAAATTTTCAAACGTGTCAAGAGTTTAAATATTTTTATATATTTGTGTGTCATGCATGAAGGCTATGAACTCTCTAGGTCGTGGGAAAGGTTGCAATTAAGAATGACGAAAGATTTGAGAATGGAAGTGTGTCGCTCGATCAGAGGGTAGTAAACACTTGATATTGGTATTATTCTAAGTATGGGTGATGAATAGCGGAGGTGGTTAATGGAGGCATTGACCTATGACTTTAAGGAGGATTGTAATAAATTGGCTTACCGCTGGTTCCATGACTGGAGATATGGATGTCGGTAACGGTTGTGTCGGGAGTGGAGTTTGAAGTCGTAAATATATTTTTGGCAATTAGCTGTTGTTGTGGAAATCAGAAACCATTTTGTGGTGAATGGCGGGGCGCTGAAAATGAAGTAGTAGTTATGGATGGTTTGGAGGAGTTTCGTGAGGAAGCGAAGAGTTATTCAGAAGAGATGTGTACCTAATATGATGTTGGACAACCTTGTGTGGATTTCATGAAAAATGGAAGATCGCTAGTTCAGTTAGGTGGTTCTTTATCAATGAGGTTTTTATGGGTATGTGGGGGTGAAGTTTATATATAGCACATCTGGAATGGGTTGCGCTTTGAGCATTTAAGTATTTGAGGTAGTGCATTTAATCTTTTAGGCTACTGGAGTTTGATTCCAGCAGGTCGCGATGAGCCATCAAGGAGTGATATCTTGATGGATGGTTCTGAGGATCATAGTTTTGCGATTTATTCAGGTTCGAGAAAGACAAGATCGTGAAATGCCTTGAAGTCCGATTTTAGTATTTCAACTAGTGAGAGTAGGACGACACATGTATGGGTGCCAAGTGGTTATGGAGTTTTGCAGTTGTTATGGGATGAGGTAGTAGGGTGATGGTTGTAACCAGGAGTTGGTGATGTCTTTATGACATATCTAGGGGTGCAAATCATTAAAGTGGAAAGGAGCTTCCTTGAGGATATGTAGTAGTCTGGCATTATTGTTATAGGATGAGTATCCTCGTTCGAGGATCTATGGGGAACGGATGGTAAGTGGTAAGTATATGGTTGGGATGTTTTGGGTTACAGAAAGTTTTGAGCAGGATTACCTTATATCCCTAGTTTGATTGTTGAAAATGTTGAACTGCTTAATTCAGGGGGTTGTGTTGTAGATAGGAAATCCGGGGGCAGGTTGAAGTATTCCTTGGGAGTGAATGGATTCTAGCAGATTGGACAAACCTTTTTGGCGAGCGAGAATTGTGTGGCGCTTTCGCATAGTGGGTAATGTTTTAGAAGAGTTGGGTTGATTATTTCGTGTGAGAATTATGGATAGTCGGTTGATCAAGCAAGTAATGTAATTGTGAGTCGATACGTTTGGGAATCATTAAGGATTAGAATAAGCAATGTTGGGTGAGCAGTGTTTCTTACAGCAAGGGGAAAGTGAATATATCATGTTGGAAAGGTGGAAATTCTGAGAGTAAGAAGTTCGTCAAGTGACGCAAAATATGGAGGTACGTTTTCAGGTTATGCTGTTAGCAAGTTTATAAATCCCTAGCGTGGGTATGAGAGAGAGAAGATGGCATTTCGGTACGGTGTGAGTGTTGATAAATAAAAATCGTGCGGATGGCCCAAAAGTTCACGCCTCTAATCAGTGAGTCGACCGTTAGAAGTGGATTTGAAGTCTTCAAGGAGGAAGGTAGAGATGGTTGGATATAGTGCTCGGAACGAAGGAACATGATGTCGGTTTTGGTAATGCATAAAAAAGGGATTTCAAGTGAGTCAGTTGTCCAGTGTTAACTACTAGGAATAGTTTGTATGAACTTGGCCACTCTGTGTTGAGTGGGTGAAGCTGGGTTTTATTGCGCTTTTGGTTGAGTGTTTTTGGATGCGATGAGAAAGGGAGGCATGCGTCGCATTATTTGGCCAGTGGGAACTGGTGGATTACGAAGGTTTTGAATTGTGGAAGTTTCTACCATTATGTGAGGAGTTGAAGAGATGATGTTGGGGCGATGTATATTCAGCGTGTAAGATTTGGATAATGCCGAGGAGTTGAGATCAATGTGGTTCGAAAAAGGAAGTGTTATTGCTTTTGGCTTATGTCGTGCTAAGAGGGGTTGCTTGCAAGGGCAAGTTGCATGATGAAGAAACTCGTGACTGTGAGTTGTTGGTGATGTCTATAGTTGGCGACGTGTTATGTTGGAGAGTTGAGTGAATATTTAGTTAAAGATGCATGTTGTCGTGGTGTGACTCCAGTAAAATTTTATCGGTTATGGAAATTGATGTAATCGAGGGGTAAATCTGATGGTTAAGTATGACTATATATTGATCAGAATGGCTTGGGTAATCGAATGGTACTAATTTGGTTAGATTGAGAATTAGGACTCGTTAGTCCCAAGTGGGGACAAATGTAAAGTTACCGGTCTCGCCTTGGAAAGGGTGTGACTCGATTGGAAAGAAATGGAAGTTTAATCCTAGATTGTTGGGTCGTTTGCTATCGTGGAGCGTGTTGGGGAGGTAGCGTATAGACTGGATCTACCCGGGGAGTTGCGAGGTATTCATCCTGCATCCCATGTATCTAATCTGAAGAAATGTTTAGCAGGAAACGATGTCGTTATACCGTTAGAGGATGTCCAATTAGATGAGAGGATAAGCTATGTAGAGGAACCGGTAGCTATTCTGGATTATAAAGTGAAGAAGTTGAGGAGCAAGGAAATTCCCTTGGTGAAAGTTCAGTGGCAATCTTACTAGGATCAAGAAGCGACTTGGGAGTTAGAGTCGGTTATGAGAAATCATTATCCCAGTTTGTTCGACGAAAGAATTCCGGGGAAGGAATTCTTTTGTGGGGGGAATATTGTAATAACCGAGTTTAAAGTAAAAGAATTAAAAAATTTGGGGTTAAAATTTAGAAAGGGTTAGTGAGGGGGTCTAGAATGTAAAGTTGGATAGAAAGGGGTTTTAACCCTAGAGACCTTGGGATTTGAGTGTGGCGGCTGAAAGTTTTTAGAAGATGGTTATTGGGGGCGATTTTGGAGAAGCGATAAGAGAAGAAGATTATTCAAAGATTTCAAATGTGGTTTTGAGTTCTCGTAGAGGTAATCATCTTGTAACCTTTTCAGTTGACAAATTAGCTGAATTATTTGAAAGAGAGATTGTTCGACTACATGGCACTCCAATTTCAATTACTTCTGACAGAGATCCCATATTTACCTCTAGGTTCTGGAAGAGTCTCCACCAGGCCTGGGGTACAAAACTAACCATGAGTTCATCTTATCATCCTCAAACTGATGGCCAAACTGAACGAACAATCCAAACTCTTGAAGATATGCTTCGAGCTTGTGTCCTTGAGTGGTCTGGTAGCTGGGATGAGTATCTTTGTTTAATTGAATTTGCCTAAAATAATAGTTTCCAATCCAGTATCGGTATGGCTCCGTTTGAGGCTCTTTACGGATGCAAATGTCGAACTCCTTTGTGTTGGAATGAAGTAGGAGAGAAAGCTATCGAAGGCCCTGATCTTGTTCGAATAACCACGGAAAAAGTTGAAGGGGCTAGGCAGAAAATGAAAGAAGCTCAATCACGACAAAAGAGTTATGCGGATAAGCATAGACGGTCAATAGAATTTCAGCCCGGTGAGCATGTTTTTGTTAAAATTTCTCCTTTTCGAGGTGCTCGAAGGTTCGGATTCAAGGGTAAACTGAGTCCTCGATATATTGGACCTTTTGAGATATTAGAGAGAGTTGGCGAGGTGGCGTATCGCTTGGCATTACCTCCACAACTTTCGCACATTCACGATGTTTTCTATGTATCGTCGCTCCGTGGATATCGTTATCATCCTTTGCATGTGATTGACTATCCTTTAGAACGAATTGAGCCAGATCTCTCTTATGTTGAAGAGCCGGAAGCGATAATAGATCGAGAAGAGAGGCGATTACGGCGCAGAACCGTCTCTTTTGTGAAAGTATTGTGGAAAAATCATACAAATCGGGAAGCGACGTGGGAAACAGAAGACTCGATAAGGAAGCAATATCCACATCTATTTTAAGGTATGTGATATATATATATATATCCCTAATTGGTTTCGGGGACGAAACCTTTTTTGTAGAGGGGGAGAAATGTAATACCCGTGTAAGACTCAGTTTAAAATCATATAATTATTTCTTACCCGAATTGAACAATAAATAAAAAAATAGCAACCAAAGATAGTTGAGGGGTTAAACCTGTCAATTAATTAAACTAGTTAATTATATATATATATATATATATATATATATATATATATATATAAATATAAAGTTAAAAAAATAAAAAAAAAGATTAAACTACAATCTCATCGTCCACCGCCATCACCTACATCTCCTCTCTCTCTCTCTCTCTCTCTCATTTTTTCTTTTAAAACTTCTCTCTAAAAATTCTCTCGATCCGTCGAGGAAATCAAAGAAATAATTACATATTCGGAATCTAATCGTCGAGCCCTTCCTAGAGGTATAAATTTATTCTTAAGTTATTTAAGTTGGTAAGTTAGGGTAGTTGAAGTTGGTAAGTAGATTATGATTATATATTGTAAAGTTATAATCATTTACATGTATAGGAATGTTTGTTTTTGTCAAAATTACAAACGGGTAAAGTTTAGAATCAAAACGGTGATATTCGTATCTAGATGATTAACCGCACACCAAGTGATCGGTTTAATGTCTAAGAGAATATAAATTTGTGATTAAGCTATTATAATAAGCTTTGAGTTTTAGGTTGTGCGATTAATAATAATTGGTGGTTTAAATAGGTAATCGAACGGGTTAAAGTTCGTCGTCGATCTCGATTAATCACGTGTTGTATCTCAATTCGATCAATGTATGGGTTTCTTAATTTGTTTGATACTTGGACACGTATTTGTATATACGTGTCTACTCCTTGAATATGGTACACCATGTATTACCTATCACATAAGTGAAATGGTAACTTTCCGTATTGAACTTTTGGAAATCGTTGATTTTGAGTTATTATATGACTTTATTATTTTGTCAAAGATTAATTGATTTATGATTATATGATACTTCTTTACTTCGAATCATTAATCATTGGTTAACAATTGAATTAAAACCTTTAAGGTTATTGGATTTTTGAAACTTGTTTCCATGAGGTAGAATGTGTTGTAGACCTATGATTTTCGTTTTCGATTTATAGAATACTTGACCATTGGGGGCACCAAGGTCGGGATGCTTCCACGGTGGCTATACAATCGTGGCGTCCTCACTTAGAATGGACACGCATGGGGTCTGGCCAAGTAACGGCTATCAAGGGCGAATGGATCGATCCTAGTTGCACGAGTCGGGTCGTGAATTATTCACGACAGGGGTTAGATGGTGAGTGTGCCCACACTGCTACCCCATGGGACTTACGTGGTTTGATCAACCCGTGAGAATGACGTATCTTTGTGGTACACACCTGTCTTTGTGACCCTTGTTACATCTTTGTGATGTTTGATTGGTTTTACGGTTTTTACTCTTTTCAAAATACATTTTTTATATATTTTAAATGATGAATCAGATAGGCCTTGGTGGTTTACTCTTATTGAACATTTGTTTGATATCTACTAATATCAATGTTCTTTGTTTCATTTTCCGCTTCCATTTGTTAGATTATCGTTTCCTTTATTATTATTAATCCGTTCACTGGGCAAAGTTGCTCAGCCGTGTGTGTTTTGTTGGCACGACAACTACTTAGATGATAGACAGGGGATGGGAATATAAAGAAAAGAAGACAACTATTTTGGGCTTCCTTTTGAAGATCTTCGGATAATCTGCTTTTTGGTTCTTTTGTTTTTATGTCCATGTAATTATATATGTAAAACTTAGTTATAGTTGTCTTCATATGATGGTTTGTAATTTCGTGTTTATGTGGTTAGTCGAGCTCTGAGTTTTATAAGTCTAAACAGTGGATTTATTTTTGTTTTGATGTCCCCTGAACTATGACATCGCCCCGTTCTTAACCACGCGGGACAGGGGTGTTACAGATATGGTATCCTTTACTTCTACATGTTTTAATTATAGTAGTTGTGATGTGGAGGTTGAGTTTTTGGGATTAGTCTGGTTTTGGCTCAGACTTACCCTTTCGGTTAATGGATTGCTCGATTGAGTGGATTTCTGTATTTGGAAGTAAGTTTTTGTAGTTGAGATGTTATTAATTTTGGTAGTAAGTTTGGGTTTGTGAAATCTGTTACTGGGTTTTGTTCGATATTACGTCCAAGGGACTCCGGTCGAAGAAGGTTGACACCAGTCGACTTCAATACCGGTCCATTCCTTAGGTATCGGTCGAGTGAGAGAGAGACCTCGGTCAAGATGGGTGACCCCGGTCGAGAGGTGGTGACCGGGGTGAGTGGCAGTCCGGTCGGCGGTAGAGGGGAGACCCCCGGTCGGCTCAAGGGGGAGACCCCGGTCGGCGGCATGGGGGGAGACCCCGGTCAAGTTAATCCGGGGCGACCATATGGGTCCGGTCCCCGGCTCCTGCACATGTGCCGAAGCCCAATTTCATTTTTATTTGATTGTTGTTAAGTGTTGGGCCAAAAATTTAAGTGAAGGGCCAGCCCATTTCACTTCAAGAAATTAAGGTATCTTGTCTCGGGTATGTCTAGTGGGTCGAGGGCTTTTAGAAATTAGATAACTTTGGGGTTAAGGTCTAAAGATCAGTCTTGAAATAATTAGAAGTATGGAGAGTTCACCGGTCGATGTTTCCTTTATAGGTCTCGGAACGAATTATAGGAGTAGACGCGAAATTCGAGTTAAGGACGTCAAGTGAGTTTTTCTGAACTAAAACCTCTCATGTCGATTAAGTTATGTTTTTATGTATGTGAATTTATATGCAAGCTTCGAAATGATATTGCTTTACTATTTACTTGCGAGATTTATTTAAATATTAAAGATGATTTTATTGTTGTTGTCAAAATGGAAATGTATGCATACATGGTCCTAAGTGTGTAGGCTCAAAGTCGGGGGGTGTGACCCGCCTGTGTTCATACCGGGGTGTGTGTTCCGTTTATGCCATTGGGGGTGTGTCCCAACAAAGGCAGTGTGAGTCATAGACACGCTGTCACCTTAGGGTGGCTGTAGTGTGAGCGAAGAAGTTTGTTGAAAGTTAAAGGTTTTCCTTGAAGCTGAAAATGGTTTATCTTATGATAAATTCTTGAATGTTTGTTGAGTTAAAAACTGTTGCAAGAGGGGACTCACTAGACCTTTCGGTCTAACCCTCGTTCTTTTCAAATCTAACACCCTTTTCAGGTAAAGAGTGGCAGTAGGAGGAGCGGATAAGTATTTAAGAGAAGATACGAGTTGGAGCTGAATTAGAGGACCTCCATTGTAGATTTTTGTCAATGTATTCTCAGTTGTGTACTAGGTTGTCTTTCAGCAAACCTTGTATTTTAGATGTTGTATTGGGCCGCTTGGCATTATTATTTAATAAAGTTGGTTCTGTCTCTTGTTGTGTGAGTTGGGTCGTTACAGATATATATCTTCCATGTTTTGAGTTTCTCAAGATATAAATTTTTCCAGGTCAAGCCTTGAGTGGGTTCACCTCTCGGATAGATTGACACTTCAATATAAAAATCATAATAAATCCAAATGATGTAAGAATGATGCAAATCAAAAGCTTGCGGAAAGCTAAGAAAGTAATCTAATGCATTTCTTGTTTAAGGTTTAGTAATATATAAAACGTTTTTGGGTCAAAATATAGGTCGAACCTGGAGTGGGTTGTCTTTTGGTATAAAAATCATTAAACATATACTTCTTCATAATGATGCCATTCAAAATCATGTCGATAGATAACATAGAGATGTACAACTTTCATGTTTTTAGTTTTCCAATATATAGATTGGTTATGGGATTATATCCAGGTCGAACCTGGAGTGAACTTGTGAAAGCTTGATGCATTATAAAATCATAATGTGAAAATGTATTGCTTCATATGTTGCTTGGCCTTTGATGTTTGACTTGTTTCACATTGTGAAACAATATATGGGTTAACATTGAAGTATTGTACCACATTGTGAAAGAATATATGGATTAACATTGAAGTGTTTTTTAATTACAATGTGTAACCATACATTGTAGGGGTGCTCACGGGTTGGGTTGATCGGGTTTGAAGGCATTTGACCAACCCAAACCAATGTTGACGGTTTACCAACCCAAACAAAAGTGCAACCAACCCAACCCAACTCATCCCCATTTAGGT
Source organism: Arctium minus (assembly GCA_954870635.1). NCBI lineage: Eukaryota > Viridiplantae > Streptophyta > Magnoliopsida > Asterales > Asteraceae > Arctium > Arctium minus. Next base: position 9,028,209 of record OX941094.1, on the reverse strand, counting down.
TTGGTCGGTAATTTGGTTGGTTTGGTCGGGTTGTGTTTGAACAAAGTAAAAATAACATTGAAAACATAAAATAAAAAACTATTCCTTCGAAATACGATCAATTATTCAAGAGAATATATGAGTTCATCAAACATTTTTGTTTTACATGTAACTTTCCAATAATGTTTCCTTACGAGTTCCATTGTGCCAAGTTGTTTTTAGTAACTTATACATATTAAAGATATATACAAATAATTTTAGAGAAGTCGCTAAAACTTTTATCGGGTTATTGGGTTGGCCGGGTTACTTTTGGCCTAACCCAATCAACCCAATAGATTCAGGTTGCTTTAATTTCGTATCGATTATATGTCGGGTTACCTCGGGTTGATTTTTTTTAGAGTTTTTCAGGTTGGATTGATCGGGTTGGTCGAGTTTTTGAGCACCCCTAATACAATGCCGTTGATGTGAAACAATATAAAACCCTTAATAACATGTACTAACAATACCATGGCATTCTAAAACATCAATTAAAATCGTTGTATATCGACATTATTGTGGGGATGTTACAATGAATATTTATCGTTGTATAACATAAAATTAAATATGATAAGATTCTCCATCTTCAATCGTGGATTTAATGAGTAATTCTTCACTTGGTATGTTGCTCAATGAATTTCCAGTAATCCAAAAGTTTATTTTATTTTATTTTATTTTATTTTGACGTGTGTGTACGAAATTTTGTTTTAAAACGTTCTCTCTGTGTGTATGTTTTCCTTCTGAAAACCTTGTTCGGTGAATATCCATGGCTTTGACCCATTTGGCGTAGTAGTACAAAGCTGAAAAGCTTACTCATGACAAATATAAAGTCGTAAAATTAGTTCAGTTGCCAAACATTCTTAAGAATAAATTAAATAAATTGAGCGTGCTCTCTAAATAGAAACAAATAGTATGTACATTCATGATAAATATATGCATATTAATGATTAATGTCATATTAAAGACTTATATGTGTTGCCTAGTATTTTGAATAGTATGTATCATGATGATCATACTGAAGATGCATGAATATCATATTGAAAAATATGTATATTTACGATGAATAGTACATATATTCATTATGAATATCATATTGAAGATTTATACTCATGATGAATATTATAGTAAAGATATATATATATTTATATTCATGACACTACAACAAAATTGATTTTATAGTATGTCTAAAACGTGGAAGCGTCCCAAAAATTACTTTATAAGTTTATAGGACCAAACTGAAATTGTAATTTCCCAATCAATCAAGCACAATCAATTCAAGAATATGACAATTACAATTCTAGAGAGAGAGAGAGTAGAGAGAGAAACAATCACAAGTCTATTGGTATGAAAGTTACGTATGATACTTAGTTACAAGCAACATTTATACAAAGCCTATTTATATGAACTTAGAAACTCTCATAAGCCTAAACTCTCTAAACAGATAAACTCTCAAGACATTCATATTGACTATATTGACTTTACAATACTTTGACTTTTCCTATTAAATGTTGGACACAATTTTATACACTAACATTCTCCCCCTTTGTATTCAAGATTTAATAAAAAATTGATAATCGTCTTCAGCGTTTGATTCTTCAAAAACTTTAACTCTGATATCTTTAAACTTTGAAGCTCCAACAATCTTCAAGCTTTCAGCTTTTGAATAATCGTGAAAAGTCATTCACATTTAGCATCTTTTAAAAAGTCAACAAGTCTTGAGTACGAATCTGAATTCTTGAAACTTTTGAATCTTTGAACTTTAAGACAACTTTGAGGAATCTCTGAGTTCTTGTATCATCATCACTCTGATCTCTGGATCGTCTTTAGAAAAACAAACTTTCTCAAATCATCTGAATTTGTCTTTGAACCATCTTTCTTTTTCAGAATCCTTTATCTTTGAATCATCTCTGAATGATTTCTTTTCATCAGACTTGATTGAATTTGAACTTTCAGAATTTTCCCAAGTCTTTTTGTCTTTGCAAAATTTCTCCCCCTTTTTCTTCAAAAAATCTCTTCCATTTTAAGTGATCTTTCTGACTTTGAAATTGAAATTTTTAAAAATTTCTCCCCCTTTTTGATGATTGTGAACATCATGATCATCAAAACTTCTTCAATTTCATCACTATCTTTGATTCTCCCCCTTTATGATAAACTAATATTCTCCTCCTTTATAATAATGTTGACAATTTCCGCTCTTTGATTTGAATATCCGTCAATTCATGAAATGTTTATATCTGAATCTTTTCAAATTCAGATATATTAAACGTGGTAACCCTGAATCAACAAATGATACAGTTAGAATTGCCTGTAAGTAGCACGGAGCCACTTTGTACAACAGATGTACATTGCAAAGGAGTTTTTATGATGTTCACTCCCCCAGGGCTTCTATTCAATCTTCAAAAAACCACAAAGGAATTTTCTATGAATGTTATGACAAGAAAACTTATTCCTTTTGTGTACGTGAAAGTGTAGAAATGATTGAAGCTACTTAAGTTTTTTCAGGCTCAAATTGTGTAAACTGTTGAGACAGCAACAAGTATTACACGGACTCAATGTGCATGAAAGAGGTGTGAAGTGTTGATCCAAACTCTCTCAGTGATTTGATAACGACCCTCTTCTATATTTAGTGAAAATTACATTTTAATATGTATTAGTGTTTCACCATCAGCGATCAGACTGAGTCTGTTCAGTTATCGCTGATAAACTTTCTTCTAAACATTTAATATGTATTAGTGTTTCACTATCAGCTATCAGACTGAGTCTGTTCAGTTATCGCTGATAGTTTCTGATGTAAACAGTTAACGTAATCCCTGAAGACAAGTTTCGCGTCAATAGATGTTCATAGCTGAATCAAAGACGAAGCTGCTGAACAAAGACAAGTCTACTAGTGATCTGATGTGGATATCAGTGAAGCAAAGACGACTCTACTCATACGCGAAGAAACCTGAGGAAAAGCTTCAGCGATCGCTGAACTCTTGATATATATGAAGGAAGAGATATTCAGCGATCAATAATCACTTAGCTTATGCCTCAAGTCTCCTTTTGTATTACCTTGCACAACCAGTACGATGTGTCAGAACGAACATGCCTCTGCCACAATTCGTACAACAAATCTGTCAACTACACTGTTCATGATACGGCCAAAAGCATGTCTCCCAAAAGTAAGACTCCCAAAGCCAATCACTAAATGACACGTGTAAAGTACCCTGACATGCATTTAATGCATAGGGTATAAATAGAAAGATCACCTCTCCATCTGAGGTAGTGCTCTATTCTTGAACCTTTATAGAAACCCTTGTCTTCTATACTCTCTAATCCCCCATTCTCTACATTCTTGTGCAACCATCTTAGTGTTTTCTTAAGTTTGTTTAGATTGAGTTTTACTTAATCTTATTCCGCAACAGACTTGTAAATTGTGTTTGATTTATCAATAAACAATTTATTAAACTTTGAATTCTGTGTTTGTATTCAACCCCCCCTTCTACAAACTTGTTAAGCACCTTTGGGACCAACAAGTGGTATCAGAGCAGATTGTTTAATCTAATAAACAAGATCTTGCTTAATTCTCTTCCTTGCTATTCTAAAATGGCACTTAACACACACAAATTACTATGATAATGGTTCACTTTCTAAACTTCCACGATTTAGCAGAGATAACTTTTCTCTCTGGAAAAATCGAATGATACTATTTATTGAAGGTACATATCCTACTATACCTGAGTATATAGCAAATGGACCCTATAAACCTGTCCGAATCATAGCTGCCTTTCCAGATACTGCCACCACTCCTGCTATCCCTGAACGCTATGTCGTGAAGGAAATAAGACAATGGTGTGATAAAGACAAAAAGAAAGTAGGTATAGATGCAAGGGCAAAGACCATTATCTCTATGGCTCTGCCTGATAAAGTTTTCCATTCCATTATGCATCTCAAAACTTCTAAAGAAATGTGGGAAACCATATGTGTTCAATATGAAGGCACCATTGAAATCCAAGAGACTCGAAAGATTAACTTGGTAAGACAGTATGAAAGTTTTATCGCTGGTAAGAATGAATCACTCTCTGATGTTCATCAGCGGTTTAACTGCTTAATCATTGATCTAAGAACTGTGGGTAGGACCTATTCTAATTCCGAGGTCTTAACCAAATTCCTAGAATGTCTTCCTGAAAGCTGGGACAATTATTCAGTATGTCTTAAGCTAACAATAGACTTAAATTCTCTTTCTCTCAGCACCTTGTATGGAATCTTGCTCAACTATGAGCAATCAAATCTCTTGAAGAAGAATCTTATAAAAGATACTAAAGACTCCAAAATCACTCCTGTTGCTTTAGTCTCTTCAGAGATAATTCCATCTCAGCGATCTACTCTTACCATCACTGAGTTAGATTTTGAAACTGAGGATCTATCAGACATTGATCTTTCAGAGTTTGATGAGTCCTTAGCACTCTTGACAAACTCTTTTAAGAGATTTGCAAGAAAGAGCAATTTCCGAAGAAATAAGCCTCTCTCTCTCTCACTGACAAGCCAAAGTCAACACCTGTTGATAAGGCTACTGCTACTTGCTTTAACTGTGAAAAGATTGGACACTTTGCAAGTTAGTGCAGGTCAAAGAAGGTATTCAAACCTTCTACCTCTAGAAGAACCAGCGATGACAAATACCGAAAGCTGAATGACAAATATCAAAACCTGAAAAGCTACAAGAAAAAAGGTAAAGGTCTCATCGCTGAAGAACACGACTGGGCTGAATCAGAAGAATCAAGTTCTGATGAAGAAGAAGTCGCTAATCTCTGCCTCATGGATGAGATCAAAGAAGAAGTGGAAGAACCAACTGAAACTTCTATGAGCTATATATCATCTCAGGTATCTATCTCTACTAATCCCTTTCTACCTGAAGCTGAGAGAACTCACGCTGTTGATGTGCTGACGATTGATCTTTACAATGCTCTAAACGGCAAAACCCTAGCTGAGAACAAAAATATTGATTTAACTGAACAACTAGAGAAATGTCATGAAAAGATCAGAGAACTGACTCTTCTAGAGGAAAGTTTAAAAGATCAAGTCATTGTTAATGGAATCATTAGCATTGAACGCGAACAAGCCATCTCTGCTCTAAAAGTAGAAAAGGCTCATGTTGAAAATTGGTGCAAATCATCAACAAAGATCTCTAAGATAATAAATGCTCAAACTCCTGGCAGCGATAGAACTGGTCTTGGTTTCTAGAAACCACAGGGTGAGCATAAAGAAGACAGTTCCATGCTTAAGTTTGGAATATTTGTCTCTTCTATCGCTGACACTTCTTGTAATCAGTTTTACCCTTCATCATCTTCTAGTCCTATCCTTGAGGAAATATCTAAAGGCTCAAAGCCCGCAGATAAAAAAATCTATTCTTTATCCGCAGAAGGCTGCAAAGAAAACAAAGCTGAAAATTCCTTCCAAATCTTCAGTAAAACAATCCTCTAGCTCTGTGATAGAAATCTTTGATCTCTGTCCTCCAAAGCTAAAGATTGATCTTAAGCCTAAGAGATCTGAAAAAATTAAAATTCCTCCCAGATCTCATGCTAAAGGCATTCTTGGAGCTGGACCTGCTCATCTTAAATTCTCAAAACCTTCTACTTCTGGTCCTAAAACCACATTCAAATATAGAAAATGCTATCACTGTGGATTTACTGACCATATTGCAAGCAAATGTCTAACCGCCACTAAAGCTGATAAATCAGCTAAAGTGAAGATGAATGCCTCCAAGGCTGAGAAGGTCATCAAAGCTGAAAAATCGACCAAGGTAAAGAATACCACTAAGGTTAAGAAATTAACGAAAGTGAAGATTACCACTGAAGCTGAATCTTCATCTGCTGTGAAGATTGCTGAACCTTCCATCTCCACTAATCCTAAAGGACCCATTGAAAAGTGGGTACCAAACAAATCTTAATCTTCCTTATGCTTCCAGGGATCAAATGGCATCTGGTATCTTGACAGTAGATGCTCTCTTCATATGACAGGACAAAAAGACCTGCTAGCTGAATACAAGAAAGAGAAAGGTCCCTCTGTGACCTTTGGTGGAAATGAAAAAGGATATACCCGAGGGTTTGGTGTCCTCAACAATGGGACAACTACCTTCAGAAGAGTCCCTTATGTTGATGGACTGAAGCACAATCTTCTGAGCATTAGTCAGCTATGTGATAAAGACTATGAAGTTCGCTTTACCAAGAAAGCATGTTCAGTGGTAAATGAGAAAGGAAAACTTGCTCTCAGTGGTTATCGTAAAGAAAATGTCTATGTAATAGATATGGACTCTACTACCACTGAAAACGTATGTTTTCTCTCTAAAGCCTCTTCTGATGTCAACTGGCTATGGCACAAAAGGCTCTCTCATCTAAATTTCAAAACCCTGAATTCTCTCTCATCTAAGGAACTGGTTTCTGGTCTTCCTCAGCACTCATATGCTAAAGAATCTCTTTACTCAGCACGTGAAAAAGGAAAACAAACAAAAGCTAGTTTTAAGTCTAAACAAGTTTCCTCAGTGACAAGTCCTCTTCAGCTCTTGCATATGGATCTGTTTGGCCCTGTCTGTAACACCCCGGATTTCCGTTGTGTAATCTTGTTATTCTTGTGTTAAGCTTTTGTCGTTAGCTCCGTGTTTGGTTTGTAGTAGAGTTTGGATTTTTGTGAAGTTTGGGGACAAACAGTGAACTACGCGAGTTACACCGTGACTAGAGGTCGCGGCACAACCCGCGTAACCCACTGTTTTATGTGATTTTCAGGGAACTACGCGAGTTACACCGCGACTAGAGGTCGCGGCACAACCCGCGAAACCCACTGGATGATTTAGGGTTTTGGACACGGGCGAGTTATGCCGCGAGTTGAAGTCGCGACATAACCCGCGAAGTTGCTTGGACCGTCTTAAGAGGTTCAGTTTCCCAAAATCACTTTATCTCTCTCTCTCTCTCTCTCTCTAAAGTCTCTCTCTCTAGAGTTTGGAAGATTTTAGTCGGTGTTCGATCCGAGGTTTCGGTGTTTTAAGCTTCACCTCTACGTCGTGGTCGTTATCTGGTTTTCCGGGTTTTATTCTGAAAATCTACCGGTGAGTTCCTACTACCATTTTACAAACTTTATACATGTCAAAACTCTTATTTGTGAAATCCGAAGTATTTCTACGGTATGATTTCATGTTCTCTACATTTTGATATAAATGAAGTTTTTGGTGATTTTCGGGGTTCCCGATCAGTTTTGACTAAAATGACAGGTCCCGCCTTATCAGAAGTAAAATGATGTTTTACTCGCCCATGTTTGTGGCTTATTGAAAGAATGTATATAAACTGGTTTTATGATTATCTTTCTTACCAGCAGTTGGTCTGGAAAATAGCATTTTGAAATATAAATGTGTTGATAGCTATATATCTAGCTTTATTTGGTCACATGAAATATTGTGACAAGTTCTGACTGTACTAGTGGATCCCTAGGTATCGAGTCGACTTATGGCTGGGAAGGATATGCCCCTTCCGTTGTAATGGCTGGGAAGGATATGCCCCTTCCGTTGTAGTTAGCTACATTTGATCCTCGGGGGCAACTTAGGTACGGTTATGTGAGACCCGATCCTAGCCATGGTTCAGATGTAGTCTAATGAACGAGTATGACATGGTTCCTTGGGGGCCCTCCCTCACATCGTAGTACGGACTGAAGAGTTCGTGGCCATGGTTCCATGTATTTAGCTCATAACTCGGATTTGGTGCTACTTTGTGTTGCACCACAATCCTTGGTAAAATGGTCCTTTTTGTCATCGTTTAATGAGTTTTGGACCGAAAAGGCCCGGATGTGGTGAAATGTTATCTTTATAAACTAAACCTTTATGAAAAGATTTCCTTATGATACTGATGTTTATATCTTTTGAGCTTTATAACTGTATGTTCTCACCAGGCTTTAAGTCTGACACTTTTTCTCAAATGATATGTATAACAGGTTTCCCTTAGCGGTGGGTTGCCGGGGTTTTAAGAGACGGGTTTGGTCTCGGGGCATTTTGAGATGACTAGTATTGTTTCAGGGCATTTGTTAAGTTCCATTCTTTTGGTACATTATGGATCGTCAACTGATGTAATCTTGATATAGGTGTCTAGATTAGTTTGTTGACGAACTCCATATCGATGCAGGTTTTTGTAAAGTCTTAAGGACTGATCCCCTTCTTGGGAGTTTATTATCAATACGAATGTCATGTTGCCAAGTTTTGCAGGTTTTAATTTACTCTGATTTTTAGGGTGTTACAGGTTGGTAACAGAGCTCTAGTTTAAGCGAACTAGGCATGAATGTAAGATGTCTAGACTTAGACTGAGTATGCTAAGAATTGATCTGTGAGATTTGGGTAGAACTTCTAAGATGGGTTAGTCTTAGAGTCAACGGAAAGTACGTTTATCAAGTGTTGTAATGGTGGTGACAAGAACCATTATGTGTTATATGTTCATAATTTTACTTAGCTAATGTTATTATGAGGATATTGTACGTAAGAGTGCTTGATTTGCTATTAATATGACAATTGGTAATGTGGTAGTACGTTTCCTTTCGTGTTTTCCTATCTCTCTCTTATCTCTTTCTCTGCTCTGTGTAGCAGTTCAGAATGGTAGGTACGCGCGGAAGACCGCGTACTCGTGTTGATGGTCTGGAAGCGACAGCCTCTACAGCGGGTCAGCCGGAAGGAGTTGAGGTTATCGTTCGACCACCTGTTCAGCAAATACTAGGTGGGGGGCCAGAGGTCATTCCGCGAGTAGACCTGGCTTCGTCCCACCCAGTCATCAGGGATGCTAATCCCCAGTCCGAGTTGTTGGCCAGCGTGATGTTGGCAATGAGGGAAGAGATGGCGAAGCAGCAAGAGTTTCTGCTGAAAGCGATGGAGGACCACGACGTAAATCATCGGAGAAGTGAGACGGTGGTAGAGAACGTCGTAGCAGGTTCGGGAGATGATGGTATAAGGGTCACGGCGGTAGAGCGCGGGACTTCTGGTGCTCCGGGGAACAGGAAGAGTTGTTCCTATAAGTCCTTTCTGGGTTGTGGACCGCCAGAATTCTTCGGTTCAGATGACCCGACAGTGTGTGTAAAGTGGATCCGAGCGGTTGAGCAAGCTTTTGGCTCTTCCGAATGTGGTGATGATTAGAGGGTGCGGTTCGGTACCCAACTGCTGAGGGACACTGCACTCATCTGGTGGAATATCATCCAATCCACTCTATCTCCTGAAGTGTTGGCTCAGTTGTCTTGGGCCGAGTTCAAGAAGAAGTTGCTAGAGGAATTCTGCAACGAGAGAACGATGGACCGAATTGAGAAAGAATTCCGGTCCTTGGTAAAGGGAAGCCTGACGGTGAGAGAGTACACCCGTCAGTTTATGGAGAAGCTTGGCCTGGTGGGGCACGCTGCCCCAACAGAGAAAGACAAGATGAAAGCGTATCTCAACGGCTTGCCAGCGGACATGCAATCAATGGTCCACAATTTCAAAGCTTCTAACCTCCGAGAGATGGTTGAAGAAGCTCAATTCATGGAGGAAATGTTCGCGAAGAGCAAGTCTGAGAAAGCAGTGGTGGTGCTTGATAAGAGGAAGTGGGAGAGCAGTTCAGTACCTCCCAAGCGGGCCCGACCTTTTGTCGGAAACCGCAACTTCAGCAGTTATCAGGAAGCAAAGTGGTGCCCGAAGTGTCGAACCAAGCACCACGGCAGCTATAACTCCACTTCTAGATTCTGCTTCAAGTGCGGTAAGAATGACCACACCGCTCGTGACTGTTCCGTCGTGGGGATGGTTTGCTACGAGTGTAAGGCACCGGGGCATGTGAAAAGAGATTGCCCGAAGCTCAAGTCGGGTAGTGCGGCTGCAAGGAAGGAGAACCCTCCGAAGGTTCCGGGTCGAGCATTTCAGATGACAGGCGAAGAGGCCAGGGCATCCGCCGACGTGGTATCGGGTACTTTCCTTATAAATTCTGTACCTGCTCGTATTTTGTTCGATACGGGTGCTAGTTTCTCTTTCGTATCTGAATTGTTCCGTCAGAAAATTTCTATGCCCACTACTAGTCTTGAGGATGCATTAGTGGTAGAAATAGCCGATGGTAGTCAAGTTCTGATCCGCGAGGTTCTGAAGCAGTGTACTCTTAGTATCGAAGGGAGAGAATTCTCAATCGATCTATTGCCGATGTTAATCGGGGGTTTTGATGTTGTGGTCGGCATGGATTGGTTGTCAAACAATCATGCCGAGATCGTATGTTCCAAGAAGTTGATTCGACTTCCCAACCCCTCTGGTGAAGTCGTTGTCATCTATGGTGAAAAGAGAAAGGGTGAAGTGGCAATAATTACAATGGCAAAGGCACGCAAGTGCTTAGTTAAAGGATGTTCGTCTTTCCTAGCCTATGTGATTGATGCCAAGCTAAAGAAATCAAAGCTGGAAGATGTGAAGATCGTGCGTGAGTTTCCAGACGTCTTTCCGGACGACTTGCCCGGGTTACCACCCGATCGTCAGGTTGAGTTTCGGATTGATCTTGTGCCTGGAGCAACACCAATTGCTAAAGCTCCTTACCGTTTAGCACCCTCGGAGATGCAAGAGATGATGGCTCAACTCCAAGAGCTATTGGAGAAAGGCTTCATAAGACCGAGTTCGTCACCTTGGGGAGCTCCGGTCTTATTCGTCAAGAAGAAAGATGGCACAATGAGAATGTGCATCGACTATCGTGAGTTGAATAAAGCTACGGTAAAGAACATATATCCGCTTCCGAGAATAGACGACTTGTTCGATCAACTTCAAGGAGCGGGTTGTTTTTCCAAAATCGACTTACATTCGGGTTATCACCAAGTGAAGGTAAGAGAAGATGATGTTCCGAAGACAACTTTCAGAACGCGTTACGGCCATTACGAATTTCTTGTAATGCCTTTTGGTCTAACGAACGCACCAGCAGTGTTTATGGACTTAATGAATAGAGTGTGCTGACCATTCCTCGACAAGTCGGTCATTGTATTCATTGATGACATAGTCGTGTACTACAAGAGTGAGTCAGAGCACGAGCAACATTTACGTGAAGTTCTGGAAGTTTTGAGAAAAGAAAGGTTGTACGCCAAGTTTTCCAAGTGCGACTTTTGGCTTAAAGAAGTACAGTTTCTGGGTCACGTAGTCACTCGGGTCGGAGTGAAAGTGGATCCCTCCAAGATTGAAGCTATGTTAAATTGGGAGCCTCCTAAGAGTCCGTCCGAGATCCGAAGTTTCTTGGGTCTGGCGGGATACTACAGGAGATTTATCCAAGACTTTTCAAAGATCGCTTCTTCCTTGACAGTTCTGACTCGGAAGAATGTGAAATTGGAATGGACTGAAGCCCAAGAGAAGGCGTTCCGGATCCTTCAAAAGATGTTGTGTGATGCTCCGATCTTGACGTTACCTGAAGGGTCGGAAGATTTCGTTGTATACAGCGACGCTTCAAAGATGGGACTGGGTTGTGTGTTGATGCAACGAGGCAAGGTGATCGCTTATGCCTCGAGGCAACTTAAGATACACGAGCAGAATTACCCAACCCATGATCTAGAGTTAGCAGCGGTGGTGTTCGCCTTGAAGCTTTGGCGACATTACCTCTACGGCACTAAATGCACTCTTTACACAGATCACAAGAGCCTGAAATATGTCTTTGATCAGAAAGAGCTGAATATGAGGCAAAGGCGGTGGATCGAGTTGCTCAAAGATTTCGACTGTGAGTTACTTTACCATCCTGGTAAGGCAAACGTGGTAGCCGATGCGTTGAGTCGGAAGGACTATAGCGGTTGTATTCGGGCTACCCATTCGAGAATCGAGTTGGTGTCTAGTCTTGTTGAGAAGATCAAGGCATCGCAGATGAAAGCACTGTTAGAGGAAAATCTAAAAGATGAAGTCATGTTGAAGCAGCGTTTACTCTTAACGGAAGATAGCCGTGGAGTAAAATTGTTCAGCGGTCGTGTGTGGGTACCCAAGATTGGGGGTAACCGTGATCTGTTGCTAGAGGATGCTCACAAGTCCAAGTATTCCATTCATCCGGGAAGTACAAAGATGTACAGGGACTTGAAGCTTCACTATTGGTGGCCGGTAATGAAACTTGATGTGGCACGTTACGTTGAGCGTTGTGTGACGTGTTCGCAAGTTAAGGCCGAACATCAGCGACCATATGGGAGTCTTCAGTCTTTAGAGATTCCCGAGTGGAAGTGGGAGCATATCACTATGGACTTCGTGACGAAGCTACCTAAAACTCTTCGAGGTCACGATACCATTTGGGTGATAGTTGATAGATTGACAAAGAGCGCTCACTTCTTGGCTATGCGCGAGACTCTACCGATGGATAAGTTAGCAAAGCTTTATATCGATGAGGTGGTCTCGAGGCACGACATACCATTGTCGATCGTGTCGGATCGCGACAGTCGGTTCACTTCGAACTTCTGGGATGGGTTTCAGAAAGAGCTTGGTACTCGAGTGAAGTTGAGTACGGCTTACCATCCGCAAACCGACGGGCAGAGCGAGCGAACGATCCAAACTTTGGAAGACATGTTGAGGTCTTGTGTCATCGATTTCGGTGGTAGCTGGGACACTCACCTGCCTTTGGTGGAGTTTGCCTACAACAATAGCTACCACTCGAGTATCGGAATGGCACCCTTTGAGGCTTTGTATGGGCGAAAGTGTCGTACTCCCGTGTGCTGGCTTGAAGCGGGAGAAAAGCAGTTTGCCGGACCTGAAATCGTGTAAGAGACTGCCGATAAGGTCAAGTGCATTCGTGAAAGAATGAAAGCGGCTCAGGATCGTCAGAAAAGCTATGCAGATAAGAAGAAGCAACCGATGGAATTCCAAGTGGGCGACCTTGTTTTGCTTAAGGTGTCGCCGTGGAAAGGCATTATACGGTTCGGAAAACGTGGGAAGTTGAGTCCCCGTTTCCTCGGACCTTTCAAAGTGCTTAAACGGGTGGGTTTGCAAGCCTACCAGTTGGAACTGCCACCGGAGTTGAGTAGAATACACAACACGTTTCATGTTTGCTACCTCCGGAAATGTTTGGCGGTGGAAGATAGCGTCATTCCCCTTTCAGAGTTAAGAGTAGACGAAGGTAACCATTGTGTGGAAGAACCCGACGCCATCTTAGAGAGGAAGTCTAAGAAGTTGCATCATAAAGAAGTCACATTGGTCAAGGTGAAGTGGAAGCATCACCGGGGAGCGAATGTGACGTGGGAAGCCGAGGAGGATATGAAGCAAAGATATCCTCATCTTTTCGAATAGTTAGGATTTCGGGGACGAAATCATTCCCAAGTTGGGGAGGATTGTAACACCCCGGATTTCCATTGTGTAATCTTGTTATGCTTGTGTTAAGCTTTCGTCGTTAGCTCCGTGTTTGGTTTGTAGTAGAGTTTGGATTTTTGTGAAGTTTGGGGACAAACAGTGAACTACGCGAGTTACACCGCGACTAGAGGTCACGGCACAACCCGCGTAACCCACTGTTTTGTGTGAGTTTCAGGGAACTACGCGAGTTACACCGCGACTAGAGGTCGCGGCACAACCCGCGAAACCCACTGGATGATTTAGGGTTTTGGACACGGGCGAGTTATGCCGCGAGTTGAAGTCGCGGCATAACCCGCGAAGTTGCTTGGACCGTCTTAAGAGGTTCAGTTTCCCAAAATCACTTTATCTCTCTCTCTCTCTCTCTCTCTAAAGTCTCTCTCTCTCTAGAGTTTGGAAGATTTTAGTCGGTGTTCGATCCGAGGTTTCGGTGTTTTAAGCTTCACCTCTACGTCGTGGTCGTTATCTGGTTTTCCGGGTTTTATTCTGAAAACCTACCGGTGAGTTCCTATACCATTTTACAAACTTTATACATGTCAAAATTCTTATTTGCGAAATCCGAAGTATTTCTACGGTATGATTTCATGTTCTCTACATTTTGATATAAATGAAGTTTTTGGTGATTCTCGGGGTTCCCGATCAGTTTTGACTAAAATGACAGGTCCCGCCTTATCAGAAGTAAAATGATGTTTTACTCGCCCATGTTTGTGGCTTATTGAAAGAATGTATATAAACTGGTTTTATGATTATCTTTCTTACCAGCAGTTGGTCTGGAAAATAGCATTTTGAAATATAAATGTGTTGATAGCTATATATCTAGCTTTATTTGGTCACATGAAATATTGTGACAAGTTCTGACTGTACTAGTGGATCCCTAGGTATCGAGTCGACTTATGGCTGGGAAGGATATGCCCCTTCCGTTGTAGTTAGCTACATTTGATCCTCGGGGGCAACTTAGGTACGGTTATGTGAGACCCGATCCTAGCCATGGTTCAGATGTAGTCTAATGAACGAGTATGACATGGTTCCTTGGGGGCCCTCCCTCACATCGTAGTACGGACTGAAGAGTTCGTGGCCATGGTTCCATCTATTTATCTCATAACTCGGATTTGGTGGTCTACTTTGTGTTGCACCACAATCCTTGGTAAAATGGTCCTTTTTGTCATCGTTTAATGAGTTTTGGACCGAAAAGGCCCGGTTGTGGCGAAATGTTATCTTTATAAACTAAACCTTTATGAAAAGATTTCCTTATGATACTGATGTTTATATCTTTTGAGCTTTATAACTGTATGTTCTCACCAGGCTTTAAGTCTGACACTTTTTCTCAAATGATATGTATAACAGGTTTCCCTTAGCGGTGGGTTGCCGGGGTTTTGAGAGACGGGTTTGGTCTCGGGGCATTTTGAGATGACTAGTATTGTTTCAGGGCATTTGTTAAGTCCCATTCTTTTGGTACATTATGGATCGTCAACTGATGTAATCTTGATATAGGTGTCTAGATTAGTTTGTTGACGAACTCCATATCGATGCAGGTTTTTGTAAAGTCTTAAGGACTGATCCCCTTCTTGGGAGTTTATTATCAATACGAATGTCATGTTGCCAAGTTTTGCAGGTTTTAATTTACTCTGATTTTTAGGGTGTTACACTGTCAACATCCAATCAATAGCTGGAAAGAAATATACGCTTGTCATTGTAGATGAATACTCTCGCTACACCTGGGTTATCTTTCTTCGCTGCAAGAGTGATACTCCAGAAGAACGGATATCTTTTGTTAAAAAGATGGAAGTGCTGAATAATCTTACTGTTCGTTTAATAAGAAGTGATCATGGAACTGAATTCAAAAACAACTCTCTGAACAACTTTTTTGAGAACAAAGGAATTTCCCATAACTTCTCTTTAGTAAGAACACCTCAGAAAAACGGAGTCGCTGAAAGAAGAAACAGAACGATCATCGAAGCTGCTAGATCAATGCTCAACGATTCTCACCTCCCTACTCAATTTTGGGCTGAAGCTGTAAATATTGCATGTTTTACTCAAAACAGATCGCTGATAGTAAAGCGATTTGGAAAGACAACTTATGAACTTTTTCATGGAAGAAAGCCATCTATCAGTTTTCTTCACATATTTGGTTGTCAATGCTTTATCTTAAACAACAAAGATCAACTTGGAAAGTTCAACCCAAAAGCTGATGACGAAATATTTATTGGATATTCTTCCATCTCCAAAGCCTACAGAGTGTTCAACAAGAGAAGACAATCTGTGGAAGAAAACATTCATGTCACCTTTGATGAAACTCGCTCAGCGAACTCTAAACCAATAGCTGACAATGAAGAGTTAAATGCTTGTATGTTTTCTCACTACAAAGAAACAGAACCCTTCTTCTCAAACCATCAGCACACAAATCCACCTACTGCTGATGATGATCCAAACATCATACATCCTAACACTGAATCCAACTCATGGGTTTCAGCTGAGCCTCTAAACACACTACTTCCATCAAATCTATCTTCGTCTGAAAACATCTCAGAAAACAATGGTCTGTCCAATACTCAACAGTTAATCGCTGATGAACCTCAAACTTCTTCATCAGTGAACATTCTAATTGTTGATCCAACCTCTGAATTGAGCGACCATGCTCCTGCTCAGCGATGGACCAGAGATCACCCCATAGATCAAATTCTTGGTGATCCCAATGTAGGTATTCAGACACGACGAAGTTCAGGTAATATCTGCCTCTTTGTAAACTTTATTTCCTTAATAGAGCCAAAGAAGACTGATGATGCCCTCAGAGATCCAAAGTGGGTCAGCACTATGCAAGAAGAGCTGACTGAATTCACTCGTAACAAAGTTTGGAATCTCGTTCCTAGACCATCTGATAAAACTGTTATAGGCACCAAATGGGTGTTTAGAAACAAGCTAGATGAACATGGAATTGTAACCTGCAACAAGGCTCGACTTGTTGCTTAGGGATACAGACAAGAGGAAGGCATAGACTACGATGAAACCTTTGCCCCTGTGGCTAGGCTAGAAGCAATTAGACTTTTCTTAGCCTATGAAATCTATAAAGACTTCATTGTATATCAAATGGATGTAAAATCAGCGTTTCTAAATGGAAAGCTGAATGAAGAAGTCTATGTAGAACAACCTCCAGGGTTCTATGACCCTAAGTATCCAAATTATGTTTATAAATTGGATAAAGCTCTCTATGGTCTCAAACAAGCCCCTCGTGCTTGGTATGACACTCTCTCTCATCATTTCTTATCTCTGAAAATTTTGAACGTGGAAAAACCGACAATACTTTATTTTTCAGAAAGATAAAAGGTCATATTATTCTTGTACAAATATATGTCGATGACATCATATTTGGTTCTACTAACCCATCTCTATGTACTCACTTCGCTGAAAGAATGAAAAAAGAATACAAAATGAGTATGATGGGTGAGCTAACTTATTTTCTTGGCCTTCAGATTAAACAATCTGACAAAGGTACTTTTATCAGCCAAGGTAAGTATGTTAAAGATATGATGAAGAAGTTTGATCTTACACAAACTTCAGCGATGAAAACTCCTATGGTACCTCCTCTGCCACTTAACAAAGATCCATCTGGAAAAACCTGTTAATGTCACTGCCTATAGAGGAATGATAGGCTCACTGTTGTATCTTACAGCGAGCTGACCTGACATTATGTACTCTACTTGTTTATGTGCACGCTATCAATCTGAACCCAAAGAGTCTCATCTGATCGCTGTTAAGCGAATTTTCAGATATCTAAAAGGAACTCCTAACCTCGGTCTTTGGTATCCCAAATACTCAGGGTTCGATCTTACAGGATATTCTGATAGTGATTTTGCAGGTTGTAAACTTGATAGAAAGAATACCACTGGTGGATGTCAACTCCTAGGAGGAAAGCTGGTAAGCTGGACAAGCAAAAAACAAAATTCAGTGTCCACTTCGATAGCTGAAGCTGAATACGTAGCCGCTGGAAGTTGTTGTGCTCAGGTTTTATGGATGAGAAATCAACTATTAGACTATGACCTTCAGCTATCAAAGATTCGAATCTATTGCGACAGCACTAGTGCTATCGCTATAGCAAATAATCCAGTGCTACACTCAAAGACGAAACACATAGAGATCAGATATCACTTTATCAGAGATCATGTGATGAATGGTGATATTGAACTTCATTTCATCCCCACTGACTATCAGCTTGCTGATTTATTCACCAAACCTCTTGATGACACAAGGTTTAACTTTCTCATCAGTGAGCTTGGAATGTTGAACCTTGAAGAGTAAATCTTCATTGTTCATGCATTATGTCAGTGATTCAAAGTTCCCCTTTATCATTTAATCTCTGAATAAATATCTGACTCTCAGGTATGTTATCTCACTCTCTACAACTAAATCTTCATTCAGTTAAGATGTTTTTCAAAATATAAACTTTAATCACTGAATTTTCTTCAAATGATTAAAAGCTTTTTGATAAACAAAATCTATCACTGATATTTCTCTTTAGTGATCCTTCTTAAAAGAAAAATATATCCCTAAATTTCTATCAGGGATACTTTCAAAAAGACAATTTATCGCTGACTTTTCTTCAGAGATAATTTCAAAAAGGACAAATGAAACATTTTTCTCTCTTCTATGACGTCATTTGAACTGACAGTCCATGACATGCTTTTCTCTGACACCTTCACCCATTGATATTCCATCCAATCAACTCCTTCAAACGTGTCCATGTCATGATGAGTATTTGTTTTCCCGCCTCATTCTCTCTCACACTCTCAAACGTATAAAAAGAATGGTTTTTCCATTCTTATCGTTTTACGCTTTCTGGAAATCTTTTTGAACAAGCAATTCTCTCTCAAGCATTCTCTCTCGAGCATTTCAAGAACTTGAATCATCTCCTTCAAGATCAACAAGTTATCTTGATTTCTTCTTATTTAAATCTTATTACTAAATCCTGTTTATGTTTCATCATTATGGGTTTTCTATAAGATTTTTTATCCTATAAAATCATTTTTCATTTTTGATTTTATTCTTCCAAAACCTTTGGTTTTCTCATTGTTCTTCCATCTTTCTGTAAGAACACTGTTTTAATCTTCAAATATTTTGGTTTTTCTATGTTTCTTTCTTCAAATAGAAACTGGTAAAAACTTATTTATTTTTAGACTCTAATCCTTTCCTTCTATTACCATTCTTTCCATATTCAGAAATGGCACAATCCTCTCTTATTGCCTCCAAGTCAGTCAAGTTTGCTCTCACTGAGTCAGATATTCCCAAGAACAATCATCTTGCACGACTGGAATTTGATGGTATCAAATACCCAAACCTTGTGGACGCTGCTAAGTTTCTGAAGCAATCTTGTTTTGCTTACGCTCTAACTGTGGATCCTCAGCCTTCCAAAACACTTCTCCAACAGTTCTGGTTTACTATTGAAGAGACCTCCATCACCAACAGGAAAGGTGACCAGGTTCCTGCCATCTGTTTCAGCACTGACTTAGGATCAGGGATGATGACTGCTTATAGCTTGAGGAAGGCACTCAGATTTCCTGACAAGCCCAAGAGTGGATTTGACGCTCTCCCCACTGATGCTAAACTCATCCAGTTTTTGGATGCTATGGAGTATTGTTGGGACCACAAGCCCCGAACAACCATCCCCAACAAGCGACTGACTCTTATCAAGAAGGCGAACATGCCTTCTCAACTGAACTTTATCTATTCTCACTTCATTCAATGTATGAGTGGGAAAAGTGGTTCACTTGATCAGGCTAGCAAAGTTCAGGTCCATATGGCTTACTCTGTGATAGCTGGCAAACACTTTGACTATGCCACTGCTATCTTTGACGATCTCAGGTCAAAGATCGAGAAGACAGAGAGGGATCCCAAGATTCCATAGGTACGGTTCATCTGTGCGTACCTGAAATTCCTCTACACTGCTTCTTACCCCACTACCCCTGATGGTACTTTCGCCAAAGTGGGTCAGCGCTCATTGGAAGTCAAACCGCTCCCCAACGAGGTAAGTATTTCTACTCTTCGCTCCCGACTCTCTCTCCATACTTCTTCTACTTCAGCGGCCATGCAGGAGGTTCCTTCTTCTGCTATCCCTGCCGCTACCACTCCTTCAAAACGACCATCAGCTAGTTCCTCTGGTCCTTCGAAGAAGGCCAAATTGACTAAGGAGCCAATCGCCACTAGTTCAAGGCCTGAGGAAGTTTCTCGACAAACTTCCTTGGATGATTTCGTGGTTCTTTCCTCCACATCCTCTGCCATCACATCAACAACTGTGCCAGCGATCTCGGTCGCTGTCACAACAACAGTGACTCGACCACAAATCTCAGTTCATCAATCATCTGAGGTAACTACCCAACTCCAAACTTCTTCTATCCCCATCTCTAATCCCTCTATTTCATTGGTCTCTAACCCTCCATCTATTTCTACATAGCCACAGTTTGGACCCATAGGACCTGATAATCAAACTTTTGACGAATCTATGCAATTCTACAAATTGTTTGATAACTCAGGTACTCCTATAACCCTAAACACTGCTCCTATCTCTCCATATAAGCCTGTTTCTCAGCAACTAACGTTTCTTTCAGGTCCTAATATGGCCACTGTTGACGCTAATGTCAACAGTTTGGGGGTCAAGGTGGATTCTCTCACCACCGCCATCAACGGAACCACCAGCGCAGTCAATACCGCTGGTGAAGAGCTGAAGAAGTTGACATCTACCTGCTCCACCAAAGCTGAAGCCTCCCAGATCTCTGCTCTTCAGGGAGAGCTCATCAAAGTAAAGGAGGATGCTCATATTCTTCAGGGACGGTTTGATGCTCTAACCAACAATGTCCAGGGATTGTCTACAAAGATCGATTCCTGCACAACTCTTCTCCAGCAAGTCTTTGATAAGCTGAATGAACCAGCTCCGACTCCTACTCCTTCTTTTACAGAGGCTGATCGCACCTCTCTGAACATAGCTGTTGAATTCATTCATCAGGCTACTTCAGACCTCCCTGTGATTGAAGGACGCCTAGAAAGTCTGGAGGCTGAAGTCTGAAAGTTAGCCACTGCACAACCTTCCTCTCCATCTAAGGTCCTCTCCCTCCCTGATAATGACAAAGAGGGGGAGAAAGCTGCTGAAGAAAATAAGGAGGAAGCTGCTGCTGAGGTTCAACAGGAAGAACCTCCCTCTCATGTTGATGGGGAGAAGGTTGCTGACAAAGCCCCTCTTTCCTTCGAAGTCTTAGTAGAAGAAGAGGAGGATGATGAAGAAGATGAAGATCTTGATCTTCAAGATCAAGAGGAAGAGCAACCTCATCAAGAAGAATATGATGATGATGACGATGAAGAAGATCAATCGTTATGGTGTTCTGCAGCCGTCACATCATCAGTGATAGCTTCGAAAGAAGCTGTCACAACAGAGGGGAGTCACGAAACATCTTCAGGATCCCCTTCCCAAAGCAAATCTAAGGGTGCAGTTGCTGAGGGAATCCTGAAGAAAGTTTCACTATCCGAGGAGAATCCTTCTCAGGTATGCCTTTCACTTGTTCCCATTTCCTTCTATAAATTCCCAACCCCTGTTTCCTTCTAGCCTTTATCTTTCTTCTTCCCAAAAATAAACACTAACTTTGTTTCTTTCTATTTTCTGACCAGACAGTTCTCTCCCCTGCTTAAGGGTAAAGAACTACAAATAATCTCAGCTTCCATAGCTGATGAAACAATAATCCCAATCTTCATAAATGAGATTGATGAAGAAGATAAAGAAGAAGAAGAAACCCTGCAACATCTAGGAAGGCCCTCTAGACCATCTCACTGGTCATAAGAAGAGATGAAGAGAAGAACAGAGATGATCTCTCATCTATAGAATCAACGGCTGAAAGTCCCTATTCAATGAACAGACCTAGAGTTCCTGACCAAAGCTGAAATCAAAGAATCTGTCAGGGCTGAGAAGCTGATAGCTGTTGTCAAAGAGATGCCTCTCTTGCTCTCAAAATTTTGTCCTTTCAAGTCAAAGACAAGAAGCTGAAAAAGAAACCAATGGAAGTCCAGGCTGCTCTACTAAAGAATATTGAAGAGGAGCGCTCAAAAGAACTAGCGGTCAACGATAACACAGTCGATTGGTGCAAACATAAAGTCGACTATCGCTCTGACCCAATGAAGATCGTAGTAGTTTTATCTCAGGGAGAAAGAAGAAGGACAAAGTTTCTGTCACTATGGAGATAACCAGAGAGGATAGAAGCTGCAAGGCTATGTTCGTTTCAAAGTTGGAAAGCTTCGGGTACATGGAATGGCTAGAGTTCAAATATGCGCTGAAGAAATCGAAGTCGATCTACAGAAGCTATGTTGAAGGGATAAATGATGCTCTCATCAACAGAGTCGCTGCAATCCTAAAGGTTCCATCTGCCCTTCCTTCTAAGCCAAAGCAAACCAAAAGAAAGCCTGTCTCCTCCTCTTCTGAAAATGTCGCTGTGATAAGAAATGAAACCTCCATCAAATTGTCAAGAGAAGATATGTTTGGTCCTCCTCCTGATCTTTCAGTTCTCGGTCTATCTCTGCCCCCTGGTGGACCATATGTTGCAGGACAAGTACTTAAAAGGCCTTTTGGAATCTTCTTCAGAGATGATGAGGAACAACTCAAATTTCAAAGAGAGTCTGAAATGCCCATCTGTCCCCTCAGTCTTCTCAAGGATCTCTTATGCTTATGGCGTGACTACTTTCCTTCAGCTGAGCAAATCAAAGTAATCATTAGCCAAGAATCTTTAGAGCGAAGGCAAAAAGGAGAAGAAATACCTGAGTATATGATCAATCCTCCAAAATCTTCTTTAGATAGTTGATAGATTAGTTTCCTATTTCTGTAATCTATTAGCAAAACTTACAATAGTTAGTTCATCACTTGTACTTTTAATTTTCATACTTTGTAATTCCTTCTTTGAATTAATGAAAATTTCAGTGAAGTACTTAACTCTATCAGTACTGTAAAATATCCCTCAAAATAGTAATTGGGACATGTATGTTATGAGTCCTGATTATTCCATTATTTTGAACTATAAAGTAATTTTCTTTAGTTACTTTGTCATTATCAAATAGGGGGAGATTGTTGATCCAAACTCTCTCAGTGATTTGATAACGACCATCTTCTATACTTAGTGAAAATTACGTTTTAATATGTATTAGTGTTTCACCATCAGCGATCAGACTGAGTCTGTTCAGTTATCGCTGATAAAATTTCTTGTAAACATTTAATATGTATTAGTGTTTCACTATCAGCGATCAGACTGAGTCTGTTCAGTTATTGCTGATAGTTTCTGATGTAAACAGTTAACGTAATCCCTGAAGACAAGTTTCGCGTCAACAGATGTTCATAGCTGAATCGAAGACGAAGCTGCTGAACAAAGACAAGTCTACTAGTGATCTGATGCGGATATCAGTGAAGCAAAGACGACTCTACTCATACGCGAAGAAACCTGAGGAAAAGCTTCAGTGATCGCTGAACTCTTGATATCTCTGAAGGAAGAGATATTCAGCAATCAATGATCACTTAGCTTATGCCTCAAGTCTCCTTTTGTCTTACCTTGCACAACCAGTACGATGTGTCAGAACAAACATGCCTCTGCCACAATTCGTACAATAAATCTGTCAACTACATTGTTCATGATACGGCCGAAAGCATGTCTCCCAAAAGTCAGATTCCCAAAGCCAATCACTAAATGACATGTGTAAAGTACCCTGCCATGCATTTAATGCATAAGGTATAAATAGAAAGATCACCTCTCCATCTGAGGTAGTGCTCTGTTCTTGAACCTTTATAGAAACCCTTGTCTTCTATACTCTCTAATCCCCATTCTATAATTCTTGTGCAACCATCTTAGTGTTTTCTTAAGTTTGTTTAGATTGAGTTTTACTTAATCTTATTCCGCAACAGACTTGTAAATTGTGTTTGATTTATCAATAAACAATTTATTAAACTTTAAATTCTGTGTTTTTATTCAACCCCCCCTTCTACAAACTTGTTAAGCACCTTCGAGACCAACACGAAGGTGGGGTAAACTTCCTTCTTTTTCAATATCTAAATCTTCCGAGTGAAGACTAGATAGCAGATATGCTGCGTCCCCAAGAAAAATTGAAACATTTCTTTATGAAGAAAGAAACGAGTGGCTGGTGGGGTAATTGCAAGAGTTGGAATGGGCTCACTGCCTTTTTCAATGATGGTCACCAAAGAATGTGAACCAATCAGTAGATGTGGCTGCCCGACTCAGAAAGTGGTTGGTGCAGAGTTTTGATATTCTTTTAACTCTGTACTCACACCCTCTTTCTTTTTATCATTAAAGCTCACTTCTAACCAAACTCTCATTTACATTTTACCGCTCAGCACAATGAGAAAAACTCAACCGGATGAGTTATCTCCCCCACTCTTTGATTTTGACTCTTCACCCCTCAATCACTCTAGGATAACTTCCTGGGTAGGAAACACTGGTTAACATGAATCCATGGAAGTTCTTTTTAAGCTCTCACATTGATCACATGTAAGTCCTAAAAAGAATGTGTTGCTCAACAATTTAGCTTGAACATTTAAGCACATGATAACATTGTCAAAATGTATGCTCATCAGAAGAAATGAATGATAATTGAGCATTTGAACTTTGAAGATCTCTCAAAACATTAAAATTAAATGAATGAAATGAAATCAAGAGAATTGTTTTGAGAATCTGAAAATGTATCAATCAGATCAAATAAAATGGTTAGGGTATCAAAGAATTTGATAGTTTGTTTATATGAACGAATATAAACAATTTAGCAATGAAAGCACATGTAATGATGAAATGATGTCTGATTCAAACAACATTGAATAGCAAACAGGAGTATTACCATAGAAAGATTTATCATTTGATACATGGTAATAACAATTTCAAGAAATGTACTGAACCAGTGTGTATGAATACTTGACAGTATATAGATAAGATAATACACAAGTATTGATCTTTGGAAACACAGTTAGTTAAACATTAACGTTCAAATGATGAAAAACATTTAAAGTCACACTTCAAAATTCATGAAATCTGTTGAGAATCAGAAGTGGTTTGAACATTTAAGAAACTGTTTTTCATGTTAGAAAGTTGTTCTTCTTTCAAACAATCAGAGATTTAGATCAGAATATATTTACCTTTAAGCTCCCCCTCAAATCATGATACAATGATTTAGGTCAAATTTGCTCTCCTTGGATATTTTCAAAATATCCTTGTCTTTAAACATTAAAGAACTAGTCCTAAGCTGTTTTACTTAGAAGTCACAGTTCTTTAACTTTGATGTCCGGATCTTGAACTGAATTATTCAAGAGCCATTGTCTTGACATTGAAGTCCGAGTTTTGAACTGCTTTGTTCAAAAGCCTAAGTTCTATGCTCCCCCTTAAACCTTGGGTGCCTGCAACACAGATTTAGCTTTTCGTACCCACTGGTATTTGGGTCCTGATGTGTTAGTTGCAGTTCCTGTGGGGTTAACATAATAAGAACCATACCAGTAATTAACAAAATTATTACTTACAAAGTCATTTGCTCTATAGTAAGAACAAAAAATCTTCTTTTGAGCAATCATGATCAAATGATTAGTAGAATAAAACATATCAGAATTATCAAAAGGTTTACCTTTATGAGCTCTGTTCTTTTTGGCTTTTGATGTGGATGCAGATGCTTTGTCATTCTTCTTTTCTTCAATAGGAGAACTCTTCACTCTCCAGATCATCTTTTCTTTCTTAGAATTCTTTCCAAGAGATTTTACATAAAAGCTCGCTGAACCATCACCATATTTGTCATAGAATAGATTAGATGGTCGAATCTGATTTGATTTAACATTGTTTAGTTTGACACTTTACTTTTGGAAAACATTTTCATGAATAGAACTTGAAGCTGTTTTGAAAGAACAGACTGATTCTGTTGAATTATCTAGAGGTGACTGATTAATCACATCAGCATAAATTTTATCTGACAATTCAACATTTGCAGCTTCTAAGTTCTTTATCTTTTCTGATAAAATGTTTCTTTCAGAAGTTAGTGTGTCAAACATTTGTTTCAAATCAGATTTTACCTTCTGTTCCTTTTGGACATCTGATGATAGAGCAATTATTTTGGATGTGATCTTAGACATTTTAGATTCAAAATTTAAACGTTCAAGCTCAAAATCTTTTTCCAAGTTCTTGGTCTTTTCAGATATTTCCTTTAAAATCCCAGTATTTCTCTTTTTAGCAATTTTCTTTTCAAGTTCATAAGATCTCTTATTTTCTTTAGAACATTTTCTTTCTTTCTTTATTAGATCTTATGATGTAGAAATCTGTTTGGGAAGTTCAAGTACTTTATCTTCAAGAACTTTTCTCTTCTTAGCAAATGTGTCTCTTTCAGTAATTAGAATTTTCTCAAATTCAGACACTTGCTTGGAGAGTTTCATGCATCTATGCTCCAAATCCTTTTTCTCTTGGAGAGTTTTCTTAGAAATTCAGATGACTGTTAAGTAGAAGAAGTCTCCAGATTTGATTTAACTTTATCTACTTGGATGCTTTTCATCAGATCAACATTTTTGGCTTCCAAAGTAGATATCTTGTCTTCAAAAGTCGTAAACTTGTGTTGAAGTTTAACTGATTCAGCTTGTAGTTCTGAAGATTTTTGTTTAGTTGTCTTCAGTTGGCTTTGAAGTTTTGTAATTATGGACTCTTTGACTTTGATTACTTTCTCAATAGACTGAGTGGTATTTTCTTTTATTGTAATCATTTTCTCTCTATCTTTAATCTCTTTCTCTTTTGCACTGATGATACCTGCAAAATCAGATTTAGAATTATCAATATATTTTGTATAAACAGGAGTTTTATCAGAATTTGACAAATTTGACTTCAACTCCTGAATCTGTTTGAGAAACTTTGAATTCTGATTTTTTAGTTTCTCTCTTTCTGCTTCTATAACAGGTATCTCAGGCACGTATAAGACAACCATGTCTCTAGCTGAAAGTACAGTATTTCCTCTCTCATCTGTAGTTGGCATCTTGAATGAAATATTTGCTTGAAATATATGATCGTTCCCAAACAATTCAGAAAAGTTGACTGAGAGTCAAACTTAGATCTCCACTTAAAAAAATTTCTCAGAAAAAAATTCTATCTCTGGAACTCGCAAAGCACTAGAACTTGCAGAACAAGTAAACTTGTAAAATACTGGAACTCGCAAACAAGGTTTTGAGTGTTTCAAGAAACTCTCAGACCACATGAACTAGAACTCGCAGACCACATGAATTAGAACTCGTAGATCAAGTGAATTAGAACTCGTAGACCAAGTGAATTGGAACTCGCAGACTACTTGAACTGAAACTCGTA
Source organism: Arctium minus (assembly GCA_954870635.1). Taxonomy (NCBI): domain Eukaryota; kingdom Viridiplantae; phylum Streptophyta; class Magnoliopsida; order Asterales; family Asteraceae; genus Arctium; species Arctium minus. Next base: position 9,001,560 of record OX941094.1, on the reverse strand, counting down.
GATCACATGAACTGAAACTCGCAGATCACATGAACTGAAACTCTCAAATCAAATAGATTTTGAAACTCGCATACCAAATGAGTTTGAAACTCTAGAATTTGCAGACCATGGTTTGGGAGTTTATAGAACTCGCAGACCACTTTAACTGAAACTCGCAGATCATATGAGCTTGAAACTCGCAGATCATTGCTTGAGTGTTTCTCATGAACTCGCAGATCTTTGTTTGTGTGTTTCTCATGAACTTGCAAATCAAATGACTTAAAACTCGTAGATCAAATGACCATGAACTCGCAGGCTTTGTTTGCGTGTTCTTCAAGATCTTAGTGTGTTCTTCACTTGATGGCACAAATCGATCGAAAAATCAGTTCAACCTGCAAATTGATTCTTGAAAATACACCAATACAATCGAAATTCAATTCCAAACACATTTCTATCAATTCAAAGTAGCTAAAAACAACAAATTACAGTGCTCATTGCAAAATACAATGTTCGATATTTTTGCCAACAAGATCCAAAAAAAAAACTAAAAAAAAAATAATCTGATTTTGTGGTTAATTTGTGAAATATTGTGAACAAAAGTGATTCTCCAATAACAAACGAATCCAATGGAACCAGTTTTACATTCAAAAACTGACTATCAATTGTGAATTCGATTCAACAGTGAATAACCAAAATCTATTTGCATGTTCTTGAGTATTTTCAGAAATCGATCCAGTCAAGTGATTAATTCGTGAAAAAATATGAATAAGAGATGATTAATACATTGAATCGAATGTCATTTTTATACTAAAAACTGAACAAATCAAACTAAATTCGATCAAACAATGAAATTTGAAAAACTTGTCTGTGTGATCTTAAAATTCTCCATAAATCGATCTAAATTTGATGTTTCAATCCTTCTGAAATTTTGTTTGGTCTCGCTCTGATACCAATTGAAATTGTAATTTCCCAATCAATCAAGCACAATCAATTCAAGAATATGACAATTACAATTCTAGAGAGAGAGAGAGTAGAGAGAGAAACAATCACAAGTCTATTGATATGAAAGTTACGTATGATACTTAGTTACAAGCAACATTTATACAAAGCCTATTTATATGAACTTAGAAACTCTCATAAGCCTAAACTCTCTAAACAGAGAAACTCTCAAGACATTCATATTGACTATATTGACTTTACAATACTTTGATTTTTCCTATTAAATCTTGGATACAATTTTATACACTAACACAAACAAAAAAAATCATATAAAAAAACGTTAAAATAAAGTGTCGCTAACTATTTAATACGACATTATTTGAAAAGTATCCTATAAACACAATTGTTCTATAGAAAGATGGGTTTATAGGACACTTCTCAAAAGTGTCATATAAAATACCTAATAGGATTGGTCCAATAAACCTAAGTTCTACAAAGTATTTTTTTAGGATGCTTATACAATCCAAGCGTCCTATAAAACCAATTTTGTTGTAGTATGATAAGTCATATATATATATATACATATATATATATACATATATTCATGATTAACATCATACAAATATTTATATTCATAACTAATATCATAATAAAGATGCATATTCATGATAAACATCATCATCTTCCTATATATATATGTTATATATAGGGGCCTAATCAAATGAGAACTAGGTAATTTGTGGTAACCGTGAGATCCAATATGAGCCACACATTTAGAATAATTAATATTAATTTTAAATAAATAGAAAATGATATTTTAGTAAATTTGTTTAATTCCTAAAATATAACCTAATTCCTAAGTTTTCTTATTTCCTTTTACAAAAGGGTATCACATTGTGCTATCACGTATTTTTTATGTTTACAAAAGGGTATCATAGTGTACTATCATGTATTTTCGATCTTTACAAAGTGTATCACAGTGTGCATCACTTATTTTCGATGTTTATATCGATCTTTACAAAGTGTATCATGGTGTGCTATCACGTATTTTTGATGTTTACAAAAGGGTATCATAGTGTGCTATCATGTATTTTCGATGTATTTTCAATCTTTACATAGTGTATCACAGTGTGCATCACGTATTTTCGATGTTTATAAAGTGTATCACAGTGGGCATCATGTATTCGCCGGAATAATATTTGCTGGAGAGAGGAGAGAAAAAAAGAAGAGAGAGGAGATCTCAAAAATACATAAAATACCATTGATTAAAATTTTTAATTAAAATTACCAAAATTATTGATTTCCTAATTTATCTTCTGATTTGTGGTTAAGATTGGATCTCACGGTTACCACAAATAACTGAGTTCTCCCTTGAATGACCCCATATATATATATATATATATATATATATATAGAGAGAGAGAGAGAGAGAGAGAGAGAGAGAGAGAAAGAGGGGGAGGATAGATGTTAACCCTTCAAAGAGTGTTAACTTTGTGAACTCAAATTGACCAATATGAATGCATCTTCTATTGCTGTTGGTGATTGAATATGTAATTAATGCATAAGGTGTGAAGGGGAATTCATGAATTTGACAATATTTGCCTATTTAATGAGGAGTTACAAAAAGTAGATAATTCACGAGTTTAGCTATTAGTGTGTTTTCAAAATTTAGTCCATATATATTTGATTATAATATCATCATGAACATAACAATAATCAACTCAATATTATCTAACGACATTATGAATTCTAGGCTTATGAACGATGTCGATGGAGGAGTTGTTGTTGATAATTGTTCATCACTGAGAACAACAACAATGGTTGAAGATTATCAAATGCAACTCAATAACAATGAGAAATAATACCCAAAAATGGAAGCAGGGATAAATGCAATGCGGAAATAGTCGAATCAAATAACAAACTTTGTATTGGTAAGTTTTTTTTTGTATGTGTTCAAGTTGCTATAATTACTAAATTGCATGTTGTTTTCATTTAGAACATGCATCGTTTTCTAAAACATGAGAGGAAGAGAGGGAGAGAAAGCTTAGAAAAAGGGGTGAGAGCTTGGGAATAAAGAAACGAAGGAGAATTAAAGCAAATTCAAGTAACTAATCAAGAAAAGGAACATGGATTCACTATAATCACAAGTGGAAAATTTAAGCCTTTTGGTATTTGGAGTTTTGATTCAATTATGTTTGATAAACCAACGGGGTGAGTATCACGTAATTTTATTTTATAAAAATGGTACATATATGTACGTTATTATGTATTTTTGAGCATGTTATGAGTTCACATTTTAGTTACATGTTTTTGTAACTTGAAGTATAGTGTGTGTATATATATATGTGTGTATATATATGTTTGTGTGTGTGTGTGTGTTTCTGTTGAAAAGAGGTTATATGCATAAAAATATTTCGGCAATGTATACATGGTCAAGTATCGAGACGCCGATATCAATATGCAGGTGTTCGATGGTTTATGCAAATGCGAATTGGGCATGCAAATAGATCTCAACGCAAGTATACATCTTGATCTACTGTCGTTTTCTTAACAAGAATAACGGTACAAAGTACTGAATATCAATCCACAGAGATACGTGTTAAAATTTCTCTTAAAGTCCAGTTTGCAAAAGCTAGTTTCAGATGACGAATTTGAAGAAAATATTTTGGTTGGTTGGTTGATTATAACTAGAGAGATAAAAAAGAAGAAGCAAGTGGTACAAAGATCCATTAAGACAAAACAAATAATCCGGTAAAAAGATGTTGCAACATTCATTCGTTATCTCAAGATCGATATTTTATGTCACTTAAAAGTTTTCATACATGTAAACAATTGTCAATTTTTTACGTGTAATCTTCACATAATATATAATCTTGATTTAAATAACTCGGAAAGTCATGCTACATTTGAAACACCTTTTTTACTTTTTTTTTATAGGTTTTAATCGTAATTTCACTTTACACCCAAGATAAGGTGATTAGCACGACATAACTTGGGAAAATGTAAATGCTTGAAATGTAAAGAGCAGTGATTGAAAGTGCATGAATTAAAAAGCAAGAACTAGAATTTTGGAAAGGAAACGTGTTGTGCAAGTAATAATGTAAATAAAAGACAAAAAGTTAAAAGACATGAATTATAAAAGACAATAATTAAATGACGAGAATTAAGTGTAAGAAAGTAAATTGCGTAAGTAAATGACGAGAAATTAAATTGCGGAATGTAAAGTGCAAGAAATTAATTATGAATTGGGAAAAATAAGAAAGGGAGTGGAGTGCGAGAGAAATCGTTAATGAAAGGAAAACAAGTAACGAGACGGGAAAAAGAAACTTGGGGATTACTTCAACTTGAATTCAAACTTGATCAATAATACTAAGATAATTTTTCCTTGTCTTCACACCTATTGTTGGTCCCGAAGGTGATAGATAAGTTTGTGTGTGGGGGGGGGGGGGGACACAAATTTGAATGTTAATAAATTGTTTATTGATAAATCAAATTACAATTTACAATTTATTTTGGAATAAGATTAAGTAAACCTAATATAAACAAACTTGAGAAACACTATGTGGGTTGCACAAGAACAAGAGAAAGAAAGGTTGAGAGACTTATAGAAATCAAGGGTTTCTATAAGATACATGAGAGATAAGAAAATAGAAAGCAACACTTCAAAATGAAGTATAACCTCTCTATTTATACCCTATGCATTTAATGCATGATAGAGGTACTTTACATGTGTCATCACTTGGTTGGGTGCATGCTTCTGACTTAGCAACATGTTCCTAGCCGTATGATGAACAATGTAGTCTTCAGAGTTGTTGTACGATCTTGAACAAAAGTATGTATCTTCTGATACATCGTACTATTTGTGCAAAGGATAAGACAAACGAACCTTGTAGTGTGAGCTTTATGATCAGTGATCGCTGATGAAGTCCTTTATCTCAGAGCTTGGATAAAAGTCAGCTATCGTTGAAGCTTTCCTTCATGGTTGGTCACGTGTGTGGACTTGTCTTGGTTTCACTGATATCTGCATCAGATCATGAGTAGACTTGTCACTTGTTCATCAGCTTTGTCTTCGATGTCAGCGATGAACGTCTTTGTCGCAAAACTTGTCTTCAGGGATTACATCCAACAAATACATTAGAGATCATCAGTGATACTGAATTGACTCAGTATTTAATCGCTGATGGTGAAACACTAATATATATAGATGTTAAATGTAATTTTCACTAAGTATTTCAAAGGGTCATCATTAGATCACTGAGAGAGTTTGGATCAACAATCTCCCCCTATTTGATGATGATAAAGTAACATAAGAAAATTACTTAAGTTCAAAATATAAGGATAATCATGACTCATAACATACATGTCCCAATTACTATTTTGAGGGATTTTTTTACAATACTGATGGAGTAAAGTACTTCACTGAAATTTTCCATTAATTTGTAACAAGATTACATAGGGAATATGAAAGCTTCAAGTACAAGTAAAAAACTATACAAGTACTATAAGTATAACTAATAGATTAATGGAAGACAAGATAATCTATCAGCTAGGATGGTTCTTCCTTAACTTGGAATTCTTCTTCATCGATCATATAATCATCTCTTCTCCTCTCTGTCTTCTATTGGCTGCCTCCTTTCGAATGAGAGATTTGATGAGGGTAAAGAAGATCCTTCAGATGTGCAAGAGGGCAGAGAGGAATCTTTGAGACTCATTTCAATATGATGAAGTTGCCATCGTCAAGGAAGGTAATTCCATAAGGATTACTTATCATTTGCCCAGGTACAAAGGGTCCACCAGGGGGCAGTGATAAGTGTAGAGCTGAAAGGTCAGGTGGAGGTCCAACGACAACATCTCTGGAAAATTTGATTCAGGGTTTATTTCGGAGAACTGTGTCGTTGTCAGAAGTAAATGCACACTTCTTTTGTCTAACTGGTTTTGGATTCTAAGGTAGAGGAGCAGGGATATCAATCTTTGCTGAGACTCTGTTGATGAGAAGACCGAGCAGCAAGATAACATAGCCTTTGTAATTAGATTTTGATTTCTTCAGTGATTCCCTGAACTCCAACCATTTATAGAACCCGAAGTTTTCCAGCTTTGACAGATACACTGTCTTCATGTGCCATCTATCCTGAAGACTTCCAACATCACTGTCACTGAAATATTGTGTGGATCAACTCTATGAATAAGCTTCTTTTTGCACCAAGCAAGTTCAGAGTCGCTGACCTCTTTAGCCTTTTGTACTTCCTCCTCAATCTCTTTCAATAGGGCTTCTTGAACTCTGATCGGATTCTTTTTCAGCTTCTTATCAGAGACCAAGTTGTGTGATACCTTAAGGGCGAGATTGGCGTTCTTTTGGCATGCAGCATACAACTTCTCCTTCCTCCGGAGTCAAGAAGTTAAGATCTTCAGTGTTTTGTTGAGAAGGGATTCTTACCTGCTGACTCTCTAGCTGTTGAATCATCGTCGATCGTTTCTGAATTTCACCCTCAGACCTTTTGATAAGTCATGAGGGTATGTTTGGGTGACTCAGTGATTATTCGTCTTCTTCTTGTTCATCAGTCTCGCGAATAGAGACTATGATTATTTGTAATTCTTCAACTGGGGTTGCTGGATTATTGACATATCAACTTGTCTCTCAAGCAGGGGAGATAACTAGCTGATTGAAAAATAAGGGAGAGTTAGTTTGGAAGGAGAAAGATAAAGGATTAGAAGTGAAGTAGGGTTTAAGTTGAGAAAAGGAATTTGAGAAAGGAACTATGGAGAGGCATACCTGAGAAGGTTACTCCCCCTTAGATGCAGAGATGATCTTCAAATTTCTAGAGGCAGCAATCCCATTTTGCTTGCCTTGGGAGGTTTTCTTTGATTTTTCTCTGTTCTCCCCCTGCTTCGTTGATGACCACACCCTTGAGCTAAGGGACGCTGATGGGATTGGGTGTGAACCACAGAGTTGATTCATCATCTTCATTACAAACGTTCTTGGAGACTTGTTGATCTTAAAGTTCTAGCTCTTCGTCCTCCTCTTCTTCTTCCTCTACTTTAGTGATTACTATATTTGAGGAAGAATGAAGGTCTTGGGTGTCTTTCTCCCACTCAAACTGGGGGAGGTCTTCCACAACTTCCTCAACGGTCTTCTCCCCCTCTTTGTCATCATCATTTGGGGGAGGGACATCAGCAGTGTCAGCAACAACAACTTCGGCTGAGGTTGAAGGGGCGTCAACTTCCAGCACTTGTACCCTGGCTTCAAAGCCAGGGATGACCTTAGTCGCTTCGAACACAAAGTCGACAGCGAGTTGAAGAAAAAAATTATTATCCTCTGTGAATGAAGGAGCAGGTTTTGGAACTAGTTCCTTCAACTTTTCCAGAATATCCACTAGGAGCTGATTGGTTATGTCGGCCTTGCTAGGAGCTGATTGGTTGTGTCGGCCTTGGTACTGAGGGTTTTGATATATAAGTTGAGGTTGCTGACGTGGCCATTTAAGAATTGGAGAGCTGTTGTATTGCTGGCTACGTCCTCCTTTAGTGTGGAGACCTCCTCCTATGGAGCTGACAACTAAGAATTCTCAGCTTTGAAGCAGAGGGAGGAGGTGAGGTCCTTCAGCTCTTCACCGACAGAGTTGACGGCGACAATGTTATTGTTGATGGTGGTGGAGAGAAATTTCACCTTGTCACTAACCTTGCTGATAGAGGTATTGATAGTGGTCAACGTAGGACCTGTAAGAAAATTAAAGGGTTGAGCAAAAGAATGCTCAGGCTTATTTAGTAGGAGGGAAGAAGTGTATGGGATTGGGGTTATACCTGATGGGGCAGAAAATAAGTTAAAAAAGTCCATGTTCAACTCAAAAAGAATCTGGGACACGGGTATCTGCTGAGATACTCCGAGAGGGAAGCCATCAGGTCCTATAGTGCTGCGTGAGATATCCGGCAGCTGTGAAGTAACAATGTTAGTGACCAAAGAAGAAGAATTGAGGGATGAGAAAATAGAAGGAAAGACACTGGTGTTTCAAAAAATTACCTCAGCAGTGCTTTGAGGAACTGAGAGTAGTTGGGTTTGCACCAGCGTTTAATCAGTGCTTAGAGGCATTGAGGCGGTGATGGCTGTAGAAGTCGAGGAACGTTCCACGAAGTTGTCGAGGGATGTCTGTAGATGGGAAATCCTTGATGTAGGTTGTTGTTGTTGCTGGAGGACTGACTCCTTAGCCTTCTTGGCCTTTTTGGGCTTGCCAAGAGAAGTTGTAGAGGGTTTTCTCTTGGAAGGGGTTGTAACAGCAGGGGTAGTCTCGATGGGATGGGACGAAGGCATAACCGTTGAAGTAGATAAACTAGAGGAGAGGTGGCGGTGTTGTTCAGCGAGACTTACCTCGTTATCAGCTCTCTCCACATCGAGGATATGAACCCCAAGCTTTAGAAGCTGATAATAACCTTCGGTTGGGTAGAGCATCTGAAGGAAGAACTTGGGAATAGCTGAGACGAACCGAACATAGGGGAATTTGACTTCCCTGTCAGGTTTCTCGACCTTCGCCATCATATCATTGAAGATCATCACTGCGAAATCAATGTTTCGGCCAGCGATGATGTTGTACCCCATTTGAAGTTGGGCCTGGTTGGCCTGATCCAGCGATCCTGTCTTGCCACTCATGCATTAGATCACATGAGACGTAGTTGATCTCTGAAGGCATTTTGGCCTTCAGGATCTTCGTCAGCCTCTTGTCCACTGTCTTGGACCTTGGATTGGGTTCCCATTCGTACTCCATCTGATCAAGGAAGTTGATCAGCTCTTCATCGGTTGGGAGGACATCAAAAGGAGCAGCAGGAAGGCGCAAGCTCTGAAGGATGCTGTTGGTAGTGATGCTTCCCTCCCCATACTGAGTTTGTAAGGAGATTACCGTCAGTTTTGTTCCAGACTTGGTGATCTTCTTAGTCTTCTCATCAGTGTACCAGAACTGTTGAAGTAGGTGTTTATGTGTTAGTGGAGATACCGTCAGTGGATATGCGATAGGAGACACTTTCAGGGCAGCAACAGCAGCGTCGAGAAGATGCAGGGATGGCTTCTTGGCAGGGAAAGAGAGTAGATCCAGGTGGTTGTTGCCAGGGAACTGCACCTCACTGAGCTCAAAGTTGACATTCTTCGACTTGATGAGAGTTGCTTGAGATGCCATTTCTAAGGAAAAATAGAAAATAGTAGAAACAAGAATTTTTAGAAGAATAAAAAAAAACAGGAAATATTACCAGTTTCCTTTTTGGGAAAGAAACTTGCAAAATAAGTTTTCCAGTTTTTTTAGTAGAATTTTCGAACAAAGTAGATTTTACCAGTTTACTTTTTAAGAAGGAATGTGAAAAACCTTTGAAGAAGGAAATATGAGAAATTTCAAAACAGTTTTAAACCTTAAAAACCTCTGAGGGTTTTTGAAATACCAATCATGAGAGAAATGACTTTTGGAAAAAAAAAACATATATTTGATCGTATAAACAAAGATTTTTTGATCAAAAAGGTGTTTTTGTGATGATTTGGGAGAGAGTAAGAACCTGTGATCGAGGTTTGGGTGACTAATTCTTAAGTTCTTTATGTTCTAGGAAACCTTTGTTTGCCGAGAGAGAATATTACCTTGAGAGAGTATTATGCATGTAAAAAAGGGAAATATGAACAAAGGATTGTTTATATAGGTGTGAGTGAGGAGAGAGAAAAAGTGATAATCGGGAAAAAGTTGTTCATCATGACATAGACACGTCCGACGAAGATGATATGTCAAGAAGTGTAACGGATGAACGTGTCAGACAAAAATGCGTGCCATGGATTATCATTTCGAATGACGTCACACAAAATGTCTTTTCATTTTTCAAAGACATTACTGATAGAAAATCAGTGATGAATTTTTATTTTTGAAGAATCACTGATGGAAAATATCGGTGATGAGTTTTATTTTCAAAAGGCTTTTAATCACTTGAAGAAAGTCAGGATTAAGTTTTGAGATTTTTTGAAAAACGTCTCACTGAATAAAGATTCAGTGAGGAAGGTTAGAAGACATACCTGAACATCAGAGAAATTTTGTTCAGAGATTAGGGGATGAATAAGATATAATTTTATTACTGACACAATGCATGATCACTAAAGAATTAATCCTCAAGGTTCAACATTCCAAGCTCGTTGATGAAAAAGTTGAATCTTGTCTCATCAAGAGGTTTGGTAAAGAGATCAGCTAGATGATAGTCAGTGGGAATAAAATGAAGTTCTACATCACTATTCATCACATGATTTCTGATAAAATGATATTTGATTTCGATGTGTTTGGTCATTGAGTGTACCACGAGATTATTTGCTATAACGATAGCACTAGTGTTGTCGCAATAGATAGGGATCTTTGATAACTGAAGGTCATTGTCTAATAGTTGATTTCTCATCCATAAGACTTGAGCGCAACTACTAGAAGCTACATACTCAGCTTCAGCGGTGGAGGTGGACACGGAGTTTTGCTTCTTACTCGTCCAACTTACCAGCTTTCCACCTATGATTGACAGCCTCATGTGGTGCTTTTTCTATCCATTTTGCAACCTGCAAAATGACTATGTGAATAGGAAGTTAGATCGAACCCTGAGTCTTTGGGATACCATAGATTAGGTGTTCTCTTTAGGTATCTGAAAATTCGCTTTACAACGATCAGATAGGATTCTTTGGGTTCTGATTGATATTGTGCACAGAGACAGGTAGAATAGATGATACTAGGTCGGCTCGTTGTAAGATACAGAACGGAGCCTATCATTCCTCGATAGGCAGTGACATTAACAAGTTTTCTAGCGGGATCCTTGTTTTATGTCGACGGTGGTGCCATAGGAGTTTTCATCGCTGATGTTTGAGTAAGATCAAACTTTTTCAGCATATCTTTAGCATACTTACCTTGATGAATAAATGTGCCTTTATCAGATTGCTTGATCTGAAGTCCAAGGAAGTAAGTTAGCTCACCCATCATACTCATTTTATATTCTTTTTTCATTCTTTCAGCGAATCAAGTACATAAAGATGGGTTAGTAGAACAAATATAATGTCATCAACATATATTTGAACAAGAATAATGTGACCTTTAGTCTTTCTAAAAAATAGAATATTATCAATCTTTCTACGTTCAAATTTCTCAGAGATAAGAAAAGAAGAGAGAGTATCATACCAAGCACGAGGGGCTTGTTTTAACCCATAGAGAGCCTTATCCAACTTATATACAAAGTGTGGATGTTTAGGGTCAGAGAACCCTGTGGGTTGTTAAACATAGACTTCGTCACTTAGCTTTCCATTTAGAAAAGATGATTTGACATCCATTTGATATACTTTGAAGTCTTTGTGAACTGCATAGGCTAAGAAAAATCGAAATCCTTTGAGCCTAGCCACAAGGGCAAAGGTTTCATCATAGTCTATGCCTTCCTCTTGTTTGTATCCCTTAGAAACTAGCCTAGATTTTTTGCGGGCCACCGTCTTATTTTTATCTAACTTGTTTCGATACACCCATTTGGTGCCTATAACAATTTTGTCAGATGTTTGGGGGACGAGATTCCAAACTTTGTTTCTTTCAAACTCAATCAGCTCTTTTTGCATGGCGCGGACACAGTTTGGCTCTCTAAGGGCATCATCAGTCTTCTTTGGCCCAAGAAGAGAGATAAAGTTTACAAAGAGACAGATGTTACCTGAACTTCGTCGAGTCTAAATACCTGCATCTGGATCACCAAGGATTTTATCAATTAGGTGATTCTTAGTCCATCTCGAGTGGGGGAATGAGCATCCATGTTTGATATTGGATCAACAATAGGAATGTTTGTTGAGAAGGAAGCTTCAGTCTGAGGTTCATCAGCAATCAACTGTTGGGGTTCAGGTTGAACGTCATTCATTGAGAGTTCTTCAAATATGAGAGGAGATTCATAGGTCTAGGGTTTAGAGGGTGGCAAAGTGTTTAAGGGAATAGCTGAAACCCAAGAGGTAGATTCAGTGTTAGGTGGGATAATGACTGGATCATCATCAACATTAAGAGGATTTGCATGATGGTTTGTGTTAAAGAAGGTTTCAACTTTTTCATAGTGAGAAAACATACAAGCATTTAGTTCATCATTATCAGTGATAGGTTTTGTGTTCCCTGATCTGAATTCGTCAAAGGTGACATGAATGGTTTCTTCTACTGTTTGTCTTATTTTGTTGAAAACTTTGTAGGCTTTGGATACTGAAGAATATCCAAGGAAAATTCCATCATCATCCTTTGGATCAAACTTTCCAAGGGTGTCCCTGTTGTTTAGTATAAAGCATTGACAACCAAGATATGAAGAAAGTTGATAGAAGGATTTCTTCCATGGAGAAGTTCATAGGTAGTCTTGTTGAATCTTTCGACAATCAGCGACCTATTTTGAGTAAAACAAGCAATATTTACAGCTTCTTCGCAGAATTGAGTTGGGAGATGATAATTGTTGAGCATCGATCGATCAACTTCAATAATCGTTCTATTTCTTCTTTCAGCGACTCCATTTTGCTGAAAAGTTCTCACAACTGGGAAATTGTGAGAGATTCCCTTGTTCTCAAAGAAGTTATCAAGAGAACTATTTTAAATTCAGTTCCATGAACACTTCTTATTGAATGAACTGTCATGTTATTCAACACTTCCATCTTTCTGACAAAACAGATGAGTTCATCTGGGGTATCACTCTTAAAGCGTAAAAACATGACCCAGGTATAGCGAGAGTATTTATCTACTATGACAAGAGTATATTTCTTTCCAGCTATGGATTGTATATTGACAGGCCAAATAAATCCATATGCAAAAGTTGAAGAAGGCTTGTCGCTGATGATACTTGCTTTGATTTGAAACTAGCTTTAGTCTGCTTTAGTTTTTCATAAGCTGAGCAGAGAGATTCCTTTGCATAAGAATGTTGAGGTAATCTCTCCGAAGACTAGTTCTTTTGAGGATAGAGTGGTCAGCGTCTTGAAGTTGAGATGAGATAGCCTCTTGTGCCATAGCCAGTTGGCATATGATGAGCCTATCAGAAGTCTCTACTAGATTCATCCTTATCCGATTTATAACCAAGACCGGTGTTATCATGAGCAGGGATTTGAGCACTTATGATCTTAGGTGAGGATTTACACCATCCTTCAACTATAGCTTTCTCAGACTTGATAGCAGCGATAGCTTGTTCGCGTTCAATGTTGATAATTTCATTTACAATAACCCGATCTTTTAAAATTTCTTTGACCTGCATTCGCTGGCAAAATGTCCAACTTTCTCGCAGTTATAACAAGTAGTAGTTGCCTTGTCAACAAGTGTTGATTTAGGCTTGTCAGATAAGGAGAAAGGCTTATTTCTTCTGAAATAGCTCTTTCTTGAAAATCTTTTAAAAGAGTTTGTCAAGAGTGCTAGAGATTCATCAAACTCTGAAAGGTCAGTGTCTGATGGATCCTCTGAGTCAGAATCTAACTCAGTGATAGTAAGGGTAGAAGATCGCTGAGATGGGATAATCTCTGAAGAGATTAAAGCAACAAGTGTGCTTTTGGAGTCTTTGGAATCTTTGACAAGATTCTTCTTCAGTTGATTGGATTGTTCATAATTAAGCAAGATCTCATAAAGAATACTAAGAGAAATGTGATTGAAGTCTTTAGTCAGCTTGAGACACATTGAATAACTGTCCCAACTTTCAGGAAGACATTCCAGGAATTTAGTAAGAACCTCAGAGTTAGAGTAGGTCCTACCAACAGTCCTTAGATCAATGATTAAGAAATTAAATCGCTGGTGAACATCACATAAAGATTCATTCTTACCACAAATGAAACTTTCATACTGTCTTACCAGATTGATCTTTCTCGTTTCTTGGATCTCAGTGGTACCTTCATATTGAACATACATTGTGTCCCACGTTTCTTTGGAGGTTTTTAGATGCATGATGGAATGGAAAGATTCATCAGGTAAAGCCATAGATAAAATGGTTTTAGCTTTAGCATCATGGCCCACTTTCTTCTTGTCTTCATCACTCCATTGCCTTATTTCTTTGGCAACTTGTCTTTCAGGGACAGCTCCAGTAGTTGCAGTGGCAGGGATTGCAACTATGATGACAAATGGTTCATAAGGTCCATTTGCAACATATTCAGACATAGTAGGATCTACAACTTCTAGAAATAGCACCATTCGATTCTTCTAGTGAGCAAAGTTGTCTTTGCTGAATCGAGGAGGTTTTGAGAGAGAGCCATTATCATAGTATTTTGAGTTTATGTTCATTACCATTTTAGAGAATAGCAAGGAAAAGAATTAAGCAAGATCTTGTTTATGGATTAAACAATCTGCTCTGATACCACTTGTTGGTCCAGAAGGTGATATACAAGTTTGTAGAAGGGGGGGGGGGGTTGTTGAATACAAACACAAATTTTAAGTTTAATAAATTGTTTATTGATAAATCAAATTTCAATTTACAGTTTGTTGCAGAAAAAGATTAAGTAAACCTAATCTAAATAAACTTGATAAAACACTAAGTGAGTTGCACAGGAAAAAGAGAAAGAAAGGTTAAGAGACTTATAGAAGTCAAGGGTTTCTATAAGATACACTGAGAAATAAGAAGATAGAAAGCAACACTTCAAAATGAAGTATAACCTCTCTCTTTATTCCCTATGCATTTAATGCATGGCAGAGGTACTTTACACGTGTCATCACTTAGTTGGGTGCATGCTTCTGACTTTTAGCAACATGCTCCTAGTCATATGATGAACAATGTAGTCTTCAGAGTTGTTGTATGATCTTGAACAAAAGTATGTATTTTATGACACATTGTACTATTTGTGAAAAGGATAAGACAAACGAACCTTTGTAGTGTAAGCTTCATGATCAATGATCGCGATGAAGTCTTTTATCTCAGATCTTGGATAAAAGTCAGCTATCGTTGAAGCTTTCCTTTTTGGTTGGTCGCGTGTGTGAACTTGTCTTGGTTTCACTGATATCCGCATCAGATCATGAGTAGACTTGTCATTTGTTCATTAACTTTGTCTTCGATGTCAGCGATGAATGTCTTTGTCGCGAAACTTTTGTTTAGGGATTACATTTAACAAATACATCAATGATACTAAACATACTCAATATTTAATCGCTGATGGTGAAACACTAATACATACAGATGTTAAATGTAATTTTCACTAAGTATTTCAAAGGGTCATCTTCAAATCATTGAAAGAGTTTGGGCCAACATTTATTTCTCCAAAAATGAAGAAATGGAAGGGAAGAAAGAGAGATGCTAACTAAGGGATTTCTCCCTTTGGAAGACTTACTTTTAACCTTAACGTTGCCTGAATGGGCAAGATGACCAAAATGCCCGTAAGGGCTTAGGAAGTTACAACTAACATTAAAATATAAAAATAATTGTTTTCCCACCATAAATTCGGCTCATTGCCCATCAAACAAAACATATTGGCCCAAGGCCACATCCAAATATGAAAAGCAACTTGTCCAAGAATTTCGGT
The DNA here is from genome assembly GCA_954870635.1 of Arctium minus. Classification (NCBI taxonomy): domain Eukaryota; kingdom Viridiplantae; phylum Streptophyta; class Magnoliopsida; order Asterales; family Asteraceae; genus Arctium; species Arctium minus. The sequence continues at coordinate 8,986,181 of OX941094.1, read as the reverse complement.
TCAAAGGAAGGATATTCGGCCCATGTTCAACAAGACAATCTCGGGCCATACGCATCCATAAATCTTCACAAAAATCCACCAAATTTCCATCTTGATCAAAATTCCCTTCTCAATTCTTCATCTCTTTCATCATAAAAATACCCTACATGAGCAAGATAAAAATAAGCGAACTTTTACAATAATAAGCATAAATTCACACTTTGTTCATCTCATTATTAAAATCCTAAAAATCTACGTGAATTATAAAAAAATTAATAAAAGATTCATATTCTTTATAAATTTTGACATTAAAATATAACAAAAGTGATGTAAATGAGGTAAATAAATTTACCTCATCAGCAGGACACCACGAAGAATCATAGACTTGGTACTCGCTTGTTGTATCTGATTGAGTTTTGATTTACCCACACTGTGTCGGTTCAGATTGAGATTTCATTGTCAAAATTTACAGGTTATACCGTGCAAAGAGAAATGTATTGCTATTTTATGAACGAATTTTGGTATTTCTTCAAATTGCCTGAGTCGTGAAAGTTTGTTGGCATTATTGATATCATGTGCTTATAAATGATTTGAAAGTGGTTTAGCACAAAATCAATTAAGCTCCTGCTCATTAATCGTTGCAGGAGTATGTACCTCAGGTTTGGATAAAGCAGAAAACAACAAAGGTGGAGAATATGTAGTTTTTATCAGCAATTACTAAGTGATGTTGTGTAAGTTAACATGCTATAACGAAACTTGACAAACCTTAATATACCTTAACATGAAAATCTTTAACATATATTAATATGAAAACATTAATTAATAAACCTTCACGAATTCTAAGAACTTCACATACCTTATTATGAAAATCTCTTAACATATTTTAAAAAAATTCCAACAAAATGTGTCTAGATCAGAAGACCAAAATGCCCCTCGTTCATTAAACATGTGCGATCGTTGTTGTTGGATCAAAAGCAAGGGATTGTTATGAATGGGTTCTCATGGAAAAGATTAGTTCTCACCGGAGCCGAATCATATATTGACACACACACACACACACACATATATAGGTGTAAATTCAAACAAGAATACCTTCATTTTACAAAAATGTTATAACACCCTAATTGCACCAATTTTTGTGTATGTGTGTGTGTGTGTTGTCTTATCTACATAAAATATTCATACAATGTTGTATATAGATGAAACGTCAAGGCATGTTTTGCGTGTCAAGAAAAACATAAAAATATGATTATACATGAAATACACAATCATACTCGCACACAAGAAATAAAACATGTGAAACAATATAATCATAGCTTAAAATCAAATTCATTAGATTGGTTATGGGTTATTTTTCATGCTTTTGGTTTTTACATATCTTGTTTCATTTATAAAAACAATGCAAGAAACTAATTTCACAGTTTTATCTATAATGTCAGTTTCACATATGCATCTTCAAATAGATTTTTTTAATGATTTTTTCAATGATTCACATATGAATATTTTCTTAACAATTTTTTTATCTTCTCAAAAATATTTAGCTTTCTTATTTAAACATCGATATATATATATACACACACACACACGGGTAGTTTCATTTGCAAACCATCCCAATTTTGCAAACCCTGCAAACCATTGATTTCATTGGTCAAGTTAATGAAATTGCTTCATGTAAAAATGGAAAAGTTTCATCAAAATGAGAAAATACACGAAACAATTTCACCAATACCTGAAACAATATCATTTTTACATAAAAAACACATGAAACAATTTCATAAAGAAAAGAATTATATGAAACAATTGCATCAAGTTAAACAATTTTATGTATCAATTTCATTAACTTAACCAATGAAATCGACGGTTTGCAGGGTTTGCAAAATTAGGGTGGTTTGCATTTGATCTTTCCCCTATACAGCCATAGGTTCAAATGAGAAATGCTAAGTGTGTGAGAAATAGAGAAGTAATCCTAGAAATTCATACGAAATAAACAGGCTAAAAGCCTTAGGTGATAACCCATACAATTTTACATCACAGATTAGAACTCTTATATTAGGAGTTGATCCAGCAGAAAATAACACGTTAATTCAAGATACAACAATTAGAAACTTAGAACAATTAAGTATAGCAGACATGAAATACATTAATGAGTTTACATTAGACAAGGTTATTATCACAAACAGGTCAAGCTATGGATGATAACTTATGTGATAAATATTTTATCAAATTACCAGGAGATTTAGGAAGACATATACACGATTCATGGAAACAAAATTTTGACACACAAAACAATCTAGGAATAGGACCTAGAATAACATACACATTCAATATATTAGAAGATAAATGTAAAGAAGTAGCTTTACAGGGACAGTTAAAAAAGAATGCTTATGATTTTTGTAAAACAACTATTTATATACCACAAGCATATGGTCATTATGACAATTGAAAGAAAAAACTTAGAAAAAACACTACATATAGAAAAGGTTATAAACCATAATACCAAAACAAATATGTTAAAAGACCACAAACAAGAAAATGCAAATGTTTTGTATGTGGAGATGAAAAACATTTAGCTAATAAATGTCCCAATAGAAACAGAAATATAGACAGAAGTAATCTAGTAGAACAAATAGGAGAATATGACATAAAACTTGTAGAAACAGACAATTCAGATAATGAATCGATATACAGCATATACAGTGATAACGAGGAATCACTAACAAAAATTACATATACATATATGAATACATAACAAGAAGAGTGTATACATAATTGGATACACAAACGAGGGAATAATTACATTCAATGTTGTAAATGCAAATATTATCCAAGTATAGAGAAACGATCACAATGTAATATATGTTTTAAAGAAATTTGTTATATATGTCTTAAGAAGATATTTGACATAGATATAACCACAGAAAAAGATATAAAACAGAAAAGTATAGATATTGAACGATATATAGACAAAATAGAAAGATTAGAAATGGCAGTCGAATTATATAAGTTAAGGATAGAACATTTAGAAGAAAAAGTTAGGAATATTGAAAACAAAGATAATGAGAAAAAACAGGAGAAAGAAAAAATTATAGCAAATATGAATGAAGAATATAATGAACATTAACATACGCTCATTAAAACTACAGGATCTACAAACATGATTCATTTACCATGTAGATTATGGTTAGACAACAATAAATTCTTAGACTTAACAGCCTTATTAGATACAGGAGCAACAAAAATGGTAATTTCTTACAGTTTAGTACCTTTACAATATCATAAAGAATTACCATACAACTTGATAACAAGAACAGTTGAAGATAGATTAATTTCAATTAAACATTATATAAAACCAACAGGTATACAATTTCTAGATTTTGCAAGAAATTACAGTATGAAATACGACATACCACATATAAATATTAATCCTGAATGTGTTAGGTTTAAATTTTATTTTTGGTTTAAATGGTGGTATTACAATTAACAGAAATTTTATTAAATTAAAACATACATCAGAATTTGCCCGAAAGCATGGTGGACCAGACCTTACACTTGACTTAAAAAACTTTTTCAAACCGCACCATAAAACTTATATTCCAAAACAAAAGAAACGTTTTAAAAATAAAAATTTTATAGACAATTGTTCAATGCAGATGGAAAATACAGACAAAGGCAAGCGAAAGCTTATACAGCCTTCCAACTCAAAGAAAGGCTCATCTTCCATGAGCACTTCTTCTGAGGAAACAATTTATACAACACCTACAGTAAAGTTGATGCAGTCTGCTATCAACGCACAGGCATTTACACAGAGATCTATACAAGATTCTCAATCGGTACAAGATGCACAAGGACTTGAACCTTTGATGACATCTCAAGAATTACAGTGTATACAGAACGATTATATATCACAGATATCCCTAAAAACACATGTTCCAAGATTAGTAGTCATAGGTATTAAAGCCTTAGGAAGAAAGAACTTAGGCACAAAATTATTAGCCTTATTACTTGATAAAAGTTGGAAAACAGATTTAAAAAAGGCAATAATTTCTGGAATGGAGGTTGATCTTTAGCCAAAATACAACTTTATTTTATTGTACACCAGGAATTTTAAAAGACATAAATGATTTACAGAAAATAAAAATAGCATTACAAACAAAATGATATGAAAATTATGAGGGTAACAACATAGTAATAAGTATAGGAATACTAGGAAGAGCTAGTAATAGATCAGGAATGCAATACAAAGTAAACATAGAAGGAATAGTAAACACAATAGCATCAAAATCGATACAGATGATAAATCCAGTAAACATAGATCCTAAAGAATTAGCAGGATTAGAATGGAAATTAGAAGATTTAAAAGAACAAGAAAATGAAGTATTAATACCCAACAGAAGTTTTATACATGAAGATAAAGGTGGAACACAAAGTATAAGATTTGTAAATTTCACAAGAAATACACCTAAAGAAATAGAAGATAAAAGTGAAACAGACTGTAATTTTATGAACACAGAATATGATACAGGTCCCATCTATGATACAGACAATGAAGAAGATGGTGAAACACTAGATAAAGAAATACTAGTAAGCTTAGGATTTGAAAAATTCGAAGAAGAAGAATTTGATTACAGCTTAATAGATTACTTAGAAGAAGAAAAAATTACAAGTTTTACGACAGAAGAAACAAATAAAACATTAGAACCAATTGTTAGCAGAAAATTTACAGAATTAAATATACAAGAAGAAGTTGATGACATGATAATTGAATGCATGACGAATTTAGGAATGACATAGGAAGAAAGTTATACAAAATTACAAGAATATTTTAATTTACCATTAGTTGAAAATATTTTACAAGGAAAAACTATGTTGTCAGACTTTTATAAACACGAACAAACTTTTATGGATACATATATGGTTGATCCAAATAAAAGGGCAAGAATACAATGGCAATAACTAGGTACATCTACACAAGAAATAGTAGGAAGAGAAGTATGGACAAAACCTTCCATAGAATATCAAAAAGAAGCTAACACAATAGGAAAAGGTAACAGACTACCCATAGAAAATATATACAGTAGTAATATGTTACTATTAGAACAACAGAAACCACATTTATGGATGGATGAAATATTAGCATGGGAACAAATAGTAGTAAGAATGTGGGAAACAAATAAAAAAGATTCAAACTACAGGATCTACAAACATGATCAATTTACAATGTATATTATGGAGAAACTTGAAAATCCTTTATAAAGGGGTTATATATATATATATATATATATAAACAGCAAAATAATAAATTCAAATTCATAATACGAAGACTCAGACTCAGACTCAGACTCAGACTCACAAGGTGATGTAAGAGACGACGTTTTCACACCAATAATTTACAATTGACGTAAGGGATGACGTTTTATCCCGACAAGTTACTGTATTTAGTCTTTTGTATTTTGTATTTTTGTACCTTCTAGAATAACTTTGTAATTAAGTAAATTAGGCCTAGACTAGGTATGTGGCACTTAGGGTTGCCACCTTTCATTTCTTTTTCAAATTAGTAATTATGTAGCTCACTAATGAAGGCCTATATAAACCTTCATTTAGTTCATTGTAAGGTATCCCTTTGCCAACCATAACACGTTTGCCATCCAAAGCATCCTTAATACAATTATGAGTTGCTAAAAACCTCTCCTCCCATCTTCTTAGTTTGATCCTTCAATCCTTTTTAAGTTCTTCATATTATATCCCTTACCTTATATATATAAAAATACTATTCCTTATAATTAGTGCACTATTCATATAATCCGGCCACCGTCGTACATAAAATCTGGTGTTTCCGCTCCCTTCTCTGTAAGTTTTTTATGTTTCTAGTGTGTTTATGTTGTTTATGTTGTTCTTTTTCCTTCTTCTTTATTCTTATGTCGTTATTTTCATTTTTACGTCGTTATTTTGATCTTCAAGTGGTTTAACGGAAAAACCTAAAAAATCTGTCCATACCCTCCTTTCGGGCGAACTCTGATGTATGTTTGAATTTAATGAAATTTCTGTTAATTGTAATACCACCATTTAGACCAAAAATAAAATTTAATCCTAATACAAAATCTGTTGATTTTATATATGCAGGGTTAATATTTACCCGTGGTATATCATATTTTAAACTGTAATTTCCTGCAAAATCTAGAAATTGTATTCCTGTTGGTTCTATGTAATTTTTAATTGAAATCAATCTATCCTCAACTGTTCTTGTTACCAAGTTGTATGGTAATTCTTTATGATATTGTAAAGGTACTAAACTGTAAGAAATTACGTTTTTTGTTGCTCCTGTATCTAATAAGGCTGTTATGTCTGAGAACTTATTGTTGTCTAACCATAATCTACATTGTAAATTGATCATGTTTGTAGATCCTGTAGTTTGAATGAGCGTATGTTCATGTTCATTATATTCTTCATTCATATTTACTATAACTTTTTCTTTCTCCTGTTTTTTCCCATTATCTTTGTTAGCTTTTTCTTCATTCATTTTTGCTATAATTTCTTCTTCCTGTCTTTTCTTTTCTTCTTCCTGTTTTTTCTTTTTATCTTGATTTTCAATATTTGTAATTTTTTCTTCTATTCTATCCATTTTTAGCTTATGTATTTCTGTCATTAGTTCAATTTTGTCTATTTTATCCGTGTATCTTTCAATATTAGTGTCTTTCTTTTTTATCTCTTTTAATTCTTTTATACTTTGATTACTCTGTTCTTTCATATATTCCAATTCTTCTGTTGAGTTACTGATTAATTCTGTTCTCTTTTCTATTTTGTTTTCTATTTTCGAGACCTTTTCTTTCAACTGTTCTATCCTTATCTTATATAAGTTGATAATTATTTCTACTTTTTCTATTTTATCAATATATCTCTTTTCTATGAGTGCATGTCTAAGTTTATTATATTCTTTATCCATTTTGCTAGTTTTATCAAGAAATGAGAGAGTCCCAATCTTCTTAATTTTCACCTTAATCCTTATCCTTTTATCTTAAGATTTTCTTATATCCGTTTTATATTTAAAAATAAAACACATAACTTTACAAAAATTAAAATAAAATCAAACAACTTTACATAACTATGAACAAAAAAGATGATTTATCATCAACCCAAAAAAAAATCATCAATACCGTCTCAATAATATCATAGCACTAACTAATCCCTTGATTTTCACCTGATTGGGTTCTCGCATACAACGGTGGAACTCACACGCCACCACACAAAAAACGAGCCTGTCTCAGTCTTTTAAATCTTAGAATCGTTCTATGCTCTGATACCATTCAGGGGGGTATGGGCGGATTTTTTAGGGTTTTCCGTTAAACCACCTGAAGATCAAAATAACGACGTAAAAATGAAAATAACAACATAAAAATAAAGAAGAAGGAAAAAGAACAACATAAACAACATAAACAAACAACATAAACACACTAGAAACATAAATAAACTTACAGAGAAGGGAGCGGAAGCACCAGATTTTATGTACGACGCTGGCCGGATTATATGAATAGTACACTAATTATAAGGAATAGTATTTTTTATATATATAAGGTAAGGGATATAATATGAAGAACTTAAAAAGGATTGAAGGATCAAACTAAGAAGATGGGAGGAGAGGTTTTTAGCAACTCATAATTGTATTAAGGATGCTTTGGATGGCAAAGGTGTTATGGTTGGCAAAGGGATGCCTTACAATGAACTAAATGAAGGTTTATATAGGCCTTCATTAGTGAGCTACCTAATTACTAATTTGATAAAGAAATGAAAGGTGGCAACTCTAAGTGCCACATACCTAGTCTAGGCCTACTTTTCTTAATTACAAAGTTAATCTAGAAGGTACAAAAATACAAAATACTAAATACAAATTTTCAAAAAGAAATACAGCAACTTGTCGGGATAAAACGTCATCCCTTACGTCAACTGTAAATTATTGGTGTGTAAATGTGATCACTTGTGTCACCTTGTCTTCTATAAATCTCTATGTGTACTGTCAATTGATGGTGGTGAGTCTTGGTCTTCTTCTGAATCTGTTTCTGATAAGTCATTATTGATAATATCAATAGGACTTAGTAACTCACTTTCTCCTATGAAGGGGAGAAGCATGTTCCAATTTTTATGAGTCCATATCTGGATGTAATGTCCTTCTGTAATTAATTTATAATTTGTCCATTTAAAAATATATGGAAGCCCTGGTGTTTCCTTTCCTTGTGTAATCCATTGTTCGATAATATCTGTGCGACTATGATCAAAATATAAAGCTGTTGAGCAAGCCAAGCTCTTGAGATATGTTTGTTCCGCTTTTCTGTGACTGAGAAAAACTTATTTTCTTGCAGGTCGATATGTGTATCTATCTGCTTCTGGAAAGGATGCAAAGATCTTACATCCTATTGTGGATGCATCAGAAAACGATGCCATATTTCTTGCTGTTAAAATGAACTTTTCCCCGAACTTGTTGAGAAGATCCTCTGTTTTCGAATCCAAACTGAATTCTAGATAATCAATGAAACCATTGTGATAAAAATTGAGAATATGATCTGTTGTAAGATCTGTGGTTTGTAAATTAATCTGGAGTAGAAATGTGTTCCGGCAAGGAAGATCATCATATGATCTTTGTATCACTGTTACACCTTTATGGTTTTCCTCATGGAAAGCTATGTCGATGATTTGCTGCTGTAAACCATACAAATGTATAGGAAATTCTGTACAAATTTTTTCAGAAATGATGTTTTCCAATTCAGGAATTTTATCCAAAATTGGTTGCATCGTATTTTTCCAAGGAAGATCTAAAAGTATTGCCTTGAAGCTGTTATAATCTCTGTAAAAAACTGTGTTCGATTCTTTCTTCTCGAGTTGTTGTTGTAACTGTAAAATTTTTTCCTCGAGAATTGAATTCTTTTGTTTAAGAATCGAATTATCAATCTGGATCTGTGTGTTATGTTGATTTTTTCCAGACTGAAGGAGATGTTTCTGTAAATTAGCAATAACTGTCTCTTGAGCTTTAATCAATTGCTCAGGATTAGTCTTTGCTATTTGTAAACCTTTTTCAATTTGTGCTGTGTGAGAAGCTGTTTCAACCTGTTCGGGCTCAATGTAAAACTGTTTTAACCCAAAATGTTCTTGTGCTGCTTTCATAGCCTCTGAGAAACTTGAAAATCCTTTATAAAGGGGTTTGTTATGATACTTTATAAACTTGATAACTGTTTCCCATTTATTAAAGATTCCAGTTTTTGTTCCCCTTATTATTACATAATATGGGAAATTGTTGCTTTGTTTTGTAATAGTTTTTTCACTTTGATCTAGAAAATAATAGCTCAAAGCATTAGCAACTTGCGCTTTGAACGATGATACCCGTGGGGCAGTTTGAATATGCCACATGTTGTCTAACAAACACTGTTGTTTTTATGTTAAAATCATTCCAGCACTAGGCCGAAATTTTTTGTTTGTATCAAAACATCTGTGTAATGTGTATGTCCCAAATTGAATAACATCATGTCCTTTTTGTGTGTTTTTTCTTGGAAGTCCAACCTTGCGAGATGGTTGTTCTTTGGAACCTCGGATTCAGTGATAGCGAATTTGACGTTCTTGGAAGCAATGAACGAGGATTGGGCCATTTTTGAATATAGAAAGAAGTAGAATAGAGGGAAAGGTTTAGAGTCCAAAAATAAATAAATTTTTTTACCAGTTTCTGTATTTAGAGAGAAATATAGAAAAAAACCAAGTTATTTTCAGAGTAAAACAGTGTTCTTTGTGAAGAAGAAAGAACATGTAGAAAACCAGAAGTTTTTTTTTAGAGATAATAAAATCAAACGAAATGATTTTAGTATTGAGAAATCTTGTAGAATCCATGATAATGAAATATGTAGGATTTTGTAACAAAATTTAAGAGTGAGATGAACAAAAAACCTGTTGATCTTGAAGATATGAAGATGCAAAGACTAGAATGAGTTTTTATTTGCTTGAATGCCTTGAGAGAGTTTTTCTTGCTTGAGAAGTGTTTTTAGAGATTGGTTTTCTTTTCAAAAGGATCACTGATGAGAAATGTTAATGATAGATTTTGTTTATCAAAAAACTTTTAATCATTTGAAGAACAATCAGTGATTAAAGTTTTGATTTTGAAAAACGTCTTACTGAATGAATATTCAGTGATTGAGAGTGAGAGAATATACCTGAGAGTCAGAGATATTTGTTCAGAGATTAAGTGATAAAGGGGAACTTAGAATCACTGACATAATGCGTGAAAGATGAAGAGTCACTCTTCAAGATTCAACATTCCAAGCTCACTGATGAGAAAGTTGAACCTTGTCTCATCAAGAGGTTTCGTGAATAAATCAGCTAGCTGATAGTCAGTGGGGATAAAGTGAAGTTCAATATCACCATTCATCACATGATCTCTGATAAAATGATATATGATCTCTATGCGTTTTATCTTTGAATGTATCATTGGATTATTTGCTATAGCGATAGCACTAGTGCTATCGCAATAGATTGGAATTTTGGATAGCTGAAGGTCATAGTCTAATAGTTGATTTCTCATCCATAAGACTTAAGCACAAAAGCTTCCAGCGGCTACGTATTCAGCTCCATCTGTGGAAGTGGTCACTGAATTTTGCTTTTTGCTTGTCCAGCTTACCAACTTTCCATCTAGAAATTGACAGTCACTAGTGGTGCTCTTTCTATCAAGTTTACAACCTGCAAAATCACTATCTGAATATCCAATTAGATCGAACCCTGAGCCTTTAGGATACCAAAGACCGAGGTTAGGAGTTCCTTTCAGATATCTGAAAATTCACTTGACAACGATCAAACGGGATTCCTTGGGTTCAGATTGATAGCGTGCACATAAATAGGTAGAGTACATGATGTCAGGTCGGCTCGCTGTTAGATACAGCAGGGAGCCTATCATTCTTCTATAGGCAGTGACATTAACAGGTTTCCAGATGGATCCGTATTTAATGTCAGAGGAGGTGCCATAGGAGTTTTCATCGCTGAAGTTTGAGTTAAATCAAACTTCTTCAGCATATCTTTAACATACTTACCTTGGTTGATAAAAGTGCCTTTTTCAGACTGTTTAATCTGAAGACCAAGAAAGTACGTTAGTTCGCCCATCATACTCATCTTGTATTTTTTCTTCATTCTTTCAGCGAAACGAGTACATAGAGATGGGTTAGTAGAATCAAATATTACGTCATCGACATATATTTGCACAAGGATAATATGACCTTTTATCTTTCTGAAAAACAAGGTATTATCAATTTTACCACGTTCAAAATTTTAAGAGATAAAAAAAGATGAGAGAGTGTCATACCAAGTACGAGGGGCTTGTTTTAGACCATAGATAGCCTTATCCAATTTATAAACATAATTTGGATGGTTAGGGTTATAGAACCCTGGCGGTTGTTCTACATAGACTTCTTCATTCATCTTTCCATTTAGGAACGCTGATTTTACATCCATTTGATATACAATGAAGTCTTTGTAAACTGCATAAGCTAAGAAGAGTCGAATTGCTTCGAGCCTAGCCACAGGGGCAAAGGTTTCATCATAGTCTATGCCTTCCTCTTGTCTGTATCCCTGAGCAACAAGTCTAGCCTTGTTACGGGTTACAGTTCCATGTTCATCTAATTTATTTATAAACACCCATTTGGTGCCTATAACAGTTTTATCAGATGGTTTAGGAATGGGATTCCAAATCTTGTTACGAGTAAACTCAGTCAGCTCTTCCTGCATAGCGCTGACCCAGTTTGGATCTCTGAGGGCATCATCAGTCTTCTTTGGCTCTATTAAAGAAATAAAGTTGACAAAGAGGCATATATTACCTGAACTTCATCGAGTCTGAATACCTGCATCGGGATCACCAAGAATTTGATCTATGGGGTGATCTCTAGTCCATCGCTGAGCAGGAGCATGATTGCTCATTTCAGGAGTTGGATCAGCAATAGAAATGTTCACTGATGAAGAAGCCTGAGGTTCATCAGCTATTAATTGTTGAGTGTCAGATAAACCATTGTTTTCAGAGAGATTTTTAGACGAAGATGGATCTAATGGATCTGATGGAGGGAGTGTGTTTAGAGGCTCAGCTGAAACCCATGAGGTGGATTCAGTGTTAGGAGGTATGATGTTTGAATCATCATCAGTAACAGGAGGATCTGTGTGCTGATTTTTTGAGAAGAAGGGTTCTGTTTCTCTGTAATGAGAAAACATCCAAACATTTAGCTCTTCATTGTCAGCGATTGGTTTAGAGTTCGCTGAGCGAGTTTCATCAAAGGTGACATGAATTGTTTCTTCTGCAGTTTGTCTTCTCTTGTTGAGACTATGTAGGCTTTAGAGATAGAAGAATACCCAAGAAATATTCCGTCATCAGCTTTTGGATCGAACTTTCCAAATAGATCTTTGTTGTTTAGAATAAAGCGTTGACAACCAAAGATATAAAGAAAAAACTGATAGAGGGTTTTCTTCCATGAAATAGTTCATAAGTTTTCTTTCCAATTCGCTTTACTATCAACGATCTGTTTTGAGTAAAGCATGCAATATTCACAGATTCAACCCAAAATTGAGTAGGGAGGTGAGAATCGCTAAGCATTGATCTAGCAGCTTCAATGATCGTTCTGTTTCTTCTTTCAGCGACTCCGTTTTACTGAGGCGTTCTTACTGAAGAAAGTTGTGAGAAATTCCCTTGTTCTCAAAGAAATTTTTCAGAGAACTGTTTTTGAATTCAGTTCCATGATCACTTCTTATTGAACGAACAGTAAGATTATTCAGCACTTCCATCTTTTTAACAAAAGATATTAGTTCTTCTGGAGTATCACTCTTGCAGTGAAGAAAGATAACCCAGGTGTAGCGGGAGTATTCATCTACAATGACAAGTGTATATTTCTTTCCAGTTATGGATTGAATATTGACAGGGCCAAACAAATCCATATGCAAGAGTTGAAGATGACTTGTCACTGAGGAAACTTGTTTAGATTTGAAACTAGCTTTTGTCTGTTTTCCTTTTTCATGTGCTGAGCAGAGAGATTGATTAGCATATGAGTACTGAGGAAGACCGTAAACCAGTTCCTTAGATCAGAGAGAATTCAGGGTTTTGAAGTTTAGATGAGAGAGCCTTTTGTGCCATAGCCAGTTGACATCAGAAGAGGCTTTTGAAAGAAAACATACATTTTTAGTGGTAGTAGAGTCCATATTTATTACATAGACATTTTCCTTACGATAACCACTGAGATCAGTTTCCCTTTCTCATTGACCACTGAACATGCTTTCTTCGTAAAGTAAACTTCATAGTCTTTGTCACATAGCTGACTGATGCTTAGAAGATTGTGCTTCAGTCCATCTATATAAGCGACTCTTCTGAAGGTAGTTATCCCATTGCTAAGGACACCAAACCCTCGGGTATATCCTTTTCCATTTCCACTAAAGGTCACTAAGGGACCTTTCTCTTCCTTGTATTCAGTGAGCAGGTCTTTTTGTCCTGTCATATGTCGAGAGCATTCACTATCAAGATACCAGATGCCCTTTGATCCCTGCAAACACAAGGAAGATTAAGATTTGTTTGGTACCCACTTTTCAATGGGTCCTTTAGGGTTACTGGAGATGGAAGGTTCAACAATCTTCACAGCAGATGAAGATTCAGTTTCAGTGGTAACCTTCACTTTGGTTAATTTCTTAACCTTAGTGGTATTCTTCACCTTGGTTGATTTCTCAGCTTTGGTGACCTTCTCAACCTTGGAGGCATTCATCTTCACTTTAGTTGTTTTATCAGCTTTAGTGGCAGTTGGACATTTGCTAGCAATATGGTCAGTAAATCCACAATGATAGCATTTGCTATATTTGAAGGTGGTTTTAGGAACATGAGTAGTAGGTTTTGAGATTTTAAGATGAGCAGGGCCAGCTCCAAGAATGCCTTTATCATGAGATCTAGGAGGAATTTTCATTTCTTCAGACCTCTTAGGCTTAAGATCAATCTTCAGCTTTTGAGGACATAGATCAAAGATTTCTATCTCAGAGCTAGATGATCGATTTGCTGAAGGTTTAGAAGGAACTTTTATCTTTGCTTTCTTGGTGGCCTTCTGAGGATGGAAATTGGATTTTGCTTTATCTGCAGGCTTAGAGCCTTTAGGTATTTCCTTAGGGATGGGATTAGAAGAATATGAAGAAGAGCACTGAGCATAAGAAGTGTCAGGGATAGAAGAGACGAACATTCCAAACTTAAGCATGGAAGTGTCTTCTTTAGGTTCATCCTGTGGTTTCCAAAAACCAAGACCAGTTCTATCACTGGCAGGGATCTAAGCACTTATAATCTCTGTAATCTTTATTGAGGATTTGCACCATCCTTCAACAGTGGCCTTTTTTGCTTTTAGAGCATCGATGGATTGTTCACGTTCTATGTTGATGATTTCATTAATAGTGACTTGATCTTTCAAACTTTCCTCTAAAAGAGTTAGTTGTCTGATCTTTTTATGGCATTTTTCTAGCTGTTCAGTTAAATCAATGTTTTTGCTTTCAGCTAGAGATTTTCCGTTTAGAGCATTGTATAGATCAATCGTCAGCACATCAACAACGCAACTTCTCTCTGCTTCAGATAGAGAGGGATTAGTAGAGATAGATACCTGAGATGATATATAGCTCATGGAAGTTCCAGTTGGTTCTTCCACTTCTTCTTTCATCTCAGCCATGAGGCAGAGATTAGCGACTTCTTCTTCATCAGAACTTGATTCTTCTGATTCAGCCCAGTCGTGTTCTTCAGCGATGAGACCTTTGCCTTTTCGCTTATAGTTTTCAACTTTTGATATTTTTCTTTGAGCTTCAGGTATTTCCTATCGCTGGTTCTTTTGGAGGTAGAGGGTTTGAAGACTTTCTTCGACCTGCACTCACTTGCAAAGTGTCCAATCTTTTCGCAGTTAAAGCAAGTAGCAGTAGCCTTATCAACAGGGGTTGATTTTGGCTTGTCAGTGAGAGAGAGAGAGAGAGAGAGAGTCTTATTTCTTCGGAAATTTCTCTTTCTTGCAAATCTTTTAAAAGAGTTTGTCAAGAGTGCTAAGGATTTATCAAACTCTGAAAGATCAGTGTCTCATAGTTCCTCAGATTCAGAATCTAACTCAGTGATAGTAAGAGTAGATCGCTGATATGGAATTATCTCTAAAGAGACTAAAGCAATGGGGGTGCTTTTGGAGTCTTTAAAATCTTTTACAAGATTCTTCTTCAGGAGATTTGATTGCTCATAGTTGAGCAATATTCCATACAAGATGTTGAGAGAAATAGAATTGAAGTCTTTTGTCAGCTTGAGACATATTGAATAACTGTCCCAGCTTTCAGGAAGACATTCTAGGAATTTGGTTAAGACCTCAGAATTAGAATAGGTCCTACCCACGGTTCTTAGATCAATGATTAAGCAGTTAAAACGCTGATGAACATCAGAAAGAGATTCGTTCTTACCAGCGATAAAACTTTCATACTGTCTTACCAAGTTAATCTTTCGAGTTTCTTGGATTTCAGTGGTGCCTTCATATTGAACACATATAGTGTCCCACATTTCTTTTGATGATTTAAGATGCATGATGGAATGGAAAGCTTCATCAGGCAGAGCCATAGAGATAATAGTTTTTGCCTTTGCATCTAGTCCGACTTCCTTTTTGTCTTCATAACTCCACTATCTTATTTCCTTAAGAGCATATCACTCAGGAACAGCAGGAGTGGTGGTAGTAGTGGGAACGACGCTTATGATTTGGAAAGGTTCATAGGGTCCATTTGCTACGTATTCAGGTATAGTTGTATCTACACCTTCTAGAAATAGCATCATTCGATTCATCCATAGAGCAAAGTTATCTCTGCTAAATCGAGGAGGTTTAGAGAGTGAACCATTATCATAGTAGTTTGTGTTTGTGTTAAATGCCATTTAGAATAGCAAGGAAGAGAATAAAACAAGATATTGTTTATTAGATTAAACAGTCTGCTCTGATACCACTTGTTGGTCCCGAAGGTACTTAAAAAGTTTGTAGAAGGGGGGAGTGGGTTGAATACAAACACAGAATTTAAAGTTTAATAAATTGTTTATTGATAAATCAAAAACAATTTACAAGTTTGTTGCGGAATAAGATTAAGTAGAACTCAATCTAAACAAACTTAAGAAAACACTAAGATGGTTGCAGAAGAATATAGAGAATGGGAGATTTTAGAAGTATAGAAAACAAGGGTTTCTATATTTTAGAAAGATGAAGTCTTAGAGCAACTCTCAGATAGAGTTGTTATCTTTCTACTTATACCATATGTATAAAATGCAAGGCAGAGCGCTTTACACGTGTCATTCATTGATTGGCAAAGAGGGTCTGACTTTGGGAGACATGCTTTCGGTTGTATCATGAAAAATGTAGTTGACAGAGTTGTTATACGAATTATGGCAGAGGTATGTTCGTTCTGACACATCGTACTGGGTGTGCAAGGGAAATACAAAAGAGACTTGAGGCATAAGCTAAGTGATCATCGATCGCTGAATATCTCTTCCTTCAAAGATACAAATAAGTTCAGCAATCGCTGAAGCTTTTCCTCAGGTTTCTTTGCGTATGAGTAGAGTTGCCTTTGCTTCACTGATATCCGCATCAGGTCACTAGTAGACTTGTCTTTGTTCAGCAGTTTGGTCTTTGATTCAGCTATGAATATCTTTTGACACGAAACTTGTCTTCATGGATTATGTCTAACTGTTTACATCAGAAACTATCAGTGATACTGAACATACTCAATATTTAAACGCTGATGGTGAAACACTAATAAATATGAATGTTTACAAGAAAGATCATTAGTGATAACTGAACAGACTCAGTCTGATCGCTGATGATGAAACACTAATACATATTATTAAACGTACTTTTCACTAAGTATAGAATAGCGTCTTTATCAAATCACTGAGAGAGTTTGGATCAACAATCTCCCCTGTTAGAGCACATATTTGTTGGATTCAAGATTATAAAGATTGAAGACTAAAGTTCAAGATGTCAAAGCTGAGAAAGTCAACTCTTACTTAAAGTCAAAGTCTTTTGTTAATAAAGTAAAAGTCAATGTAATTGTAATTTGTTTCTTTGTAATTGTTAGAGGTATAAATACCTTGTGTTCTTGTCTTTGTAATCAGATGTACACGAATTAGAGAAGAGGTGTTTAGAACATTATTCTAGTGAGAGAGTAGTGAGAGAAAGTTGTGAGATTGTAATCTTTGATTCATCAATGACATATGATTTCTCATCTTGATTGTTTGTGATTGATTAGAACTTGAAATAGGGAATAACAATTGGTATCAGAGCAGAAGAAATTCAGAAACAAGGATCGAATTCAAGAAATTTTGGTCGACATTTTCAAGAACTTTCAAGGAACTGTTGAGATTTGATTTTTTCGATTTTGTATTGTTTTGGTCGTGTAATTGCTTGTTTTAGATTCGATTTGGTGTTTAGAACACATTGTGTTTGATTCTTTTTGTCTAATTAACACTGTTTATACATGAATTTTGAATTTTTGTTGGATTTGAGTTCAAGTCTGTATACGAACTGTTCTCAGATCGAATTGTATTTTTAGTGTTTGAATCTGAAATTGTTCTATTGTAACCTGATCGAGTGATGAAATAGAAGATTCGTACAAAGTTTCGAGATCAAATTCGAAGGTTTTGATGGATTTCAGTGGGAAAATCGATTTTTTGTTCGAAGAGCCCAAGAACGCGCAAGATCTGTGAAACGCGCAAGTTCATCGAAAGAACACGCAAGCTTCATCTGGAAGAACGGGCAAGTCGAAGGAAATTGATTTTTGGACAAAACGCGCAAGTCGTTATCTGCGAGTTCTAGAAACGCGCAGATCGAAGCCTACGAGTTTGAAGTTTGGGAAAATTTTTCTAAGTGTTGGAACGCGCAAGCCATGGTTAGCGAGTTTGCTCAAACGCGTAAGTAGTGCCTAGCGAGTTTTGGAAACGCGCACGTCTCTATTAGCCTGTTTCATTGTGAATAGTTACTTGCGAGTTTTCAACGACTAGCGAGTTTCAGCAATTAGCGAGTTTATCAAAACACGCAAGTCTTTGCGTGCGAGTTTCTCAAACATGCATGCTTAAGTCTGCGAGTTCTCTTTGAACAGTGGTTTGCGAGTTTAGGCGTCTGCGTGTTTCTCAGTGAATAGTGATCTACGAGTTACAGTGATTAGCGAGTTTCCATACTTAGCGGGACCCCCGTGCTAAGTCTGCGGAGGGGGACAAAGTTCTTATTGTGATCTACTGTTTTTGAATTTCTAACGATCATTTCAAGTTTTTTTTGTAACAAATAATTCAAGATGGGATATTTTTCTGATGATGATGAAAAGAAGATTGAAAAGCTCAAATTAGAGAACAAAAATCTTGCTTCCTCAGTTGATTACTACTCAAAGAGATCAAAGAGATACAATGATGAAAGGAAGATACTGAGAGAAGAAGTTAGTGCTTTAAAGACTATTAATGAAGATCTGCTAAAACAGATTTCTGGGCTTAATGAAGAAAAGGTCTTGCTTTTGGAAGTTGAACATACTGAGTTAAAATGCAAGATCTCAGACTTAGAAGATCAAATTGTCAAGTTTAAGCAAACAGGGTGTGCTAATGAAAAGAAGATCTTTGAATTAGAATTTCAAATTGTTGAAGAAAGATCAGTTTTTGAGAAAGAAAAGAAAGAGTTTGCTAAGAAGTTCTCAGATTTTTCCAGAAAATGTGCTGACGAGAAGAAGACGGTTGAGCTGAAATGTATAAAACTTTCTCAACAAATTTCTGACTTTGAGAAAGTAATCATACTGGAAAGAGAGAAATTTGATAAAGAGAAGAAGATCATAGAACAGAAGAATGTTGGGATATTCAAAGAAATATCTGGTCAGAGGACAAATGCTGAAATGGGCTTTGAGGAAGAAAGAAGCTTATTTGAAGCAGAGATAAAGAAGCTAACTGCAAAGTTATCTGAGCTATCTACTTGTGTGCTTATAGAGCAGCAAACGAAGTCTGAATACAAGACGAAGATTGACCTTCTTGTAAAAGAAAGAGACATTTATTCTTCAAAGGTAAAAGAGCTTGAAAAGATTGTTTCAAAGGTGGTGGTGACTGAGCAAACGACTCCAGAGTCAAAAATCCACTCACCTAGAAATAGTTCAATTGGTTCTAATAAGCCAGCATCAAGCTCACATCAACAAACTGTTTCTACAAAAAGGTCATTTAAATCTTCCAATCAGATTCGTACTACTAATTTTTTCTATGATAGCAAAATAGATGGTTCAGGTACACATAGAAGAAGGAGATATAAAGAAGAAAAACTGGTATGGAGAGTGAAACCAGTGGTTGAAGATAAGAAGAATGATGAGAAGAAGAAAGAAAAGAAAGGAAAGAAGGAAGAGAAGACAAGTAACAAATCATGTATACATGCATCAACAGTCAAGAAGAACAAAGTGCTAAAAGGTAAACCTGATCTTGCTTATTCGAGAGATCAATTGATCAGGTTATCTAAAAAGAGGTATTGTTCTTATTGTCATACATATGATTTTGTTCATAAAGCTAGTGATCATTACTGGTATGGTTCTTATTCAGTTACTCCCATAAGAACTGCAACTAACAATTATGGACCCAAATACCAGTGGGTACCAAAGCCGAAAGTTGATTCTGTGTTGCAGGCATATACAGTCAAAGGGGAGTAAGAGAACCGATGAGCGAAGGCTTCTAAGTAAATCAGCTTAGGACCCGTACTTCAACGGAGTTTGACTTCTAAACACAATAATTTAGGACTCTCTCTTCAATGATGAAAAAGAAATGCTACTCCCGGGCTGATAAGAGAGTGTACTCAGATACTCAGAAGAAGATATCAACCTTCAAGGGGGAGTACATATTTTTTCTGAAATTTTTGCATCCGATAGATATGATGAACTACACTTTAAATGGAGTTGTAGATCTCTATCATGTGCTTTATAACTGACATATTTTAGATGCATAATTTCAGGGGGAGTAAAAGGATTATGATTTCTGATTATTTCAAATCAGAATTCGTACTTTAATAGTTTTACTGCTTTATGTCATTTTATTTTCGAATAAATTTGTGAATAAAGTTGCTTTGACTAGACTTTGAGATTTTTGCAGGATGAGAGAAGCTGACAAGATCATATCTTTATGACTTCAGTTGACTTCATGAGATTTAGATTGCGCAAAAAGGTAAATTTCTTATCTTAATCTCAAATATATCTGAAAGAAGGACAACTTTCAGATATAGAAAACATGTTCTGAAATGTTCAAACCACTTCCCGATTCTTAAACAGATTTTATAATTTGGTAGTGTGATTTTAAATGTTTTCATTTTATTTTTGTGTTTAAATGATAAACAAACCGTGTGTTTCCAAAGATAAATACTTGTGTATTGTCTTTTCTTTATACTTTCAAGTATTCACACACACCGGTTTGATTTTTTGTTAACATTGTTCTTACCATGTCTCATATTGTAACCAATTTTTTCGATGGTAAGACACCCCACTTGTACTTCAAAGAATTTTGAGCGTTATTTCATTTCGAAGCGTTCATTTCAAGAATGTTTATACTTTTTGTTTCGTATAGACAATATCCATTATTCTTGATCTTAAGCTTTGATTGTTATATCATTCATTTCTGATCATTTTCATACAATGTCAGATTTTCCAACAAGCCTTTTGCATTCATGTTCATTCATTCAATATACTTGTTTGAAAACACTTCAATGTTTCAAATGCTCAAATCTTCATGATTATATTTTATGAGCATACATCTGATATTTGTATATGAGCTTTAACCGATAAAGTTAAATCATATTGAGCAACTTTATGCTTTCTTAGGAAATATGGGTTCTTTGTGCTAGGAATTAACTAAACTTCTATGATATCACGTTAACCAGTGATTTCTACCCAAGAAGTTAATCCTTTAGTGATTGAGTGTGAGGAGTCAAAAAGAAATGAGTGTGGGTGTGATGAGGTAAAATGGAAATGAGAGTTTGGTTAGTAGTGAGCTTAATGATCAAAGGAAAGAGGGTGTGAGAACAGAGTAAAAGAATATTAAACTCTGCACCAACTACTTTCTGAGCCGGGCAACCACATTACTAGCGTTTCACAACTCTTTGGTGAACGTTATTGAAATAGGCAACTAGCCCATGCCAACTCTTGACTAAACCCCACAAGATACTCATTTTCTTCTCAAAAAGAAAATGTTTCACATTTTCAAGGGGACGCAACATATAATCTATCTGGTTTTCATTTGGGAAATCTGGATATTGAAAAAGAAGGAATTCTGCCCCACCTTCGCACTTCAATCATGCACATTGAGTCTGTGTTTATCTACTGTTGTCTTAGTGGTTTACACAATATTGAGTCTTACTTAAAGCAATCATTCGTGCTTAATTCTTTCTACACGTGCACGAACACACAAGGAATTTGTTTTCTTGTCATAACATTCATAAAAATTGCCTTTGTGGTATTTCGATGATTGGATGGAAGCCCTGGGGGAGTGAACATCAAAAAGCTCCTTTATATTGTGTATTCGTTACACACAGTGACTTCGTGTTACTGACAGGCATTTTAACTGATTCATCTGTTGATTCAGGAGTTACATGTTCTTATTTTGTCTGTATTTGCAAAGATCTAGATGAATACTTGGTTATGGATCACAGAATCAGAGGCTCAGTTTGATAAATCAGAATGGTCAAAGACATTTCTTGGAAGAAAAGTTTTGATGATATAGATGCTCAAATCATCAAAAAGGGGGAGAAGAATACAAGAAATGTTTGAGTCAGATATGTTAAAGTTGAGAGAAAATGTTCAAGAATTGATTGTTAAAGGAAGATTATTGTTTAAAGACGAAAAGTGTTCAAAGATTTCAGTTTGTTGAAGATAATTTGCTGAAGCAATCAGATTGGTGTCTGAAAGAGGTTTGGTTAAAACCTTTGGGAGAGAATGCTACTCTGTTTAAAGATCAGACGTTTAGAAGATTGATGAATGTTTTTGAAGACAAAGTTTATCAAAGAAGAATTTCATTGTGTTAAGGGGGAGTTTGTAAATCATATTTGTATAAAAGGGGAGATTACAAGAGAAGATAAAGGTTGATCAAAGGGGGAGTTACTTCAATCGAGCTTAATTAGAGAAGATCGCATTGCTAAATCTTTTAGTAATGATCTTGATCCAAAGGGGGAGAATGTTAGAGCACATATTTGTTGGATTCAAGATCATAAAGATTGAAGACTAAAGTTCAAGATGTCAAAGCTGAGAAAGTCAACTCTTACTTAAAGTCAAAGTCTTTTGTTAATAAAGTCAAAGTCAATGTAATTGTAATTTGTTTCTTTGTAATTGTTAGAGGTATAAATACCTTGTGTTCTTGTGTTTGTAATCAGATGTACCCGAATTAGAGAAGAGGTGTTTAGAACATTATTCTAGTGAGAGAGTAGTGAGAGAAAGTTGTGAGATTGTAATCTTTGATTCATCAATGACATATGATTTCTCATCTTGATTGTTTGTGATTGATTAGAACTTGAAATAGGGAATAACATCCCCC
Source organism: Arctium minus (assembly GCA_954870635.1). NCBI lineage: Eukaryota > Viridiplantae > Streptophyta > Magnoliopsida > Asterales > Asteraceae > Arctium > Arctium minus. The sequence continues at coordinate 8,963,656 of OX941094.1, read as the reverse complement.
TATTTGATAATGAAAAAGTAACTGAAGAAAATTACTTTTAATTCAAAATGAGGAATAATCAGGACTCATAACATACATGTCCCAATTACTATTTTGAGGGATCTTTTACAGTACTGATAGGGTTAAGTACTTCACTAAAATTTTCATTAATTCAAGGAAAGAATTTACAAGATATGAAAATATAGAGTACACGTGAAGAACTAACTACTGTAAGTCTAACCAATAGATTACAAGAATTAAGAGACTAATCTATCAGCTATCTTGATAACATTTTAGAACCTTTATCATATAGTCAGGTACTACTTCTCCTCTTTGACTTCAATCTGCTGATTCTTGATGAATCATTGTCATGATCGGTTCAGCTGATATAGTGAAGTCGGACCAAAGACACAAAAGATCTTTGAGATGACTCAGGGTGCAGATGGGAATCACAGAGACTATTTGAAATATGAGTACCCCTTCATCATCTCTTAAGAAGATTCCATGTGGATCATCAAGTACTTGCCTTGGAATATATGGTCCACCAGGAGGCAGGGATAGGTCTAGAACTGAGAGATCAGGAGGAGGACCGAACGATGCTTCCTTTAAGAATTTGATGGAGGTGTCGTTTCTGATGGCAGCAACATTTTCATAGGAGGAAGAAGCAGGCTTTCTTTTGATTTGTATTGGCTTAGGAGGAAGAGAAGATGGCACGTTTAAGACTGTAGAGACTCTGTTGATGAGGGATTCTAGGATTCCTTCGACATAGCCTCTATAGGTTGACTTGGATTTCTTCAGCGCATATTTGAACTCTAGTCATTCCATGTAGCCAAAACTCTCAAGATTTGAAACGAACATAGCCTTTGAGCTTGCATCCTCTCTGATTAGCTCCACGGTGACAGAAATTCGGTCCTTCTTCTTTCTTCCAGAGATGACAACGACTGTTATCTTCAATGGGGCGGAGCGATAGTCGACTTTATGCTTACACCATTAGATAGTGTTATCGCTGACCGTTTGTTCTTTTGAATACTCCTCTTCAATTTCCTTCAGAAGTGCAGCTTGAACTTCCACTGGATTTTTCTTTAATCTTTTATCTTTGACCTGAGAAGATTGAACCTTTAGAGCAAGAGTTGTGTCCTGTTGGCATTCAATAATAAGTTTCTCAGCTCTGATGGATTCTTCTATCTCAGCTTCAGTGAGGAAGTCAATTTCTTTGGATGAGAATTGAAGAGGTACTTTCAGCTATTGACTCTCCAGATGAGAGATCATCTCTGTTCTTCTGTCTAGTTCTTCCTCTAACCAATGAGTTGGTCTGGAGGGCCTTCGTGGGTGGAGCATGGCTTCTTCTTCTTCTTGTTCATCAATCTTACTGAATGAGATTGGGATTATTTGTTCTTCAGCTGTAGAAGCTGGGATTATTTGTAGTTCGGTTCCCTTAAGATGGGGAGAGAACTGCCTGGACAAGAAGTGAAAGAAGTTAATGTATATTTTTAGGAAAAAGAAAGATAAAGGCTTAGAAAGAAACAAGGGTTTGGTAGGTATAGAAAGAAATAGGTACGATGGAAATGCATACCTGAGAAGGATTCTCCCCCTCAGATCATGAGACAATGTTCAGGTTTCCCTCGGCAACTATACCCTTCTACTTGCCTTGGGAAGGAGCACCTGAATATGTTTCACCTCTCCCCTGCTGTGACAACTCCTTTCGAAATTGTCGCTGAAGAGACGTTCGCGCTGAGAACCAAAGAGATTGGTCCTGCTCATCGTCGTCATCGTCATCATCTTGTTTCTCTTTCTCTTGATCCTGAAGATCAAGTTCTTCATCATCTTTTTCGTCCTCTTCCTCCTCTTCTTCATCAAGAATTTGAGCGAGTGTAGAAGAGGTAGGAGTTTTGTCAGCAACCTTCTCCCCCTCAACATGAGAGGGAGGATCTTCCGCTTGGACTTCAGCAACAGCTTCCTCAGCATTTTATTCATTCAGATCTTTCTCCCGCTCTTTGTCATTATCATCGAGGGAGACTTCAATAGCTTGAGGTGGAGCTTTTGCAGCAGCCAGAGATTGGACTCCAGCCTCCAAACACTCAAGACGACCTTCAAGGACAGGAATTTCTGAAGTAGCCTGATGAAAGAATTCAACAGCTACATTCAGAGATGTACGATCTTTCTCTGTAAAAGAATGTGTGGGCATTGGAGCTGGTTCATTCATCTTTGCGAGCACTTGCTGAAGTACCGTTGTACAGGAGTCAACCTTAATGGAAAGGCCCTTAACATCATCTCTGAGGGTGTTCTGTAAGCCCTGAATAAGTTGGACCTGTTGATGAGTCCCAACAAGGTCTTCCTTGATCTTGACAATGTCCTCCTGAACAACTGTCATTTGAGAAGAGTCAGCCTTGGAGGATGAGGCAGTAGCCAACCTTTTCAGCTCTTCACCAGCAAGATTTACAGCGTCGGTGGATTCATTGACAGAGGTGGTGAGAGTCTCCACCTTTTCAGCAAGAGTGTTGACATGAGCGTCAACAGTGGCTAAATTAGGACCTACAAGTAAAGTTAGTGGATGAGCACAACGATGCTCAGGCTTATATGGTGAGATGGGAGATGTGTATATGTTTTTAGGAATATATGAATTATCAAACATGTTGTAGAAGTGCATGTCTTCTTCAAAAGTTTGAAGTTCAGGTCCTATAGATGCAACTTGAGGTTGCTGTGAAAGAGATGGAGGGTTAGAGACCAAAGAAAAAGGAGGATGAGTAATGGGGATAGAAGAAATTTGGATTGTGGAAATTACCTCAGGTGGTTGTTGAAGAACTAAGGTGATGGGTGGCGTCACTGTTTTTGTGGCAATGATTGTCATCGCTGGCACGGATGATATGGTGGCAGCTAATGTTGTGGAGGAGATACCCACAAAAGCATCCAAAGTAGTTTGTTGAGAAACTACTTCAGGCATTGAACCAGAAGGGGCGGTCTCCTTAGTGTTTCTGGCCTTCTTAGAGGGACCAAGAAGAGCAGTTGATGGACGTTTGTGAGTGGTGGTAGCGGCAGGGATAACAGGAGAAGGAACCTCCTGCGTGGCCACTAAAGGCGAAGAATTTAGAGAGAGACGGTAGCGTAGAGTTGAAAGACTTACCTCGTTGGCGACCGGCTTGACCTCCAGTGATCGCTGACCCACTTTGGAAAAAGTACCGTCGTGAGCAGTTGGGTACTTGTCAGCGTAAAGAAACCGTAGGTACGCACATATAAAGCGTACATATGGGATCTTGGGATCCCTCTCCGTCTTTTCTATCTTTGACTTAAGATCGTCAAAGATAGCGCCAGCGTAATCGAAGTGCTTTCCAGCGATGACGGAGTAGCCCATTTGGAGTTGAACTTTGCTTGTTTGATCCAAAGAGCCAATCTTCCCACTCATGCTCTGAACCAAAACTTCACCCTTTTTGTTGGTGATGGTGGTTTCATCAGTTGTGAACCAAAACTGTTGCAGAAGAGTTTTGGAAGGTTTTGGGTCCACATTGAGAGCGTAGGCCAAGCAAGACTGCTTCAGAAATGCAGTTGCATCCACCAATTGTGGGCATTTGTCAGCTTCAAACTCCAACCTTGCGAGATGGTTTTTCTTTGGAACCTCGGATTCAGTGATAGCGAATTTGACGTTCTTGGAAGGAATGAATGAGGATTGGGCCATTTTTTATTATAGAAAGAAGTAGAATAGAGGGAAAGGTTTAGAGTCCAAAAATAAATAAATTTTTTACCAGTTTCTGTATTTAGAAAGAAACATAGAAAAAAACAAGTTATTTTCAGAGTAAAACAGTGTTCTTTGTGAAGAAGAAAGAACATGTAGAAAACCAGAAGTTTTTTTTAGAGAAAATAAAATCAAACGAAATGATTTTAGTATTGAGAAATCTTGTAAAATCCATGATAATGAAATATGTAGGATTTTGTAACAAAATTTAAGAGTGAGATGAACAAAAAACCTGTTGATCTTGAAGATATGAAGATGCAAAGACTAGAATGAGTTTTTGTTTGCTTGAATGCCTTGAGAGAGTTTTTCTTGCTTGAGAAGTGTTTCAGAAAGCGTAAAAATATAAGAATGAAAAAGACATTCTTTTTATATGAGGAGCGAGAGAGAGAGAGAAAATGAAAGAGAATGAGTGAGGCGGGAAAACAAATGCTCATCATGACATGGACACGTTTTACGAAGTTGATTGGATAGAAGGGCAATGGAAGAATGTGTCAGAGAAAAAGGCATATCGTGGATTGTTGGTTCAAATGACGTCATAGGAGAAAGAGAAAAAACATTTCATTTGTCCTTTTTGGAATTATCTCTGAAGAAAAGTCAGAGATAGGTTTTCTTTTTGAAAGAATCTCTGATAAAATTTAGAGATTGGTTTTCTTTTCAAAAGGATCACTGATGAGAAATGTCAGTGATAGATTTTGTTTATCAAAAAGCTTTTAATCATTTGAAGAACAATTAGTGATTAAATTTTTGATTTTGAAAAACGTCTTACTGAATGAATATTCAGTGATTGAGAGTGAGAGAATATACCTGAGAGTCAAAGATATTTGTTCAGAGATTAAGTGATAAAGGGGAACTTAGAATCACTGACATAATGCGTGAAAGATGAAGAGTCACTCTTCAAGATTCAACATTCCAAGATCACTGATGAGAAAGTTGAACCTTGTCTCATCAAGAGGTTTCGTGAATAAATCAGCTAGCTGATAGTCAGTGGGGATAAAGTGAAGTTCAATATCACCATTCATCACATGATCTCTATGTGTTTTGTCTTTGAATGTAGCATTGGATTATTTTCTATAGCGATAGCACTAGTGCTGTCGCAATAGATTGGAATTTTGGATAGCTGAAGGTCATAGTCTAATAGTTTATTTCTCATCCATAAGATTTGAGCACAACAGCTTCCAGCGGCTACGTATTCAGCTCCAACTGTGGAAGTGGACACTGAATTTTGCTTTTTGCTTGTCCAGCTTACCAACTTTCCTCCTAGAAATTGACATTCACCAGTGGTGCTCTTTCTATCAAGTCTACAACCTGCAAAATCACTATCTGAATATCCAATTAGATCGAACCCTGAGTCTTTGGGATACCGAAGAACGAGGTTAGGAGTTCCTTTCAGATATCTGAAAATTTGTTTGACAGCGATCAGATGGGATTCCTTGGGTTCAGATTGATAGCGTGCACATAAATAGGTAGGGTACATGATGTCAGGTCGGCTCGTTGTTAGATACAGCAGGGAGCCTATCATTCCTCTATAGGCAGTGACATTAATAGGTTTTCCAGATGGATCCTTATTTAATGTCAGGGGAGGTGCCATAGGAGTTTTCATCGCTGAAGTTTGAGTTAAATCAAACTTCTTCAGCATATGTTTAACATACTTACCTTGGTTTATAAAAGTACCTTTTTCAGACTGTTTAATCTGAAGGCCAAGAAAGTACGTTAGTTCGCCCGTCATACTCATCTTCTATTCTTTCTTCATTCTTTCAGCGAAACGAGTACATAGAGATGGGTTAGTAGAATCAAATATTATGTCATCGACATATATTTGCACAAGGATAATATGACCTTTTATCTTTCTGAAAAACAAGGTATTATCAATTTTACCACGTTCAAAATTTTAAGAGATAAAAAAAGATGAGAGAGTGTCATACCAAGTACGAGGGGCTTGTTTTAGACCATAGATAGCCTTATCCAATTTATAAACATAATTTGGATGGTTAGGGTTATAGAACCCTGGCGGTTGTTCTACATAGACTTCTTCATTCAGCTTTCCATTTAGGAACGCTGATTTTACATCCATTTGATATACAATGAAGTCTTTGTAAACTGCATAAGCTAAGAAGAGTCGAATTGCTTCGAGCCTAGCCACAGGGGCAAAGGTTTCATCATAGTCTATGCCTTCCTCTTGTCTGTATCTCTGAGCAACAAGTCTAGCCTTGTTACGGGTTACAGTTAAATGTTCATCTAATTTGTTTATAAACACCCATTTGGTGCCTATAACATTTTTATCAGATGGTCTTGGAACGAGATTCCAAATCTTGTTATGAGTAAACTCAGTCAGCTCTTCTTGAATAGCGCTGACCCAGTTTGGATCTCTGAGGGCATCATCAGTCTTCTTTGGCTCTATTAAAGAAATAAAGTTGACAAAGAGGCATATATTACCTGAACTTCGTCGAGTCTGAATACCTACATCGGGATCACCAAGAATTTGATCAATGGGGTGATCTTTAATCCATCGCTGAGTAGGAGCATGATTGCTCATTTCAGAAGTTGGATCAATAATAGGAATGTTCACTGATGAAGAAGCCTGAGGTTCATCAACTATTCATTGTTGAGTGTCAGATAGACCATTGTTTTCAGAGAGATTTTCAGACGAAGATGGATCTAATGGATCTGATGGAGGGAGTGTGTTTAGAGGCTCAGCTGAAACCCATGAGGTGGATTCAACGTTAGGAGGTATGATGTTTGGATCATCATCAGTAACAGGAGGATCTGTGTACTGATGGTTTGATAAGAAGGGTTATGTTTCTCTGTAATGAGAAAACATCCAAACATTTAGCTCTTCATTGTCAGTGATTGGTTTAGAGTTCGCTGAGCGAGTTTCATCAAAGGTGGCATGAATTGTTTCTTCCGCAGTTTGTCTTCTCTTGTTGAGACTCTGTAGACTTTACAAATAGATCTTTGTTGTTTAGAATAAAGCACTGACAACCAAAGATATGAAGAAAAAACTGATAGAGAGTTTTCTTCCATGAAATAGTTCATAAGCTGTCTTTCCAAATCGCTTTACTATCAGCGATCTGTTTTGAGTAAAACATGCAGTATTCACAGCTTCAGCCCAAAATTGAGTAGGGAGGTGAGAATCGCTGAGCATTGATCTAGCAGCTTCAATGATCGTTCTGTTTCTTCTTTCCGCAACTCCGTTTTGCTGAGGCGTTCTTACTGAAGAAAAGTTGTGAGAAATTCCCTTGTTCTCAAAGAAATTGTTCAGAGAAATATTTTTGAATTCAGTTCCATGATCACTTCTTATTGAACGAACAGTAAGATTATTCAGCACTTCTATCTTTTTAACAAAAGAAATTAGTTCTTCTGGAGTATCACTCTTGCAACGAAGAAAGATAACCCAGGTGTAGCGAGAGTATTCATCTACAATGACAAGTGTATATTTTCTTTCTAGCTATGGATTGAATATTGACAGGGCCAAACAAATCCATATGCAAGAGTTGAAGAGAACTTGTCACTGAGGAAACTTTTTAGATTTGAAACAAGCTTTTGTCTGTTTTCCTTTTTCACGTGCTAAGTAGAGAGATTCCTTAGCATATGAGTGCTGAGGAAGACCATAAACCAGTTCCTTAGATGAGAGAGAATTCAGGGTTTTGAAGTTTAGATGAGAGAGCCTTTTGTGCCATAGCCAGTTGACATCTGAAGAGGCTTTTGAAAGAAAACATACGTTTTCAGTGGTAGTAGAGTCCATATCTATTACATAGACATTTTCCTTATTATAACCACTGAGAGCAAGTTTCCCTTTCTCATTGACCAATGAACATGCTTTCTTGGTAAAGCGAACTTCATAGTCTTTGTCACATAGATGAACGATGCTTAGAAGATTGTGCTTCAGTCCGTCTACGTAAGCGACTCTTCTGAAGGTAGTTGTCCCATTGCCGAGGACACCAAACCCTCGGGTATATCCTTTTCCATTTTCACTAAAGGTCACTTAGGGACCTTTCTCTTCCTTGTATTCAGTGAGCAGGTCTTTTTGTCCTATCATATGTCGAGATCATTCACTATCAAGATACCAGATGCTCTTTGATCCCTGCGAACATAAGAAAGATTAAGCTTTGTTTGGTACCCACTTTTCAATTTGGAAAGGTTCATAGGGTCCATTTGCTACGTATTCAGGTATAGTAGGATCTACACCTTCTAGAAATAGCATCATTCGATTCTCCCAGAGAGCAAAGTTATCTCTGCTAAATCGAGGAGGTTTAGAGAGTGAACCATTATCATAGTAGTTTGTGTTTGTGTTAAGTGCCATTTAGAATAGCAAGGAAGAGAATAAAGCAAGATCATGTTTATTAGATTAAACAGTCTGTTTTGATACCACTTGTTGGTCCCGAAGGTGCTTAACAAGTTTGTATAAGGGAGGGGGGGTTGAATACAAACACATAATTTAAAGTTTAATAAATTGTTTATTGATAAATCAAACATAATTTACAAGTCTGTTGCGGAATAAGATTGAGTATAACTCAATCTAAACAAACTTAAGAAAACACTAAGATGGTTGCACTAGAATATAGAGAATGGGAGATTTTAGAAGTATAGAAAACAAGGGTTTCTATATTTTAGAAAGATGAAGGCTTAGGGCAACTCTCAGATAGAGTTGTTATCTTTCTATTTATACCCTATGCATTATATGCATGGCAGAGCGCTTTACACGTGTCCTTCATTGATTGGCAGAAATGGTCTGACTTTGGGAGACATGCTTTCAGCCGTATCATGAACAGTGCAGTTGACAGAGTTGTTGTACGAATTGTGGTAGAGGTATGTTCATTCTGACACATCGTACTGGGTGTGCAAGGGAAATACAAAAGAGATTTGAGGAATAAGCTAAGTGATCATCGATCGTTGAATATATCTTCCTTCAAAGATACAAAGAAGTTCAGCTATCGCTGAAGCTTTTCCTCAGGTTTCCTCGCGTATGAGTAGAGTCGTCTTTGTGTCACTGATATCCGCATCACGTCACCAGTAGACTTGTCTTTGTTCAGCAGCTTCGTCTTTGATTCATCTATGAACATCTTTTGACGTGAAACTTGTCTTCAGAGATTACGTCTATTAGCGAGACTGAAAAAACTCAGTATTTAAACGTTGATGGTGAAATACTAATACATATGAATGTTTACAAGAAAGATCATCAGTGATAACTGAACAGACTCAGTCTGATCGCTGATGATGAAACACTTATACATATTATTAAACGTAATTTTCACTAAATATAGAAGAGGGTCTTTATCAAATCACTGAGAGAGTTTGGATCAACACTTTCTCTCCGCACAAATGCCTAGCCACCAAGGGGAATGATAGAGTCCTAGGGTTAAAAACCCCTTTTTACCAAATTTTCGCTTTGACACTCCAACTTACATTAAGTGCTATACCTCCATACAACTTCCATTTATAAATTTTATTGCGGTTATTACATTATTCCCCCCTCAATAGGATTCCGTCCCCAGAATCCCATCATTGAAGAACCTAGATCTCATATATTCTTCTACTTCCCATGTCGCCTATTGGCCTTTGTGAAACTGCCTTTGCACTTTTACAAGTCGAATCTCTTTAGTTCTTAGCTTCTTGACTTTGTGGTCCAAAATTGCCACTGGTTCCTCAATAAAGCTTAACTTCTCATCCACACGCACATCATCCAATGGCATTACCACATCAGCTTCAGCTAGACACTTCTTTAAATTCGACACGTGAAATGTAGGGTGCACTCCTCGCAGATCTTCATGTAAATCGATTTTATATGCTACTTTTACTACACGTTCCATGATAGCAAATGGTCCCATGAACCTTGGTCTCAACATACCCTTCTTTTCGAACCAGACTACCCCTTCCAAGGGAAGACTTTTAACATAACCATGTCTCCCACTTAGAATTCGATTGGCTTCCTTCGCTTATTAGCGTACATTTTCTGACGGTCTTGAGCTTTCTTCAACCTCTCTCTGATTTGGTTGACTTTATCAGCCGTCGCTTGCACAATTTCAGGGTCGGTTAGCTGCCTTTCTCCCACTTCATTCCAACATAACGGCGTTCTATACTTGCATCCGTACAAAGATTCAAACGGAGCTTCCTGAATACTCGCATGGTAACTATTGTTGTAGGAGAATTCGATCAACGGCAAGTGAACCTCCCACAAACCCTTGAAATCAATCACACATGCCCGAAGCATGTCTTCCAGCATTTGAATGATTCTTTCGCTTTGGCCATCCGTTTGAGGGTGATATGCAGTACTCAGCTTAAGTTGCGAGTCCAACTCTCTTTGTAGACTCCTCCAAAATGATGATGTGAAACGTCCATCTCGATCTGATACTATAGATAACGATACTCCATGCCAAGATACAATCTTTTGTATGTAAGTCTTGACAACTTCTCTAATGAATACGTCTCCTTAATTGGTAGAAAATGAGCTGACTTTGTCAGTTGATCCACTATCACCCAAATGGCGTCGTGCCCTTTAGGTGATTGCGGAAGTCCTGTGACAAAGTCCATCGTGATTTCATCCCACTTCCGTACTGGCATTTCCAACGGTTTCAGTTCCCCGTACAGTCTTTGATGCTCTGCTTTCACTTTTAAACACGTCAGGCATCGCTCAACGAAGTAAGCGATGTCTTTCTTCAAACCCGGGCACCAATAGCCTTGCTTCAGATCTCAGTACATCTTATTGGTTCCCGTACGGATGGAATAACGAGACTTATGATCTTCTTATAACACTTTCTTCCGATGATCGCTCAACTTCGGGACCCACACCCGATCACCAAAACATCTTCTCCACGACTGTCAATGGTTAGCGAATTCACGATTCCGCTAACCTCTCGCTCTTCAAATTCTCTTCCAATAGTGCTTGCTCTTTTAGATCCTTGACTTTCTCCAAAAAGGTGGAAGTTGTCTCGACTCGAAATGCCACTACCTTCGTTGCATCGCTATGCTCCTTCCGGCTCAAAGCGTCTGCCACTACATTGGATTTACACGGATGGTAAAGAATATCGCAGTCATAATCGCTTAATAACTCCATCCACCTTCGCTACCTCATATTCAGCTCTTTCTGGTTGAATAGATGTTGCAGACTCTTATGGTCAGTATAAATCTGGCACCTAACTCCATACAGGTAATACCTCAAAATCTTCAAGGTGAAAACTACTGCTGCTAATTCCAGGTCATGCATTGGATAGTTCTTCTCATGCTCTTTAAGCTGGCGAGATGCATAAGCGATCACTTTCCCCTCTTGCATTAACACGCACCCTAATCCCAACTTTGAAGCATCACTAAAGATCACAAATCCTTCAGATCCGTTGGGTAGGGATAAAATGGGTGCACTAATCAGGCGTTCCTTCAGTTTACCAAACGCATCCTCCTGAGCTTCAGCCCACACAAACTTAACGCCTTTCCTTGTTAAAGCAGTTAACGGTGTGGCTATTCTTGAGAACTACTGGATGAACTTCCGGTAATAACCCGTCAACCCAAGGAAGCTCCTTACTTCTGACAGTGATTTCGGCGTTTCCCAATCCTTGATAGCTTCAATCTTCGCTGGATCGACCTTGATACCGTCCTTCGACACCACGTGACCTAGGAATTGTACCTCCCTCAGCCAAAATTCACACTTCGAGAATTTGGCGTACAACTTCTCACGCTTCAACAACTCCAACACCGATCGCAGATGTGCCTCGTGATCCCTCATGGATCGTGAGTAAATTAGTATGTCATCAGTAAAGACGATCACACAGTTGTTCAAGAGTGGACTACACAATCTATTCATTAGGTCCATGACTACTGCTAGAGCATTAGTCAAACCAAAAGGCATGACTAAAAACTCGTAATGTTCGTACCTCGTACGAAAAGCAGTCTTGCGCACATCCTCCTCTCTCACCTTCAGCTGATGATAGCCTGATCGTAGGTCTATCTTCAAAAAGTAACTCGCTCCTTGCAACTGATCGAACAGGTCATCAATTATGGGAAGCGGGTACTTATTCTTGACTGTTACCTTATTAAGCTCGTGATAATCTATGCACATCCTCATGGACCTGTCCTTCTTCTTAACGAACAATATCGGTGCTCCCCACGGAGATGTGCTGAGTCGAATAAACCCCTTGTCGAGAAGTTCTTGGAGTTGCATCATCAACTCTTTTATTTCGACGGGCTCCAAGCGATAGGGTGCTTTTGCGATTGGTGTCGCTCCAGACACCAGGTCTATTAGGAACTCCACTTGCCGATCAGGAGGCAAAATGGTTAAGTCTTCCAGAAACACTTCCGGGTATTCACTTACTACCGGAAACATTTCCGGGTATTCACTTACTACAAAAAACCAACTCCAACCCCTTCTTCTCTTTCTTAGCGTCTACTACATACGCTAAGAACCCCACACACCCTTTTACTAAGCACCGCCTAACCTTTATCATAGATATCAAACACGACTTCCTATCCCGATGATCTCCATACACTACCACCTCCACCAGGCAACACTATACGGATCAACTTCTTATTGCACACTATATGGACATCATTAGACGCCAACCAATCCATCACCACGATGAAGTCAAATTCCCCCATACCCATCGGGTACAGTCGTAACGGGAATGAATGACCGTTGATGTCAATATTACACCCTTCATATACTTCCCTCACCAAGACTCGACTATCATCCGCTACTTCTACCTCAAACCCAAGACTAAGCTTCTTGGGTTTCACACGCAATTTATGAACAAAGTTTGGCGACAGAAACAAACGGTTTGCACCCGAATCAAACAACACCTTAGAAAAAGTTGAGTCTATAGGGAAAGTACCTGTCACCACATCCGGTGTTTCCATCGCCTCCTTTGCTATCATGTTAAACGCCCTCACTCTTGCTCGAGTGGGTTCCACCTTTCTCTCTCCTCCTTTTCCGCTAAAATTTCTTACAGTTCCCTCCTTCAATTATGGACAATTTATTTTGATGTGCTATGGAGAACCACATTGGTAACAAGTCCTCGATCCTTGACAATCCCGAGCCATGTGACCCGCCTTCCCACACTTGAAACACCCCCCTCTTTGTCCATCAGACACTCTCCCTTATGCATCTACACTTACTACACGGCTTAATCTCAACCCTTGGCGTTGCTCGCTGATCAGAACTAATACCCTTAAATTTCTTTGATTCGCGGACTGGCCCTTCCCACTTCCTCTTCTTACTGCCCTTTTCCGCCATCTGACGCGCTTTGTCTTTCTCAGTCATCTCCGCCGCTTTGACGGTTGCTAGAAAAATGGTAGGTTCTCGGACTGCTGCCAACTCCCGAATATTACTCCTCAGCCCAAACAGATATCTATCCATTCGTCGCTCCTCATTCGGTACATAGATTTCGGCAAATCGATATTTTTCGAGAAACTTGGGTGTGTACTCTTGAACCGTCATCTCTCCTTGTTGCAAGTTTAGAAACTCCTCCTCCAATTTCTTCATTGCTGCTAGAGGACAAAACTGCTGTTTAAACTTGGCAACAAACGTTTCCCACACCATTCCCTTGGCCGCCTTTGAACCTCAGCCTCCCATTTCCGCCTCCCACCAAAACACGACATTGTCCCTCAGCATGCACAATGCAAATACAACCTTGTCCTATTCAGCACACGTGTTGGTGTCGAAGGACAACTCCATTTCACCGATCCACTTAATAACCACAATTGGGTCGCATTCCCCCTTAAAGACAGGAGGTTTGCATACCGCAAAGGATTTGTAGCTACATCCCTTCTCCGACGACGCATTAGCAGCTACAACCGGGTTTGATAGTGAGTGACTGCCTATCCCAGTAACCGGTGATTCCAATATTTCAGACATGTCCTTGCCTTCACTCTTCTCCTTACTGGCTGATGTTTCCCTGGTCTGATGAGCCAATAAAGCTTACAGAATTTTCTGCAACTTCCCCATTTCAGTAGCGAAGGTCACTTGCATTACAAAGGATTGGGTCTGACCTCCACCACGGTTCCTTTCCGATCTCCTTCCCCTTGTAGTAACTGAACTCTCCTGAAGAGAGGATTCTTTTTCAGCCAACACTTCCACACTTCTGGCTCGACGGGCAACACGTACCGTTCTCTTCCCTTGAATTCTCGTTTCTAGTTCGTTCACTTGAGTGGCCGCTTTTCGGGTCGTCTTTCCTTTCCCCTTAGGTCGTCCACGATCCTTTCCTCGTGTGGCAGCTGGTCGAGGAGGAACTACTGGCCCATCCACCACAACTTCATTCACCGTTGCTGCCTCAGCTACCGACACCGATCTACTCCTTGTTACTCGTTCCGACATGATTACTGGTAAGACATAATCACACAACGTTCAATACGATAGGTTCAACGCAGTAAGACAAGTTAAGCACACACATGTACCTGTAAATTCACAATTACACTGGCTAGATGTAATTCCAAATTTACTTTACATGCTAGTCCTCACTACCCTATCACTCGTCTTCTTAAGGCCATCCTATATCTTAGTCGTGTTCTATTCTCCTAGTTTAAGTCTAGGCCCATCTGGTCACCTAGATTCTTTAAACTATGGCTCTGGTACCAATTGTAACAACCCAAAAAGATATAGAGTCGAATAAAACTTTAAACATAAAAGTACGCCAAAACGACCCCAAAGTCTACAATAGAATCTCAAGGTTTGCGGAAAAGCAACCTAATACACAAATGAGAATATGAGAAATTAAAACTAAAACGGAAGGTCTTCTAGTCCAACTTCTGCTCACACCTTCCCCTTGCCCTTATCAGCCCTTCCTACTTCGAGCCTGCTTGAAAAGGTTTTTAGTTTTGAAAGTAACGAGGGTTAGACAAATGGTCCAGTGAGTCCCCTCAAGCAACAGTTCGAGTCCCAAACAATCAATTAATAGATTTATAATAAAATAAACCAATTCACCTTTGTTATAAACATCCACACTTTCAATATGCATTTTAGCTCACACTACCGCCACCCGAAGGTAACAGCGTGTCTGGCTCACATTGCCTCACTTGGGACACCCCCCTAATGGCATAAACGGAACACACACCCCGGTATGAGCACAGGCGGAACACCCCCCCCCCCCCCCGACTTTAAGCATAACACACTTACAACAATGTATGCATACATTCCAACAACAACAAAACATTTCACACGTAATAAAAGTTTCACCGGTATAAAGCATGCATAAATAATAAAAACGCTTTAAATACTTTCACATGCCTTTAGCAACAGAACAATCAGGAAACCTTTAGTTAAAAAAACTCACATGCGTAAATATAGCATCAAACTCATATAAGGTTTTAGTTTAGAAAAACTCACATGACCCTTGCGAGACTTTCCTCCCTAGACTCCTTAATACCGAACCTATCGAAAACAAGCAAGAAAGGATGCTTAAAGAATTGAATCTTAAAGACCGAGAGCCTCCCCCCTTACGACTGGGTTCTTCGTCGCCCGACCCCTCCCAGGATCATGCCGCCGCCTGGCTCCTCCCTGGGTCATGTCGTCTCACGGCTTCTCCTGGGTTATGCTAACCCCCGGTCTCCCCCGACTCCCGGGGTCACGGCCTGGGTCCTTACCCCCTCTCCCCGGGGTCTCACATCCCTGGGGTTCCACATTGACCGGGACTCCCCCGGTACAAACCCGTCGCCCGGGTTCTTGATCAACATCGGGCCACTCACCTCCTGAGTTCGCCCGGTTGACTGTAACACCCTGACACCCTCTGAAACCTCAAAATCCCAATGTTACAATTATAACATAACGAAACTAAAGGATTAGGGTCTCTAATCATCTTTAAGCTACCCAAAATCATCTAATTTCATTAAAAATGGTCTCTATGGAGGGAGAAGAGGATTTTCCATCATTTCTCACTTAGAACCCAACAAAGAACATCAGACTTCCCTTCCCTCAAGAGGATTTTATTCAATCTACAACTCTTATTAATAGGGTAAAACAAAATAGAGATCTTACCTTGAAGATGATAGAGACAACATGTTGTCGCTAAAAGTCAATTTATCGTCAGAAACATCTTATAGAGACGACATGTTGTCGCAATAGCCTCTTGCTGTAACACTTTGTCGCTAAAGGCCCGTCGCTGAAACTCACTTTTCTATTATTGTACGCCACCAAGAATTTCACGATTAGTTCCTTCCCTTTTGCTTTCTCCCACAATCACCTTGGTATCTTTCTCTCTGCACAAATGCCTAGCCGCCAAGGGGAATGATAGAGTCCTAGGGTTAAAAGCCTCTTTTTACCAAATTTTCACTTTGACCCCCTCCAACTTACATTAAGTGTTATACCTCCATCCAACTTCCATTTATAAATTTTAATGCGGTTATTACACCCATTGCAAAGGAATTCCAAATCCATCATGTAAAGGATTTTAAAAAGGTCAAAAGATTACAAATCCGGTTAACAAATTTCATTCCTGCAAACCAAACACAAGATTGGAATGGATTTGAAATCCAAATCCCTCCAAATCCATTCCAATCCTGCAAACCAAACGCGCCCTAAGTATACTAGAGGGGTTTTTAGAGTAGATGAAGAGTGACTGAACACTAGAGCTCGAGGTGGGCAAAAAGAGCATGATCAATATATAGCAACGGTGGGTGAGAGTAGAGAAAGAAGGATAAATTGACAAAAATACCCTCATGTAAGGAGCAAAGGGGTCATGTAACGCCTGGAACATAACATTGTTTGGGGTAAGGGACAAAAACGAAATCCATACCTCATGAATTTTTTCTTTTCTTAAATAAAGTGTTGCGAAAACCAAAAATACCATAGTACTATGTGGACGAAATCCACAATTTACTCTAAATATTATTGTAGAAACTATTACTAAAATAAGGGTAAACTACATATTTTGTCCATGTGTAATTGTGAAATTATTGAATATATTCCTTAGTTTTTTTTTTTGTTATATTTTCGGTCATTATGGTTTTAACTTTCTTAAGGATATTCGGTCTTTACTTATGATGTTGTTCACCTTTATCCATTAAGTAAAGACTTGTGTATGTATGAAGTACCATCTTCGAAAAATTATAGTTTTTTCACTTGTATTTCAAGTTGAGATGATTTTTAAAGTTACTTATTTTTTTCAAAAATTACATGCTAGAAAATTTTGTTGATTTATCGAGCAAGCAACAAGTAGTTATCGTGTTCTTTAGTACCATTGAAAAAACATGACAATTTCTCAATGTTTAATTGAATAATCACCAAATCATTTAAAGTCGAAAAATTAAACAACATAAAGAAAATCATATTGATACGAGTTACAAATGAAATATTATGACCTCATGAATATGTTACTACATATATACATGAATCATATTTTTGAAGTGTATATATATACACACACCCCAAATGTTACAAATAAAATCAAATACCCTCCTCACATTTAGTGATATTTGAACCCATGACCTCCTTGAAAGCCAAAGATTGGGATACTACTAGGTCAAAGACCATTTGGTGTATATATGAATCTTTACTTAATAATGTCTAAAGCAAATTTAAAATTTGTAAGAAATTTGAAACGATGATACGAAAATATAGTATACAATATGTAAGATTAATTTTACCTTATGAGTTAATTCAACTAGCAATAAAGTTTGGGCTTGTAAGGATCTTCCTCAGAGGTCACCTGTTCGAAAACTGCTGCTAGGATTGGAAATCTTGTATTTTACGTACACATACGATTGAGTCATTGTGTTTATGAAATAGTGTAAAAAGAAGTGCTTCAAATCAAGATCACTGGTAAATTTTTCATCTGTTCTAGGCTTCTAGGATTAATCGAAGTATGTTTAATCTAGTCTAGGCACCTATTATTAAAAGAAATGTAAGATTAATACTCAGTTATTTCAATATTACACAAAATATATAGTTTAGAAATTTAGTAAATGTCGTAAAGTTTTGTATTATTTTATGTGACTTTTAAACTGTTAAAAAGATTTTCTTTATTTTTTATTTGATAAAATAATATGGGCAATGCTAATGACACACTTATTAATGTCAAAATCAGGTCAATTTATGCATTGAGAATGTAAAAAACAGGTTTTAATGTTGATGTGTATGAGGAGAAGATCATTTATAAGGGTGCTATTAGCAAAGGGTGATTCTAATTGCACCTTAATCTATATGCCATTTACATCCTAGTCTAATAAGATTGTGAGGAGGGGATGGTATAATTACTGCTTGGTTTTCCGATCAGTTATACCCTAGACATATAGACTAGGGTGCATATAACAACACCCATTAGCAAAATATAGCGTACGATTAGCCTCACCAATAATATACAGCTAAACCATAAACTTCTAATTTGGAAATTATCTAACACGTGTCCTATTATTACTGGTTTATTTTTCCGACAAGAGGAGATGGTCGAAAACATTTTCCCTTTTTTTGCAATTAACGACGGCGTAGATGATGTAATAAATACAAGGAATTCAAACCGGCTAACACGTGTCCTATTTTTAATGGACAGGACTACAATAAAGTTATATTTACTAAAATATGGAAAAATAAAAAATTTAAAGAAAAATTAAATCCTAACAAACGAGTTATAATTACTCAAAATTTATGGGTGTTTTTTGGTTTGGGTCCATAAAATTCATAAAGTGTATTAGTGGTGTTTATTTCATGTTTTAGAGCCAAAAAGAGTTCTTTTAACACTTTAAGAGGAGGCTCCGTTGAGTATATCATGTCACATAAGAGGTATTTTGGTCTTTTAAGTCATCTTCATTACTCCTACTTCTATCTCCTTCAACTCAAGCACATTCATAGTTACCACCACTACCACCAACCAATACCGCCTACCACCACCAGCCACCTGTCACTACCACAAACCACCGTCTCCCACAACTGTACTAAAACGACATAAACACAGATGGACATAGTGTCTAATTCATTCAAAACGAGGTGTGTATAATAATTCAATAGATAAAAACCATATCATCTTTTTTTTGAAAGCATGTTCTAGGCTATGCCTAGACTAATCCCTTGGAAAATTATGACGGTAAGACAGCAACCCTGATTAAACCTCAGTGACCACAATTGTTGTGTACGTCTGGATTCGAACCCTAGATATATGAGATATTCCACCACATCCCCAGAAGCTTAACCAGTACGCCACAACCCTTGTGGTTATCATCTTAATTTGTGGAACATGAGAATGTCAAAATAGATTATGATATATTATACCTATTAAAATTAAGTCAAAAATAATAACACATATAGTTATAAAATCACTTACTATGCCCATCATCCACAGCCATGACTCATCACTTCAAATAGTGTCACTCTACAATGAAAGGTGTACTCTTATTACCATAATGGATTCATGTATTAGTTTTATAGATCATCAATTTTTAAGCGAGCATTTGGTTCATAAAATGGAATTTGATGGAATTGGAATACATCGAAATAATTTTCCTTTGAATAAATTGGAATGAAATTTGACCACGCATTTTGTTGGTAGGAATTCAATTATTCACTTAAGCCAATGAATTATGAATTTTTTAAATTGTGGAATTGAATTGAATTGGAATTGGAATGATTGCATTGCTTTCCTTTTATTAACCAAACATGGACTTGGAATTTGGTCAATGGAAATGACTATTCAAATTTCTTCCAATTCCATGAACCAAACAACCCCTAAGTGTTCTGACTACTTTATAAAACTAATTTTATATGATCAAAAAATAAAGTGTCATATCCAAGGGCATCTCCAATAACTATGCTATAATTTTTCTATCAGACTATTTGTTTACCTCTAAATAGTTTTATTAAAAGACAATCTCTGAATCGCTAAAAGGTGAATCTTGTTTGGCGAAAAAAGAAGATATGTTTCTTAATGGTTCTAAAACCCTCTGAATGATTTTGTATATTAGGTCTCCCTTAACCATTCAACGCCCAAATTTCATTCTGAACAATCACCAAACAAACAAATTTCATTTTACAATATATCATAAGAGTCTCTTAATCATTCTGAGCACTTAATCATCATGCACAAACAATCACTAAGGGGTTGTTTGTTTACCAGTTAATAGTTTCATTAAGAGGCAAAATCTGAATCGTTAAGATGTAATCTTGTTTGGCAAAAAAAAAAAAAAGTCTGCCTCTTAATTGTTCTAAAACCCTCTAAATAATTTTGTATTTTAGGCCTTCCTTAACCATTGAGTGCCTTAATTTCATTATGAATAACTACCAAAAATCCATATTTTATTTTGCACTATATCATAAGAGCCTCTTAATCATTCTGACCACTTAATAATTATACATCAAATCATTCAGCAATCGCCAAACAACACCTAAGATAGAGTATGAAAAGTTAAAATCTCTAAAAATATTATATCTAACTCCAACAGCTACTCTAGTTTAGAAATTTTATCATTAACTATATTATTAAAATATTCAGTACATTTAATGAAATATCATTTGTCTCTCTTAAACATATAACTTCAATATCTCCTACTGGCTACTGGTGAGAATGAAATTAAATATTATTTCTCTATATTAAATATGAAGTTTAAAAGATTTAGATAAATTTGAAGATTTTTACTCTCTCTTCTTTTATCTATTTTATAGCTATTGGAGCAAAAAAGTTGTTAAAATCTCATTTTTCTCTATTTTAACATATGGTTGTTGCCCGTTGAAGAAGCTCTGAAGGAGTTGTAATAAGTTTATGAGACGTTTTTAGGCATCTTAACATGTTTTTTAGAATATATATATATAATACAAAACGTCGTATTAGCTATTGTATATGAATCTAATGTAATAACCGGGTCCAAAAATAAAATTATAAGAGTTGGGTATATTTCTGATTAAAGATCAAAGTGGAAGGGGCTAGATGTAATTTCTTTAAAAAAAGGGCCTAATCTTAGGGAAGGCTATTGTTGATGTTGGCGGCTGATTAGAGAGAAAGGGGGAGAGAGAGAGAGAGAGAGAGAGAGCGAATAGAGCTATTTTGGGGAAGAACAAGGCAGAGAGCTTTTTTTGTGGATTTCAGGTCTTCATCGATCTTCTTAAAGGTAAGTTACAACGACTCTTTTTGTTAGCTATTATTTTTGGATTAGTTGAGTTAATTTAGTGGTTTAATGAGAAGGTTAAACACCAAAAACCCTTGTTCGGTGTATTCAAGAAATGTTGGGGTTTTGGCTTCCTGGCCGATTCTGGAGAAGGGTTTTGGGAGTTCAAACCTTTGGGTTTGGATTTCAGCCTTTGAGAAGGGTGAGAGAAATGGTTTAGTTTGTGTATGGAGAAGTGCGGCGGCCGAGAAGCACTCCTGCAACTCTCGGTGGCTGTGGGGATTTGTTCGAAGAAGAACCGGGAAGAACCCGTGCGACACCGAGCGAACTTGGACCGGGAGAACCCGGGCGGCCTTCGCCAGGAGACCTCGGGCGGCCTTGGGCCGGGAGACCCCGGGCGGTGCTAAGTCGGGCGAACCCGGGCGGCTATATGTTGGGCACCCCGGGCTGTCCTACACCGAGAGACTCCGGGCGCGTGTGACCCAGGGGAAACAACCCGGGAGTTTAATAGTCTGGTTGTTAACTTTCCTGTTAGATCCTTAGCATGTTCTCTCGTTATGGGGGGGGGAACCTTTCAACCGTAAGGGTCTTCGTATGAATAAGAATTTGAGTTAAGACTTATTCGTCGTTATCGTGTTGTGCAGTGGATCTCGTGACCGGTCTTAAGAGTAAGTGAGAGAACGTTAATCGGTAGGCACTAGGTGAGTTTCCTAAACTAAATGCCTTCATTGTAAAGTGGTTAAAGCTACAAGAGAGTTATTAAAGCAATGATTTACTTGTGTTGCCTTATAATTGTAAGATTTATTTGGTGGATTCTTTGTTGATGTTGTTATAATTATATGTATGCATACATTATTAATTGGTAGATGCGCATCAGTCGGGGGTGTGTCCCGCATGCATTCCAGTCGGGGAGTGTGTCTCGCCTGCACTCATACCGGGGAGTGTGTCCCGTATATGCCAGTGGGGGTGTGTCCACTTAAGGCAGTGTGAGCCAGATGCGCCATCATTTTTCAATGACAGCAGGGTGAGCAAGAAGTATGTTGTAGTTGTGGTGTTTATCGTGAAAGAATTAAATTTATCTAATTTCTTGAATTCTTCATTTCTCGGTTCGTTGATCGAATGCCAGAGGGAACTCACTATACCTTCGGTCTAACCCTCGTTTTTCAAAAATTAAAACCTTTTCGGGTAGACGTGAAGTAGGTGGATCTGCTAAGGGTAAAGAGAAGGTGTGATCTGCGACTGGCTCTAGAAGACTCCCTTTTAGTTGCTTATTATATTCTCAGTTATGTAATAGGTTGCCTTGTAGCAAACCTTGCTATTTACTCTTGTTATTGTTGACTTGGGTCAGTTTGGCATGGTTTTTGATATGAGCTGGTTATATTTATATGTTGAAAGTTTTGGGTTGTTACAAATGGTATCAGAGCCATAGTTTAAGAGATCTGGGTGACCGGACGGGCCTACACTTAAACTAGGGGAATAGAAGCATAATTGAGAATAAGGATGACCATAGGAAGACGGGTGATAGGGTAATGAGGGCTAACATGTAAGGTAAATTTGGAATTACCTCTGGCCAATGTAATTGCGAATTTACAGGTACATGCATGTGCTTAACTTGCCTTATTGCGTTGCACCTTGGTGCTGAATGTTGTATGTTTTCATCTTACCAGTATTCATGTCTGAGCACGTAACAAGGAGTAGATCTGTGCCGGTAGCTGAGGCAATGCTGATAAATGAAGCTGTGGTGAATGAACCAATAGTCCCTCCGTGATCAGCTGCTACTCGAGGAAAGGGTCGTGGCCGACCAAAAGGGAAGGGAAGTGGCCGACCAAAAGGGAAGGGAAAGTCGACCCGAAAGTCGGCTACTCAAGTGGATGAGCCTGAAACGGGGGTTCAAGGGAGGAAGATGGTAAGTGTTGCTCGTCAAACAAGAAGTGTGGAATTGGTAGCTGAACAAAAACCCTCTCTTCAGGAGAGTTCAACTGCTGCGAGGGGAAGGGGACCGGCGAAGAACCGTGGTGGAGGTCGGACTCAAGCCTTCTAACGCAAGATACTTTCGCCACTGAGATGGGGAAACTCCAGGAAACTCTGTAAGACTTGTTGGCTCATCAAACTAGAGAACCATCGGCAAGTAAGGGAATGAGTGAGGAGAGGGAGATGACCGAGATGACTAACTCACCAATGACCGTGGTAGACACACACTCTCAGACAACCCCGGAATTGGCAGTCAAAGCGGTTACGGAGAAGGGATGTAGCTACAAGGCATTCACCACTTGCAATCCTCCCACCTTCAAAGGGGACTGCGATCCGATAGTGGTGATCAAATGGATCGGGAATATGGAACTGGATTTCAACACCTGTAAGTGTGTTGAATAAGATAATGTTGTGTTTGCATTGTTTATACTGAGAGACGATGTTGTGTTTTGGTAGGAAGCGGAAACAGGGGGTAAGGGTTCAAAGGCGGCAAGAGGAATGGATTGGGAGACTTTTGTTGTCAAATTCAAGTGGCAATTCTACCCGTTAATGGCGGTTAAGAAAATGGAAGAGGAATTTATGAATTTAGAACAATGGGAAATGACGGTTCGGGAATATACAACGAAGTTCCTCGAGAGGGTCCGTTTTGCTAAAATCTGTAACACCCCGATTTTCGAATGGTATCATTTTAAGTTAAATTAGAAACCAATATATTAAGGAAAAATAGTCTATTTGATTTTGGACTTTAATTCTATATTTTATAGTCTTGATGGATGAAGGATTCAATTACGAGTCCAACGATTCTTTCCGGAGCAAAATCGGAGCTATAACGAAGAAGTTATGGATAAAACAGTGAAGGAGAAGAAAACCGGGCGGACAGTGCATGTCACGACTTGTGCCGCAACTTAGAGAAAGCGGGTGACTTACGCCGTGACTTGCAGTCGCGTGGTAAGTCGCGAGACGCCCTGTCGAGCATAAAATCTGATTTTCAGCCATAGAACTTCTTTTCTCCATAACTTTTGCATCACAACTCCGATTTTGGTGATTCAAGTTGCCATGGTTTCGTTTTTGAGATATCTTAAAGGATATAGAAAGATATTTGAAGTCTATTGGAACATCCAAGGGTATTTTGTGGTGGTAAGTTCCTCATCTCTCTTAATGTTAAGCTAGGGTTTGATGGTTTCACCCTTTTTCCTTTCATCTTTCAACTTAGGTGTGTTTTTGGTGACTTGAATGTTGAAGGAACCTTGTAGATGTGTTGGATCTAAGATCTAAGAAAGTTTCTTGGAGATTCAAGCCTTCATCTTTGGAGATTCAAGTTTTGGGGGTAAAATCTAGATTTATACTAAATCTAGCAAGGTGAGTTCAAGTTGATTTGTGAAAACGTTGTACATGCCAAAATGTCCATTTTAAAGTGTTTATGTGTTTACATGAAATTATAAAATGTTGAGTTAGTTGGTAATCTTTGGTTATTTGAAGTATTTAACTTTATAAACTTTGTAAAACACCCACATTTGGGATTTTTGGCCATTTTGATAAAGGTGTCACAAATGAATGTGTTTTGATGATTTATTACATAAATAGATCTTTGGTCAAAGAAATACACTTTTAAATGTTGGTCAGGTTTTATGCATCATTCATGAAATGGGATGTTTATTAAAGTTGTACTTACACATTTATGTGAGGAATTTGAAAGAATGTATATAGTCTCATTTATGATTTTCATTCTTATCAGCAATTAAACTTGGAAATGCATATTTAAAAATAAATGAGTCTTGAGGACATTTGTCAGGTTTAATAGCCTGTAGTGGAGTTTTGAGTGTGATGGAGATTAATGCGCATCATTTGAGAATTACATGTTTTGAGTACGTTGGTCATTCAATTGGAGTCATGTACTGTTTTAGACTGTAATGCAGTAGATCCATAGGCATATGAGTCGGTCTTTATTAATTAAAAAGAAAATGGGCTATTATTTATATGTTGCCTAGAATTAGTCTTGGGATTTCGAGGACTTGTCGGTGAGGACTCGAGGAGTCCAATAACTGGACCTGCATCAGTGAGTTAATTTCTTAGTTCGTTTTTATGGGATAGTCATTTCTCATTTGTAGCTTGTTGAGACTTGGATCCTAGGGTGGCAACTTGGTACGGTTATGTGGGATGGATACTAGCCGTGGGTCGTAAATGTAAATACTAGCGAATGAGCATGACTAGGAATCATTGGGTTCCCTTCCCCACATCTTAGTACGAGCCGGCGTGTTCGTGGCATTGATCCTAGTATGGTGAGCTCAGTAACTTAGAATGTGGCCTACTTTGTGTTCCGCCACTAGCCATGGAATTCGGGTCTTCCCCCTTCACCGAAATGTGTTATTTTGGGTATTTAGTTTTATCTTTGTTGTCGGTGTCGTTTTGAGTTTGGGGTATTCTCCCTTATGCTATAATTTTGGGGACTTGAGTTTACTCATATTTTGGTCATTTGTTTTATAAAGTTCACTCAAATTTCATTATTCGCGTATTACCATTTTTCTCGTTTTGAGTAAGTGTTGGATTGCATTATTTAATGAAAGAATGTTTTGGCGTTGAGGCGACCATCTATAAAATGCATATTATTGGTAAATGAGTTGTTCCATTATTTTAACGTAAATCATTTTAAAGGATCATGATTATAAGTTACAATATTTCCATTTTACGTTTTTCTTTATAATCATGATATAAACTCTTGAACTCACTAGGTGTTAGCCTAACCTTTTTATTTGTCGGCATGTGCATCAGGTTCCATCTCGGGATTAGTTCTAGCGTTCCTGTGAAGCGCTGAGTGCTAGTTGTGTGCTCGAAGAGGTGATTAGCTTGATGAAGTCTTCCGCATTTATATTTGGAGATAGCGATTGTTATTGGGTTATAGTAACACTCGACTTTAGTTAGTCTTTATGTAAGACTTTAATTTTGTTGATGGTTCAATCTAGAAATTTTATTTCAATTATGGACTAATAGTAAGAGATTTTATTGCCTTTTAAGGTATTTTTGAAAGTTTTTAATTAGTCGCTCTTTCCAAAATTTGAGGGTGTTACAAGTTGGTATCAGAGCTTAAGTTTGAGAGAATTAGGTGTTGATTTTGAATGCCAAGACTCAAACTAGCGTAGTTTTAAGTAATTGAGTGTGAGATTTCATAATTAGGCACTTTAAGATTTGATGATTCGAGGTGAGTGGAACCACTAGGAACGGGAATCATGCCGAAAATTGCAAGGATGATCATGTACAGTACATTCATAATAGCACCTGGCCAGTGTTATGGTGAACCTACGAGCTACATGTGTATACTTGGACTACTTTGATGTGATGACCGTTGGAGTAGTGAAGAAGTTCTAAGTGAGTAACCATTATGAGAGGTTGATGACTTTAGTATTCGTCACTTGGAGTGACGATAAGCCAGCTCGGGTGAGGCCTAGAGCATTCAATATGACAGCAGAGGAGGCGGTGGAAACACCCGATGTGGTGACAGGTACCTCCCCTATAGACTCGACATATGCTAAGGTGTTGTCTGATTTGGGCGTAAAACATTCGTTTGTGTCACCGAACTTTGTTCATAACTTGCATGTGAGACCTAAGAAGCTTAATCGAGGGTTCGAAGCAGAGGTAGCGGATGATAGTCGAGTCTTAGTGGGGGAAGTTTATGAGGGGTGTAGAATTAACATTGACGGTCATTCATTACCATTGCGTTTATACCTGATGGGTATGGGGGAATTTGACGTCATTGTGGGAATGGACTGGTTGGCATCTAATGATGCCAACATAGTGTGCCATAAGAAGTTGATCCGTATAGCTTGGCCTGGGGAGGAAGAGGTAGTGGTTTATGGTGGTCGACGGGATAGGAAGTCATGTTTGATCTCGATGATCAAAGCTAGGCGGTGTTTAGTGAAGGGGTATGAGGGATTCCTAACATACGTCCTAGACGCTAAGAAAGAGAAAAAGGGGTTAGAGTCGGTTTCTGTAGTAAATGAATACCTGGAAGTGTTTCCGGACGACCAAACCACTTTACCCCCAGATCGACAAGTAGAATTTTGGATAGATCTGTTGCCCAACGCAGGACCTATTGCAAGAGCACCCTATCGTTTGGCTCCGGCCAAAATGAAGGAAATGATGACACAACTGCAAGAGCTACTTGACAAGGGTTTTATTCATCCCAGCACCTCACCGTGGGGAGCGCCTGTGTTATTCGTTAAGAAGAAGGATGGGTCTATGTGAATGTGTATAGACTATCGCGAACTCAACAAAGTAACAATCAAGAACAAGTACCCGTTTCCCAGAATTGATGATCTTTTCGACCAGTTGCAAGGAGCGAGCTACTTTTCGAAGATATACCTACGGGCAGGTTATCATCAGCTGAAGGTAAGAGAGGAGGACGTGCCAAAGATGGCTTTTCGTACAAGGTACGGGAATTATAAGTTTTTTGTCATGCCCTTTGGCTTGACTAATGCCCCAAAAATATTCATGGACCTAATGAATAGGGTGTGCAGTTCACTCTTGGACAAGTGTGTCATTGTCTTTATCGATGACATACTAGTTTATTCGCGGTCCATGAGAGAGCACGAGTCGCACCTGAGATCGGTGCTGGAGTTACTCAAACGCGAGAAATTGTACGCCAAATTCTCAAAATGAGAATTTTGGTTAAGGGAGGTTAAATTTCTAGGGCACGTATCGGAGCATGGAATTAAGGTCGACTTGGCTAAGATCGAAGCTATTAAAGGTTGGGAAGCGCCGAAGTCACCGACTGAAGTGAGAAGTTTCCTTGGATTGGCGGGTTATTATCGAAAGTTTATCCAGGATTTCTCAAGGATAGCCACGCCGTTAACATCACTAACAAGGGAAAACATTAAATTTGCAGAGGCTCAAGAGGACGTGTTCTGTAAATTAAAGGAAAGCCTAAGTAGTGCGCCAATCTTAGCCCTACCCAAGGGTACTAAAGGATTTGTGATCTACAGTGATGCCTCTAAGTTGGGATTAGGGTGTGTGCTGATGCACGAAGGAAAGGTGATCGCCTACGCATCCCGTTAGTTGAAATAGCCCAAGCGGAACTACCTGACTCATGATCTAGAATTGGCGGCAATAGTTTTCGCGTTGAAGATATGGAGACATTATCTGTACGTGGTTAAGTGTTAGATTTATACTGATCACAAGAGCCTTCAACATGTCTTCAATCTGAAAGAGTTGAACATGAGGCAGCGCAGGTGGATGGAGTTGTTCAGCTATTATGATTGTGAAATCCTCTATCATCCGGGTAAGGCCAATGTGGTGGTCGATGCTTTGAGTCGGAAGGAACACGGCAATGCAACAGAAGTGTTGGCATTTCGAGTCGAGGCAACTTCTAGTTTCTTGGAGGAAATCAAGAATTTACAAAAGGAAGCGCTTTTAGAGGAGAATTTGAAGAGTGAGAGGATGTCCAAAAATGTGAGGTTGCTAACCATCGACAGTCGTAGAGTGAAATGTTTTGGAGGGCGAGTGTGGATCCTGAAGTTGGGCAACCTCCGGAAGAAAGTGTTGGAAGAAGCACATAAGTCTCGTTATTCCATTCATCCGGGAACCAATAAGATATACCGAGATCTGAAGCTAAACTATTGGTGTCCAGGTTTGAAGAAAGACATCGCTTACTTCGTCGAGCGATGTTTGACATGTCTAAGGGTGATAGTGGAGCATAAAAAACCGTACGGATAATTGCAACCGTTGGATATTCCAGTATGGAAGTGGGATGAGATCACGATGGACTTTGTCACGGGACTTCCACGATCACCTAAAGGGCATGACTCTATTTGGGTGATCGTGGACCGACTTACAAAGTTAGCTCATTTCCTACCAATTAAGGAGACGTACCCGTTGGAGAAGTTGGCTAAATTGTACATAGGCTAGATTGTATCCATACATGGGGTGTCGATGTGTATTGTATCAGATCGGGATGGTCATTTTACGTCAAAATTTTAGAGGAGCCTACACAAAGAGTTAGGCTCGCAACTCAAACTGAGTACCGTATATCACCTTCAAATGGATGGTCAAAGAGAAAGAACTATTCAAATTCTAGAAGATATGATTTGAGCATGTGCGATTGACTTTAGGGGTTCGTGGGAAGTTCACCTACCGTTGATAGAATTCTCCTATAACAACAATTATCACGCCAGTATACAAGCAGCACCGTTTGAAGCATTTTATGGACGCAAGTGCAGAACACCCTTGTGTTGGAACGAGGTGGGAGAACGACAATTAAGAGGTCCGAAGATAGTACAAGTGACAGCCGATAAGGTGAACCAAATTCGAGAAAGGTTGAGATCAGCACAAGATCGTCAAAAGATGTACGCGAATAAGCGGAGGAAACCATTAGAGTTTCAAGTGGGAGACAAGGTGATGTTAAAGGTCTCACCATGGAAATGTGTTGTGCGTTTCAGAAAGAAAGGAAAGTTGAAACCAAGATTTGTAGGGCCCTTTATGATCAGAGAACGTGTTGGAGAGGTGGCCTACAAACTCGAGTTACTCAATGATCAGCGAGGAGTGCATCCAACATTTCACATGTCTAATTTAAAGAAGTGTTTAGCGGAAGCGAATGTGGTGGTACCATTAGAGGACATCCGAGTGGATGAGAAGTTAAGTTACGTCGAGAAACCGGTGGCAATTTTGGATTTCAAATTGAAGAAATTAAGAAACAAAGAGATTCATTTGGTGAAAGTTCAATGGGATTTGGGAAGTGGAGTACCCAAATTTGTTCAACGAAGGAATTCCGGGGACATAATTCTTTTGAGGGGAGGATAATGTAATAACCGGATCCAAAAATAAAATTAGAAGAGTTGGGTATATTTATGATTAAAGATCAAAGTGGAAGGGGCTAGATGTAATTTCTGTAATAAAAGGGCCTAACCCTAGGGAAGGCTATTGTTAGTGTTGGCGGCTGATTAGAGAGAGAGGGAGAGAGAACGAATAGAGCTATTTTGGGGAAGAACAAGGTAGAAAGCTTTTTCTGTGGATTTCAGGTCTTCATCGATCTTCTTGAAGGTAAGTTACAACGACTCCTTTTGTTAGCTATTATTGTTGGATTAGTTGAGTTAATTTAGTGGTTTAAGGAGAAAGTTAAACACCAAAAACCCTTGTTCTGTGTATTCAAGAAATGTTGGGGTTTTGGCTCCCTGGCCGATTCTGGAGAAGGGTTTTGGGAGTTCAAACCTTTGGGTTTGGATTTCGGCCTTTGAGAAGGGTGAGAGAAATGATTTAGTCTGTGTATGGAGAAGTGAGGTGGCCGAGAATCACTCCTACAACTCTCGATGGTTGTGGGGTTTTGTTCAAAGAAGAACCGGGAAGAACCCAGGCGACACCGGACGACCTTGGACTGGGAGAATCCGGGAGGCCTTGGGCCGGGAGACCCCTGGCGGCCTTGGCCGGGAGACCCCGGGCATCCTTGGGCTGGGAGACCCCATGTGGTGCCAAGCCGGGCGAACCCGAATAGCTATGTGTCGGGCGCCCCGGGCTGTCCTACACCGGGAGACTCCGGGCGCGTGTGACCCAGGGGAAACAACCCGGGAGTTTAATAGTATGGTTGTTAACTTTCTTATTGGATCCTGTAACACCCCAGTTTTCGAAAGGTATAGGTGTTTTGATTGGTGGATTCAAGTTTGGATTAAGGTAATTTTCTATTCTCTTCGGTATTGGAAGTTAGGGTTTCGGTATTAGTTGAGGTATCCATGTATATGGTTTGGGAAATGATTCCTTGTGGTTGATTATGTTTATTTGTGGTTGAATATGTATGGATTTAGGTTTTGGAAGTTTTGTCTTGAGAATCCAAGTGTTCTTCAAAAGAGCTCGTTGGGTGAAATCTAGATTTAGCCTAAATCTATCAAGGTGGGTTCCTACTATCATTTCCTAAACTTTATATACATCAAAACATATATTTTGAACTTCTATACATCTCCTTGATTTTGGATTTATGAAAATCATATTTTGACCTAACTTGAGTTTTAGAAGATTTTAGGGTTCTTGCTATATTTTGTGAAATGGAAGTATTTCAATTATTATAAAATAAAATGAAGTTATTCTTGCACCTATTTGGTAAATTACTTTGAAGAATGTATAAAATCTTATTTCTATGATTTCTCATTCTTATCAATAGTTAAACTTGGAAATTTACATTTTGGTTATAAAATGTTATTGGAACCATATGATTATCTATGGTTAGTCACAAACGTAAATGTGACAAGTCTTGACTATTACTAGTGGATCCCTAGGTATTGAGTCGGCTTATATATATATTTTGGGATGTTGTTTCCCCATTGTAGCTATGGATACATTTGATCCTTGGGTGCCTTTGGTACGGTTATGTGAGGCCGGTTACTAGCCATAGTTCATAATGTATCCTAGTGAACGAGTATGACTTGGTTCCTCGGGTGCCCCCCTCACATCTTAGCACGGACCGGCGTTGTTCGTGGCCATGGTTCCAAGTATTTAGCTCATAACTCGGATTGTGGTCTACTTTTGTGTTCCATTACAATCCTTGGTAAATCGGGTAGCCCCCGTCATCGCAAGATTAGTTTTATACAAAAGTCCATTTTCATGGTAATCAATTCAATGGTAAACATATTTTCTTGAAAAGAATTCTCTTCGTTACAATTGCATTTATTTCTTCAATTTATAAACTGTATGTTCTCACTTGGCTTTAAGCCTAACACTTTTTCGAAAATGATGTGTATATCAGGTTCTCTTGAAGCCGGGTCGTCAAGGGGTTGAGTGAAGAGTTTAGTCTTCTTGAGGAATATTCTGAATAATAATTATTTTGGGAGATTTGATGTTTTAAACCAATTTATCCATTTGGTATTGGGTTGACAACCTATGTAATCTAGATAGAATTGGTTTGGTTTGGCTTAGATTAGTTTGTTGTCATTTCCGCACTTATTGGCAGGTTTTGTGAATGTTCACGTCTTGCCCATTATTTGGGTGGTTTGTCCCATTTATAGACGTTATATTGCCGAAATTTCAAATTTTAATTTACCCCAATTTTTAGGGTGTTACAAGTTGGTATCAGAGCTCTAGTTTAAGCGAACTAGGCATGAATGTAAGATGTCTAGACTTAGACTGAGTACGTTAGGCAATTATTTTTGAGATGGGTAGAATTTCTAAGATGGGTCAGTCTTAGAGTCGACGGAAACTATGGTTATCAAGCGTTGTGGTGATGGTAACGAGAACCTTTATGTATTATATGTTCATAATCTCACCTAGCTAATGTTATTATGAGGATATTTATATGTGATGGTGCTTGAAGTGTCGTTACTGTGACAATTGGTAATGTAGTAGTACGTTCTCTTGTGCTTGGTTTACTAATGTTATGATATTTGGTAGACGTGGTAGTATGTTTCCTTCGTGTTCAATTCTGTTAACCTCCTCCTTATTCATCCTCGTGCTTGTATGATCTACCTTGGTATGTCTACCGTTGGAGTAGTAAGAATGTTTCTGAATGGGTAACCATTAGAAAAAGCTGATGATTTTATTATTCGTTACTTGGAGTGACGGTAAGTATGGTTATTGCATTAAGTGGACAGTTTCGAGTTGGATTATTTGGTTGGATTAGCACCATAGACTTTTTGTGAATCGATGTATTCAAGGAGAAATTGTGAAGAGAACCTATGAAGTCCGTAATCTTTGCCCTAAGATGTTGAGCATCTGGTTGACGATAGTGTAACTAGAGAAATCGAGGAGCGTGAGTTCAAGTTGAATTGTTAAAACGGTGTAATGCCAAAAGGTGTATTTTGAAGTACAAGTATGTTTTACTTGGTATTTGTTAAAGTGTGAGTATTTTGATGAGTTTTCATATTCGGTGAAATTGGGTTGTTTCATTCCATAAAATGCTCATATATGGGTTCTTAGTAATTTTTTTTACGGATAGAGTCCATTTCATGACTTATGCATCCTTGGTGGTTTTTGTACAAACGAAGTCTATTTCATGTCATAGGCATTTTAGGGTATTTGCATTCATAAACCCTTTGGAAAATCTTTGGTCCCAATACGTGTTGAGTTTTGGGTTAATCACGTCTTTGAGGTATGTGTCTTCATAAACATTGTTTAAAGACATTTCATTATTTGAGGAATGTTAATTGTCGGCCACTATATTTTGGATATTTAATTGTCCATTTGGTGCATACGATTTTATAAACCGTTGGAAAATGCATATCATTGAACTAGGAGTCGTTTTAGAAACATGAAGAGAAAGAGTTCATTTGGAAAACAATTTTGTTGCAACCAATGAGAAGTTTTGGTTATTTTGAAATGTTTAGTTTTATGAACATGTCGAAACATCCATTTTGGAATCTTTGAGCATTTTGGTAAATAAATCATGTTGAGATGTTTCCTCGATGACTTTACATATATAATTGGAGATCAATTGACGTAAGTGTCATTTTGTGTATTTGATCTTATAAACCTTTTTCAAAAAACACATATTATTGTATTATGAGACATTTTGAAAACATAAGAGTACGAGTTCATTTGAAAAATGGTTTGTCTCAACCAGCGATGAGATTTTAGTTAATTATACTTTTGGTCATGTTTGCATAATAGATAATCAAACGTGTTTCAATACATATTGACTTTCATTGGGAATTTATGTAAACTGTTGGGTCGTTGGCTCGGTTTTAACTAAATGGAGTCATGGAGAAATTTGTCTGGTTTAAAAACAGTGGTATTATTTCCCCTTTGAGTTTAGTGGGAACAGTTCAGTTGCACATATCATGTATGCATATTTTATTGGAAATTTCCGTCATGGTATTTCAGCCAATGTTGTAGAACGATGAGAGGTTGTTTATATTTGACTTTGAACTCGAAAACGATGTAAATTATTTCATGTTTTAACCAGGTGCATACACATATCAATCTTCTAGCTTTGTGAAATAAACGGTCGCATGCAAGTTTTGTTGTGAAATCTTATTTCGTGCCGCATTGTGACTGAAAGAGAGAAAACTTTAAGAGTTCGATATTATCAGCATGTTGTTTTGGGTTTTGCAAACATTTTATTTATACAGTTTGGAATTAAACTAAACTACTCTTACAATTGCTCAAATCGCATGCATGTGTCTTTACTAAATTTTGGGGAAGTTTTATTTCATGTCATTTCATTGTTAATTGCATAAATTTTGAGGTTCAATTTAGTGAATTTTCCTTCTGTAGTTTTGTACGAACGTCTTTTTATACACTGTTTTAGTACGTAAAACTATTTGTCATTCATTACATAAATTATACTGTTGGTGTGAGTAATCGTATGAAATATTTATGTTCTTTCGGATAAAACTTTTGCCTAGAACATATTTCATTTATTGATTTTACTGATAGGAGTTTTCCGCAATGCATGAAATGAATTTTCGGTTTGCATGTCGTTGTATTTACAATTTTGGGTAAGTACGTTTTATCGGTACAGCCCAAATTTGAAACGTGAATAATATATATATATATATATATATATATAATTATTTATTTACATTCCTATTGTGTTGCTACATTTGGAAAATGATCGGATGTATATGGGTCTTGTTGGAAATTTTATATTCCGACGTTTTGTGTTAAAGTAAAAGATTTTTAAAGTTGAAATTGTGAAATCCTCTTTTGGGAGTTGTACAAACTTTTATTGCATATGTTATGGGACGAAACTTATTTTTCATATGCATAGAGCATAAATTAATGCATACTAAGACCCTGGTGGTCCGTTTGAAAATTTTGTTATGCATCTTCCGTTATCGTTTTATTAGCGTAAGTATTGATCAAATGAGTTTTGAAAGTGGTTTTATATGCGTGGCATTGGTGATCAATTTTGAAACTTATCGAATGCACGGTAGTGTATTTTTACCGCACGTTTAATTGTTATAAAACTTATGTATTTGAGAGTTTTATAAACATCAAATTGGCATTGTAGTGTGAAAAACCTTGAACTCATTGGGCTATAGGTGTAAGCCCCCTCGTGTTAGAAGTCGATATTCAGGATTAAAAGAGTCCTCGGAGTTTGAGGCGTTAGTCATGTGCTTTCTCCCAGTTAGTTAAGTAACAATCTTTATGCTTCGTTAAACCTACGGATTAAGATCATGTTCGGTTGGTTGGGTATGGTTGGTTTTGGAATTGTGGGAATTTTTGGTAAGACGACATGCTATGTGTCGGTGGTGTATTATATTGTTGGATATTCGTGAATAGTGATGATGTTATGGTTGACTGGTAAGGATGTTGAATTGGATGACTACTTCCAAGAGTAGGTGTCAACTTTGAATCGACATTGCTAATCAGGAATGAAATATTTGGTAGTATACCCACGTTTGCGTAATGGTCATTCCGATGATAGGTGTCGACACTCTATTTTGAGGATAATAACTGTTGGTGTGCTTCAATGTATTTTCGTTAGATCTGGTGCGTCTGCAGGACGAGCGGTAAACTTATGGAAATTAGATGTTGATAATTAAGAATCAATCATTGGTATTTAGATAATTATCGGGACTTTCGCTGAATTGGAAATCGATGCTTGAGAGCATGGTGGGAGTTTGGTGATAATGTTTATTGGATACATTTGGTGAAAATGTCGAGGTGGATTTTAAGTATAAATCGATTATCAAGGAGACCTTGATACGTCGTATTTAGAGGTATCTAAACGAAATGTTTGATTTGGGGTATTTTTGGTGGAAATGACTGAATAAGGTCGTAAGTTACTCTTGAGGTAATACGAGCAACATAAGGTTGGGAGACAACCGAGATTTAATGATTAAGAAAATGATTAATCAGAGAATCAACGTTCATCCTGACATCGGTATTATAATTTGAACGTTAGGATTTAGTTTGTAATGACACGTTATGAGAAACACGGCGACAACCTCAACCGGGTTGTAATCGGGTTCGTATATGAGGTAAAGTTTAGTGAAGGTATTCCTTTTGGATAGGGAATCATTTGACCTCGCCAAGGGCGATATTGGGTGATTGGTTGGTGCTAGATTTCGAGGACGAAATCTCTTTTAAGGTTGGGAGTATTGTAACACCCTAGTTTTCGAAAGGTATCATTTCAAGTTTATACCGAAACCGATATATTAAGTAAAAATAAGATATTTTATTTTGGGCTTGAATCCTTGATTTTATAGGCTAGATGGATGAAGGATTCAATTACGAGTCCAACGGTCCTTTCCGGAGCGAAAACGGAGCTATAACGAATAAGTTACGGCCGAAACAGTGTTGATGAGTTTCGGTACACTTGTCGCGACAGTTCCTCGCGACAGTGCCTCGCGATTGTGACAATGTCACTGTCGTGAAAACCCTCCAGTGCGTAAATACGGGTTTTTTCTTCATTTGGCCATAACTCTCTCA
Organism: Arctium minus; assembly: GCA_954870635.1. Taxonomy (NCBI): domain Eukaryota; kingdom Viridiplantae; phylum Streptophyta; class Magnoliopsida; order Asterales; family Asteraceae; genus Arctium; species Arctium minus. The sequence goes on along the minus strand of OX941094.1, from coordinate 8,927,631 downwards.
TTTCAAGTCCGATTTGGGCGATTCAAGTTGCTACGGTTTCGTTTTTGAGAGTTTTTCAAGGATCAAGCAAGAGATTGGAAGTTTATTGAAGTATACTAGAGTATTTTGTGGTGGTAAGCTTCTCATCCCTCACTATTCATCTTCTTCCCCAAAATTTTCTAGGGTTTCATCCACCCTTTGTTCTCCCTTTCATAGATTGAAGGTTTGTAATCATTTCGGTGAACTATAGGTGTTTTGATTGGTGGATTCAAGTTTGGATTAAGGTAATTTTCTATTCTCTTCGGTATTGGAAGTTAGGGTTTCAGTATTAGTTGAGGTATCCATGTATATGGTTTGGGAAATGATTCCTTGTGGTTGATTATGTTTATTTGTGGTTGAATATGTATGGATTTAGGTTTTGGAAGTTTTGTCTTGAGAATCCAAGTGTTCTTCAAAAGAGCTCGTTGGGTGAAATCTAGATTTAGCCTAAATCTAACAAGCTGAGTTCCTACTATCATTTACTAAACTTTATACACATCAAAACATATATTTTGAACTCGTATACATCTCCTTGATTTTGGATTTATGAAAATCATATTTTGACCTAACTTGAGTTTTAGGAGATTTTAGGGTTCTTGCTATATTTTGTGAAATGGAAGTATTTCAATTATTATGAAATAAAATGTCTTGCACCTATTTGGTAAATTACTTTGAAGAATGTATAAAATCTTATTTTTATGATTTCTCATTCTTATCAATAGTTAAACTTGGAAATTTACATTTTGGTTATAAAATGTTATTGGAACCATATGATTATCTATGGTTAGTCACAAACGTAAATGTGACAAGTCTTGACTATTACTAGTGGATCCCTAGGTATTGAGTCGGCTTATATATATATTTTGGGATGTTGTTTCCCCATTGTAGCTATGGATACATTTGATCCTCGGGTGCCTTTGGTACGGTTATGTGAGGCCGGTTTCTAGCCATGGTTCATAATGTATCCTAGTGAACGAGTATGACTTGGTTCCTCGGGTGCCCCCCTCACATCTTAGTACGGACCGGAGTTGTTCGTGGCCATGGTTCCAAGTATTTAGCTCATAACTCGGATTGTGGTCTACTTTTGTGTTCCATTACAATCCTTGGTAAATCGGGTAGCCCCCTTCATTGCAAGATTAATTTTATACAAAAATCCATTTTCATGGTAATCAATTCAATGGTAAACATATTTTCTTGAAAAGAATTCCCTTCGTTACAATTGCATTTATTTCTTCAATTTATAAACTGTATGTTCTCACTAGGCTTTAAGCCTAACACTTTTTCGAAAATGATGTGTATATCAGGTTCTCTTGAAGCCGGGTCGTCAAGGGGTTGAGTGAAGAGTTTAGTCTTCTTGAGGAATATTCTGAATAATAATTATTTTGGGAGATTTGATGTTTTAAACCAATTTATCCATTTGGTATTGGGTTGACAACCTATGTAATCTAGATAGAATTGGTTTGGCTTGGATTAGTTTGTTGTCATTGCCGCACTTATTGGCAGGTTTTCTGAATGTTCACGTCTTGCCCATTATTTGGGTGGTTTGTCCCATTTATAGACGTTATATTGCCGAAATTTCAAATTTTAATTTACCCCAATTTTTAGGGTGTTACAGATCCTTAGCCTGTTCTCTCGTTAAGAGAGGGGGGGGGGGGGGGGGGGGGGCGAACCTTTTAACCCTAAGGGTCTTCGTATGAATAAGTATTTGAGTTAAGACTTATCCGCCGCTATCGTGTTGTGTAGTAGATCTCGTTACTGGTCTTAAGAGTAAGTGAGAGAACGTTAATCGGTGGGCATCAGGTGAGTTTCCTAAACTAAATGCCTTCGTTGTAAAGTGGTTAAAGTTACATGAAAGTTATTAAAGCAATGATTTACTTGTGTGGCCTTATAATTGTGAGATTTAATTGGTGGATTCTTTGTTGATGTTGTTATAATTATATGTATGCATACATTATTAATTGGTAGATGCGCATCAGTAAGGGGATGTGTCCCGCATGCGTTCCAGTCGGGGAGTGTGTCCCGCCTGCGCTCATACCGGGGAGTGTGTCCCGTATATGTCAGTGGGAGTGTGTCCACTTAAGGCATTGTGATCTAGATGCGCCGCCATTTTTCAATGACAACAGGGTGAGCAAGAAGTATGTTGTAGTTGTGGTGTTTATCGTTAAAGAATTAAATTTATCTAATTTCTTGAATTCTACATTTCTCGGTTTGTTTATCGAATGCCAGAGGGAACTCACTAGACCTTCGTTCTAACCCTCGTTTTTCAAAAATTAAAACCTTTTCAGGTAGACGTGGAGTAGGTGGATCCGCTAAGGGTAAAGAGAATGTGTGATCTGCGGCTGACTCTAGAAGACTCCCTTTTAGTTGCTTCTTATATTCTCAGTTATGTAATAGATTGCTTTGTAGCAAACCTTGCTATTTACTCTTATTATTGTTGACTTGGGACAGTTTGACATGATTTTTGATATGGGCTAGTTATATTTATATGTTGAAAGTTTTGGGTTGTTACATATGACACTTTCGAGAAAGTGTTATATAAACCCATCTTTTTATTATAAGACAAATTTTTAAACCTTATCCTATAAAATAGCTAAGACGATGTTTTTTATAATAATTTAAAAAAAAAACTTGTCGTGATGCCTAAAAATGTCTTATAAACTTATTACAACATTTTTAGATAGGATATTTTATTTTTTAATCTTACAAATTAAGTCTTATAAAGCATTATATTAAAAAACTTAGAAATGTTTGGTGTCTTATAAACCTAACTTTATTATAGCGTTAAAATAAGTGAATAACAATTGCTTTTTTTTAATTACAAAAAGTCAAACAGTTGAAATTGAATGAGCCCATTTAATTAAACTATTGATGTTTATGTAATTGATGTTATGAAAAACTAGAAGGCAATTATGAAGTAGTTAAATAAGTTTAAAGAAGTTAGAATAAGATTGAATTTTCTAAGAAACTAAATAACAGAAGAATTGGAAAGGTAGAAAAAAAGGCAAAAAGTGAGAGATACATACGACCCTTCATATTAGGTATGCCAACTGCCAAGGGTGTATGAGATACAGCCAAAAAAAAAAATAATAATAATACGGGATACTTTCCAAGATCGTATGTTCAAAAATCGTATTCATACATATGTTCGTTCTTTTTTTTTCCTTTTCTAAGTTGTACAATATCAATAACCTATACGCAATCAAATAGTGTTTTTATATTATCTATATTGTTAATGTATATGTATAGAGGGCCCAGGCCTGTGTCAATATAAGGCCCAAGCCCATTTAGTCCATGTATAAATTCTTTCTATATTGTAGGCTAGGTTAAGTACTCTCTCATAATTTTACTTTTCGTATTGTAAGTTTTCTCTCAATCAATACATCGAGGTTTCAAACCTTCAGCATATTCATCGTGTTCTTCATTCATATCCATCTTCTAACATGGTATCAGAGTTGTAGGTTTGTTCATCGCGATTTTACTGTTCATCGCGATTTTACTGTTCATCGCGATTTTACTGTTCATCGTCACAGTCGACTCGCCGCCGCCGCTGTTCTTTCCATCGCCGCCGCTGTTCTTGCCATCGCCGTCGTTCTTGCCATCGCCTCTCTCTCTCTCTCGTCGCCTTTTGAATTTTTTTTGTTTCAAACCGACATCATATCGGTCGATCGATCGATCTGTTTGAAACCCTAGCCGCAACATCATATCGGTCGATCGTTACACCGGTCGACGCATATCGGGCCACTTCATACCGGTCAATTCTATCGGCCAAACATTATACCGGTCAAGTTTACCGGTTAAACTCCTTACCCGATCGATCCCTTTACCGGTCGTATCTCTTTACCGGTCGAAATATTATACCGGTTGAAAGCACTCTACCGGTCGAATCCTTTACTGGTCGCATTCCTATACCGGTCGAACCATTTACCGGTCGAACCATTTTACCGGTCGAAGCACTTTATCCCGGTTCATATCTGAACTCTTTCCCATGGCTGCCAATCTCAGTCACTCAAATCCCATCTCATTTGTTTTCAATGGTAGCAACTATATTCTCTGGCATCATCATATGACAATTCTGCTAAAATCTCATGGTCTTTACACCTATGTTACTGGTGCATCCAAACTTCCAGTTCAGGAAGTAGCTGAGAATGGTGTTGATTTTGCTAAACGCATGAATGAGTGGGACATTAATAATGTTCGTATTCTGGGTTTTATTAATGCCTCCACTACTCCTGAAATCAACCAACAGTTTCTTGGCTATGTCACCGCCAAGAGTCTCTGGGATTTCCTCGCCAAGCGGTACACATTATCGGGTCTGTCTCATCAGTATCAACTATGGACCACTTTTCAGAACAAACGCCAACTTCCTGATCAATCCATAAACTCTTATATCTCTGAAATGCAGTCTCTCAGAGATCATATCAGTCTTGGAGCACCACAGATCTTTGATGAAACAGCTCAACAGTTCACAGCTTACTTCAACCAGCTACATTTGATCACCATTTTGATGGGCCTTACAGACAAATTTGAAAATGTTCGTGCTTCGCTTCTTCATAGGCAACCCTACCCACTCTTGAAGAAGCCATCTCAGAATTGCTATGTGAAGAAACTCGTCTTCACATGCGTTCACCGATGCCTGCTACTGATAGCGTCCTTTACACGTCTCATCCCAAGTCCAAGGGTAAATGGACCAACAGCAACCAGTCTAAGTATGTGGGAAAGACAAATCCATCCGAATGTGCCTTTTGCCACTCTACTGCTCATCTTCTCCTTGATTGTCCTGTTCGCAAATGCCGTAGGTGTGGCATCACTCATCCGCGCCATTATGAGTCTGACTGCCCTAAGAACTCAAAGCACACTGGCTCTCAGAACTGGACGCACGCTGTTGCTGGGTCTACCATCACTGATAACGAGGTTCCCTCTTCAGTCTCCTCACCTGATCTAATGGAACTGATGCGTCGCAATCAGGAACACATGGAGCAGATCATGTCTGGTGCTATGGGTATGAATTCTTCACACTCAACTGCATCAGGTAACGTATGGCTTTTTGATTCTGGGTGTTACAATCATATGACACCCTGCACTGATGGTTTCATTTCTAAGAAACCACCTCAGCATTTTACGTCCGTATGAACTGCTGACAACACTGGTCTACCAGTATCTTTTAGTGGAAATGTCTCCACCCATGATATTCAATTACCGGATGTTCTAAATGTTCTGAAACTATCTCTGAGCTTAGTGTCGATTGCACAACTTCTTGAATCTAACTTGATTATCTTATTTCATTCTTCTGGCTGTGTTGTACAGGATCCAAGGACCAAGCAGATCCTTGGACTCGGCCGTAAAGTTGGACGGATGATTGAAGTGGTCTACCTCCGTCTTCCATTACCCTCTTCAAGTCTTGTTGCCTCAGTTTCCAGCACTTCCTCCTTTGATTTGTGGCAAGCCCGGCTGGGCCATCTGTCTCTAGCCAAAATAAAATCGTTAGCTAGTTTAGGGATGTTAGGAAAATGTGTGTCATCTGATAGTATTTCTTGTTTGTCTTGCAAACTGGGAAAACATCATGCTTTATCGTTTGAATCAAATGATTTTAACTCTAATTCTCCTTTTGATCTTATTCATTCTGATGTATGGGGACCAACACCACATTCATCTATGGGTGGTGCTCGTTATTTTGTTATTTTTATTGATGATCATACTCGTTTCACATGGATATATCTCATGAAACATCGTTCTGAGTTACCCAAAATTTATATGATGTTTGCTCGGATGATTAAGACTCAATTCTCGAAATCCATAAAGATTCTCAGAGCTGATAATGCTATGGAATACAAAGAGTCCTCTCTTCTCTCATTTCTTCAATCCCGGGGGACACTTTCGCAGTACTCCTGTCCTGGCACATCTTCTCAAAATGGTCGTGCCGAACGCAAACACCGTCATATCCTTGATACCGTTCGCACCCTTCTCATTTATGCTAAATGTCCAGAACGGTTTTGGGGGGAAGCTGCCTTCACTGCAGTTTATACTATCAATCGTCATCCTACTCCTATTCTTAAGAATAAGTCTCCTTACGAGGCTCTTTATGAGATTTCTCCTGCCTATGAACTTCTAAAAGTTTGGGGTAGTGCTTGTTTTGTTCAGTTACAACCTCATGAACATACCAAACTTGAACCTCGCTCCAGACTTTGCTGCTTCCTTGGATATGGTATTGAACACAAAGGTTATCGCTGTTGGGATCCTATCTCTCAGCGTCTTCGTATATCTCGTCATGTTACCTTGTGGGAACATGTTCCTTTTTCTTCCATATCCAAGTTTCGTGAGTCCCCTACCTTCACCGCTCCGTTTCATAGATTGAAGGTTTGTAGTCATTTCGGTGAACTATAGGTGTTTTGATTGGTGGATTCAAGTTTGGATTAAGGTAATTTTCTATTCTCTTCGGTATTGGAAGTTAGGGTTTCAGTATTAGTTGAGGTATCCATGTATATGGTTTGGGAAATGATTCCTTGTGGTTGATTATGTTTATTTGTGGTTGAATATGTATGGATTTAGGTTTTGGAAGTTTTGTCTTGAGAATCCAAGTGTTCTTCAAAAGAGCTCGTTGGGTGAAATCTAGATTTAGCCTAAATCTAACAAGCTGAGTTCCTACTATCATTTACTAAACTTTATACACATCAAAACATATATTTTGAACTCGTATACATCTCCTTGATTTTGGATTTATGAAAATCATATTTTGACCTAACTTGAGTTTTAGGAGATTTTAGGGTTCTTGCTATATTTTGTGAAATGGAAGTATTTCAATTATTATGAAATAAAATGTCTTGCACCTATTTGGTAAATTACTTTGAAGAATGTATAAAATCTTATTTTTATGATTTCTCATTCTTATCAATAGTTAAACTTGGAAATTTACATTTTGGTTATAAAATGTTATTGGAACCATATGATTATCTATGGTTAGTCACAAACGTAAATGTGACAAGTCTTGACTATTACTAGTGGATCCCTAGGTATTGAGTCGGCTTATATATATATTTTGGGATGTTGTTTCCCCATTGTAGCTATGGATACATTTGATCCTCGGGTGCCTTTGGTACGGTTATGTGAGGCCGGTTTCTAGCCATGGTTCATAATGTATCCTAGTGAACGAGTATGACTTGGTTCCTCGGGTGCCCCCCTCACATCTTAGTACGGACCGGAGTTGTTCGTGGCCATGGTTCCAAGTATTTAGCTCATAACTCGGATTGTGGTCTACTTTTGTGTTCCATTACAATCCTTGGTAAATCGGGTAGCCCCCTTCATTGCAAGATTAATTTTATACAAAAATCCATTTTCATGGTAATCAATTCAATGGTAAACATATTTTCTTGAAAAGAATTCCCTTCGTTACAATTGCATTTATTTCTTCAATTTATAAACTGTATGTTCTCACTAGGCTTTAAGCCTAACACTTTTTCGAAAATGATGTGTATATCAGGTTCTCTTGAAGCCGGGTCGTCAAGGGGTTGAGTGAAGAGTTTAGTCTTCTTGAGGAATATTCTGAATAATAATTATTTTGGGAGATTTGATGTTTTAAACCAATTTATCCATTTGGTATTGGGTTGACAACCTATGTAATCTAGATAGAATTGGTTTGGCTTGGATTAGTTTGTTGTCATTTCCGCACTTATTGGCAGGTTTTCTGAATGTTCACGTCTTGCCCATTATTTGGGTGGTTTGTCCCATTTATAGACGTTATATTGCCGAAATTTCAAATTTTAATTTACCCCAATTTTTAGGGTGTTACAGATCCTTAGCCTGTTCTCTCGTTAAGAGAGGGGGGGGGGCGAACCTTTTAACCCTAAGGGTCTTCGTATGAATAAGTATTTGAGTTAAGACTTATCCGCCGCTATCGTGTTGTGTAGTAGATCTCGTTACTGGTCTTAAGAGTAAGTGAGAGAACGTTAATCGGTGGGCATCAGGTGAGTTTCCTAAACTAAATGCCTTCGTTGTAAAGTGGTTAAAGTTACATGAAAGTTATTAAAGCAATGATTTACTTGTGTGGCCTTATAATTGTGAGATTTAATTGGTGGATTCTTTGTTGATGTTGTTATAATTATATGTATGCATACATTATTAATTGGTAGATGCGCATCAGTAAGGGGATGTGTCCCGCATGCGTTCCAGTCGGGGAGTGTGTCCCGCCTGCGCTCATACCGGGGAGTGTGTCCCGTATATGTCAGTGGGAGTGTGTCCACTTAAGGCATTGTGATCTAGATGCGCCGCCATTTTTCAATGACAACAGGGTGAGCAAGAAGTATGTTGTAGTTGTGGTGTTTATCGTTAAAGAATTAAATTTATCTAATTTCTTGAATTCTACATTTCTCGGTTTGTTTATCGAATGCCAGAGGGAACTCACTAGACCTTCGTTCTAACCCTCGTTTTTCAAAAATTAAAACCTTTTCAGGTAGACGTGGAGTAGGTGGATCCGCTAAGGGTAAAGAGAATGTGTGATCTGCGGCTGACTCTAGAAGACTCCCTTTTAGTTGCTTCTTATATTCTCAGTTATGTAATAGATTGCTTTGTAGCAAACCTTGCTATTTACTCTTATTATTGTTGACTTGGGACAGTTTGACATGATTTTTGATATGGGCTAGTTATATTTATATGTTGAAAGTTTTGGGTTGTTACATATGACACTTTCGAGAAAGTGTTATATAAACCCATCTTTTTATTATAAGACAAATTTTTAAACCTTATCCTATAAAATAGCTAAGACGATGTTTTTTATAATAATTTAAAAAAAAAACTTGTCGTGATGCCTAAAAATGTCTTATAAACTTATTACAACATTTTTAGATAGGATATTTTATTTTTTAATCTTACAAATTAAGTCTTATAAAGCATTATATTAAAAAACTTAGAAATGTTTGGTGTCTTATAAACCTAACTTTATTATAGCGTTAAAATAAGTGAATAACAATTGCTTTTTTTTAATTACAAAAAGTCAAACAGTTGAAATTGAATGAGCCCATTTAATTAAACTATTGATGTTTATGTAATTGATGTTATGAAAAACTAGAAGGCAATTATGAAGTAGTTAAATAAGTTTAAAGAAGTTAGAATAAGATTGAATTTTCTAAGAAACTAAATAACAGAAGAATTGGAAAGGTAGAAAAAAAGGCAAAAAGTGAGAGATACATACAACCCTTCATATTAGGTATGCCAACTGCCAAGGGTGTATGAGATACAGCCAAAAAAATAAATAATAATAATACGGGATACTTTCCAAGATCGTATGTTCAAAAATCGTATTCATACATATGTTCGTTCTTTTTTTTTCCTTTTCTAAGTTGTACAATATCAATAACCTATACGCAATCAAATAGTGTTTTTATATTATCTATATTGTTAATGTATATGTATAGAGGGCCCAGGCCTGTGTCAATATAAGGCCCAAGACCATTTAGTCCATGTATAAATTCTTTCTATATTGTAGGCTAGGTTAAGTACTCTCTCATAATTTTACTTTTCGTATTGTAAGTTTTCTCTCAATCAATACATCGAGGTTTCAAACCTTCAGCATATTCATCGTGTTCTTCATTCATATCCATCTTCTAACATGGTATCAGAGTTGTAGGTTTGTTCATCGCGATTTTACTGTTCATCGCGATTTTACTGTTCATCGCGATTTTACTGTTCATCGTCACAGTCGACTCGCCGCCGCCGCTGTTCTTTCCATCGCCGCCGCTGTTCTTGCCATCGCCGTCGTTCTTGCCATCGCCTCTCTCTCTCTCTCGTCGCCTTTTGAATTTTTTTTGTTTCAAACCGACATCATATCGGTCGATCGATCGATCTGTTTGAAACCCTAGCCGCAACATCATATCGGTCGATCGTTACACCGGTCGACGCATATCGGGCCACTTCATACCGGTCAATTCTATCGGCCAAACATTATACCGGTCAAGTTTACCGGTTAAACTCCTTACCCGATCGATCCCTTTACCGGTCGTATCTCTTTACCGGTCGAAATATTATACCGGTTGAAAGCACTCTACCGGTCGAATCCTTTACTGGTCGCATTCCTATACCGGTCGAACCATTTACCGGTCGAACCATTTTACCGGTCGAAGCACTTTATCCCGGTTCATATCTGAACTCTTTCCCATGGCTGCCAATCTCAGTCACTCAAATCCCATCTCATTTGTTTTCAATGGTAGCAACTATATTCTCTGGCATCATCATATGACAATTCTGCTAAAATCTCATGGTCTTTACACCTATGTTACTGGTGCATCCAAACTTCCAGTTCAGGAAGTAGCTGAGAATGGTGTTGATTTTGCTAAACGCATGAATGAGTGGGACATTAATAATGTTCGTATTCTGGGTTTTATTAATGCCTCCACTACTCCTGAAATCAACCAACAGTTTCTTGGCTATGTCACCGCCAAGAGTCTCTGGGATTTCCTCGCCAAGCGGTACACATTATCGGGTCTGTCTCATCAGTATCAACTATGGACCACTTTTCAGAACAAACGCCAACTTCCTGATCAATCCATAAACTCTTATATCTCTGAAATGCAGTCTCTCAGAGATCATATCAGTCTTGGAGCACCACAGATCTTTGATGAAACAGCTCAACAGTTCACAGCTTACTTCAACCAGCTACATTTGATCACCATTTTGATGGGCCTTACAGACAAATTTGAAAATGTTCGTGCTTCGCTTCTTCATAGGCAACCCCTACCCACTCTTGAAGAAGCCATCTCAGAATTGCTATGTGAAGAAACTCGTCTTCACATGCGTTCACCGATGCCTGCTACTGATAGCGTCCTTTACACGTCTCATCCCAAGTCCAAGGGTAAATGGACCAACAGCAACCAGTCTAAGTATGTGGGAAAGACAAATCCATCCGAATGTGCCTTTTGCCACTCTACTGCTCATCTTCTCCTTGATTGTCCTGTTCGCAAATGCCGTAGGTGTGGCATCACTCATCCGCGCCATTATGAGTCTGACTGCCCTAAGAACTCAAAGCACACTGGCTCTCAGAACTGGACGCACGCTGTTGCTGGGTCTACCATCACTGATAACGAGGTTCCCTCTTCAGTCTCCTCACCTGATCTAATGGAACTGATGCGTCGCAATCAGGAACACATGGAGCAGATCATGTCTGGTGCTATGGGTATGAATTCTTCACACTCAACTGCATCAGGTAACGTATGGCTTTTTGATTCTGGGTGTTACAATCATATGACACCCTGCACTGATGGTTTCATTTCTAAGAAACCACCTCAGCATTTTACGTCCGTATGAACTGCTGACAACACTGGTCTACCAGTATCTTTTAGTGGAAATGTCTCCACCCATGATATTCAATTACCGGATGTTCTAAATGTTCTGAAACTATCTCTGAGCTTAGTGTCGATTGCACAACTTCTTGAATCTAACTTGATTATCTTATTTCATTCTTCTGGCTGTGTTGTACAGGATCCAAGGACCAAGCAGATCCTTGGACTCGGCCGTAAAGTTGGACGGATGATTGAAGTGGTCTACCTCCGTCTTCCATTACCCTCTTCAAGTCTTGTTGCCTCAGTTTCCAGCACTTCCTCCTTTGATTTGTGGCAAGCCTGGCTGGGCCATCTGTCTCTAGCCAAAATAAAATCGTTAGCTAGTTTAGGGATGTTAGGAAAATGTGTGTCATCTGATAGTATTTCTTGTTTGTCTTGCAAACTGGGAAAACATCATGCTTTATCGTTTGAATCAAATGATTTTAACTCTAATTCTCCTTTTGATCTTATTCATTCTGATGTATGGGGACCAACACCACATTCATCTATGGGTGGTGCTCGTTATTTTGTTATTTTTATTGATGATCATACTCGTTTCACATGGATATATCTCATGAAACATCGTTCTGAGTTACCCAAAATTTATATGATGTTTGCTCGGATGATTAACACTCAATTCTCGAAATCCATAAAGATTCTCAGAGCTGATAATGCTGTGGAATACAAAGAGTCCTCTCTTCTCTCATTTCTTCAATCCCGGGGGACACTTTCGCAGTACTCCTGTCCTGGCACATCTTCTCAAAATGGTCGTGCCGAACGCAAACACCGTCATATCCTTGATACCGTTCGCACCCTTCTCATTTATGCTAAATGTCCAGAACGGTTTTGGGGGGAAGCTGCCTTCACTGCAGTTTATACTATCAATCGTCATCCTACTCCTATTCTTAAGAATAAGTCTCCTTACGAGGCTCTTTATGAGATTTCTCCTGCCTATGAACTTCTAAAAGTTTGGGGTAGTGCTTGTTTTGTTCAGTTACAACCTCATGAACATACCAAACTTGAACCTCGCTCCAGACTTTGCTGCTTCCTTGGATATGGTATTGAACACAAAGGTTATCGCTGTTGGGATCCTATCTCTCAGCGTCTTCGTATATCTCGTCATGTTACCTTGTGGGAACATGTTCCTTTTTCTTCCATATCCAAGTTTCGTGAGTCCCCTACCTTCACCGCTCCGTTATTTACAGATGCCTCTGTCTCATTGGATTCACTCCAATCTGACATCACTTCGTCTCCGCCTATTGTTCCAACACCTTCCGAATTCGTATCTACTTCAGAGTCTCCTGCCTCTACACAGCCTACCTCTTCGAGTGTTCCTGATTCACCTCAATCATCTGTTCCTTCCGCATCGCCAACATCTGAGCTGCCTGCTGAGTCTTTGGCTCCTGGAACGTCTCAATCTCAGAATGTTAGACGATCAGATCGGGTAAGACAGGTTCCTTCTCATCTTCGTGATTATCATGTTTATGCTACTTTGTTGTCCAATCACGAACCTACTTCCTACAAGGAAGCCTCCTCTAATCCTGATTGGCAGAAAGCTATGGATGAGGAACTTCAGGCTCTTGACAAAGCTCAGACATGGGAATCTGTCCCTCTTCCACAGGGCAAGCCACCCATTGGTTCCAAATGGGTGTTCAAAATCAAGACCAAATCTGATGGCTTTATTGATCGGTACAAAGCTCGTCTTGTAGCCAAGGGCTTCAATCAAGAGTACGACATTGATTATGAGGAAACATTTGCACATGTTGCTCGTGTCACCTCTGTTTGCACTCTTCTAGCCATCGCAGCTACCAAGCAATGGTCTCTTTTTCAGATGGATGTTAAGAACGCCTTCTTGAACGGTGATTTATCTTAGGAAGTCTACATGACACCTCCTCCAGGAGTTCGACTTCCACAAGGTCATGTTTGTCGTCTTCGGAAGGCCCTTTATGGACTCAAGCAAGCTCCGCGAGCTTGGTTTGAGAAATTCAGTTCTACAGTCACCTCTCTGGCTTCTCACCCAGTAACTATGATTCAGGACTGTTTACTCGGACCACTGAGGCTGGCACAATCTTACTTCTCCTGTATGTGGATGATATGATTATTACTGGCAATGACTCTACAGGCATAACAAACCTCAAGACATATCTCAGCTCCTGTTTTGAAATGAAGGATCTTGGTTCTTTACACTATTTTCTTGGCCTTGAGGTGCTCTCAGATCTATCGGGAATTTATCTTTGTCAAGCTAAATACACCTCAGATCTTTTGTCAAAAGCTGGGATTACAGACAACAAAACTGCATCCACTCCGCTTGAGCATAACCTCCATTTGGCTCCGAATGCTGGGCCTCCTCTGCGTGATCCTACTTTATATCGATAGCTAGTGGGGTCACTTGTCTATCTAACAGTGACTCGACCTAACATTACCTATGTTGTTCATACTGTCAGTCAGTTCATGTCTGCACCCTGTTCTGATCAGTATGCTGCTGTCCTGCGCATTCTTCGATATTTAAAAGGGACCATGTTTCATGGTCTTCATTTTAAATCCACATCATCATTGACTTTGCGTGGTTTTTCTGATGCTAATTGGGACAGTGACATGACTGATCGTCGCTCTACTATCGGCTACTGTTTCTTTCTTGGAGACTCCCTTATCTCTTGGCGGAGCAAGAAACAATCTCTCATAGCTCGATCCAGTACTGAAGTTGAGTATCGAGCACTAGCTGACACAACTCAAGAACTTGTGTGGTTACGCTGGCTACTATCTGACATGGGGCTCTTCAACAGTCTCCAACTCCGTTGTGGTGTGACAACAACAGTGCAATTCAGATTGCTCATAATGATGTATTTCACGAGCGAACGAAACATATTGAAATTGACTGTCACTTTGTTCGTCAACATGTGACTCGTAAGACTATCCAGCTTCTTCCTATTTCAACTCTTGATCAACCGGCCGACATTTTCACTAAAGCTCATCTACCAGGACGGTTTCACGATCTAGTTTCCAAACTCCATCTGGCTCATTCTTCTCCCGAATGAGTTTGAGGGGGGATGTTAATGTATATGTATAGAGGGCCCAGGCCTGTGTCAATATAAGGCCCAAGCCCATTTAGTCCATGTATAAATTCTTTGTATATTGTAGGCTAGGTTAAGTACTCTCTCATAATTTTACTTTTCGTATTGTAAGTTTTCTCTCAATCAATACATCGAGGTTTCAAACCTTCAGCATATTCATCGTGTTCTTCATTCATATCCATCTTCTAACATATATGATATTATAAAAGGTCTAGAAGTAAGATGTAGTGGTAATCGAGATGATTGTTTCAATGTTTTTGTAAACTAAATATATGCAACGGATCAGATGGGGTCGTTTTTGTATTTCTTTCGCAAAATCCCTAATTGATAATTCATTATAATAAGTTTAATTAAACTTGAATGAAAATAAGTAATTAAAAAAAACTCATCAACTTAGGGGCCGTTTACCAAACGCTTACTCGGACCATGTCAGTGTCACATTACCTTACCAGATGAATATGACAAGAACCAAAAATCTTACCCGATAAGAGCGAATACAAAGACCGAAGTCTACCCGATAAGTGATGACGACGACGACTCTTACCACAGTTAACGCTCACTGGGTAAATTGTTGCATGCGGAACCGATTTAGTGGACCAAAGTTTTACCGAGTAAGTAAATGATAGTGTTGAATTTTGGGTAAACGGTTCTTCAATTAATTCAATGATTATTGTATTTTATCTATTTTATTGAAAGAAAATAAAATTGAAATAATACAAGAAAAATCAAATTAAACATTATGCAAATTTGTAAACCCCAAATCCCGCAACAATCTTAATATTTTAAGATCAACGTAAAACCATAATAAAAATGTGATTGATAATTCACAATTTGATGTTTATATAGCTTATAAATATCTTTCTATATTAATATGAAATAGATTAATATTTTTCGGGGTTATTTTTTTTTTATGTTCGGCTGTGATTTCCTTTTGGTTTTTCGTTGGGTGTGTTCTGTGTAAACTATGGTTTCAGTTTTGGAGTGGTAATATAAATGGTTTGTTGCGGTTCAAAAAAAAATATGAAATAGATTGTCACAACTAATAATTAGCTTATAGGCTCACAATTTCTTCCACTGAAATGAAAGAGTTGCCATAAAATTATATTCAAATAAATCAAGAACCACCCAAAGATGTTTTAATCATAGAAAACTCTATAAAAAAATTGTATGATATTTTGAGAATGTTTTTAAAACAAACACCAAGTATATCATTTTATTTTAAAGCCAAATCTAGATATTGTTTGAAGATTATTGCTTGATGTAACCCCCTACTATTCAATTTTACCAACTCCATTTATATATAAAAAATTAATTACTCTCTCACAAATAGATTATATGTTAACTCCTGTATGTATAAAATTATATGTGTTGATTAATTTGTCTGTATAGATTAATATTTTTTTTATAGATGAAATAAATGTGTTTTTCAATTGGGAGGGACACGTTTTGAAAAAACATGACTTTCTCCATAAAGCTCCCGTCTAGTAGCTTATCGAATAAAACATTTTCTATATCGTTAAAGTACTACCAAACAGTAATATATAACTGATTGAATAAGTTGTGAGTCAATTAAGCTCATTAAACCGATAACAAATAGACCCTTAATTAAATATGCATGGTTTTAGAAGATGATTAAGAGTCTGGTTAACTGCAATAAATAAAAACATATATTACTTTGTTTATGATTTGGTTACTGAACTTTAAAAATCATTATCAAAGCTACTATAATTTTTGTAACAACCCGAATTTTCATACAAAAACATAACATAATATAAATACAATGCCAAAGGTTTACAATCGTAAAATCAAGGATTTAAACAGCGGAAGTCTTAACTACAACCGAGAGTTACTAAATTTAAAAGATAAATGAACTAAACTAAATCTTCACTCGCATCTGCTAACTGCTCTAGGCCTTCTCCTTCCCTTTTCCTGAGGCACTACCCACATTTCTTCCTGAAAATGGGTTTTTATAATTTGAAAACGAGGGTTAGACCGTAAGGTCTAGTGAATTTCTGACCACAAGAAAATTTTAATAAATCATAATAGTTGCAATAATTTATGATAAATATCAAATCCAAGCAATATAAATATTTACAACCATTTAACAAAATTTAATTTCCTTAGCCGCGTCCAAAACAGTGTACACAATGATCAGTTTGTCCCCGCTTCCCATCATCACGTGCACAACCACGATCGGGGCCCAAGCAGACTCCCCTCTCATATCGGGGCCCAAGCAGACTCCCCGCTCATATCGGGGCCCAAGCAGACTCCCGTCCACATGTACAGGAAACGAATTCCACGCACATTGGAATCGTGAGATTTCCGAGATCACCATAATTCTCATACTTTCCTAATTATATAAATATAACGCGGAAGATCATAAATATATAATTTCAAATTGAACAGATAAACTGGTGAGAACATTTCAACACATAGTATTAATCATCCATAAGATCTCATATGGCCCAACTTCAGTAAAGAAAACATTTCAAAAAGGGTACGAGGTTGATAAATCAGAAACTCACCTTATCGCAGCTTGCACCTAGCTAAAGTTTCTTCCCTACAATATTGAACAGTAAGGAAATTAAGTAATTGGACTGACCAAGAAACCCACAGACTCAAACTAATCCAGACGCAGGCTTCTCCCAGATTCCCCTCGACCGAACCCTCCCTATCGACCGAACCCTTCTCTCGACCAGACCCTTCTCTCGAACGGACTCTCCCTCTCGACCGAGTTATGGTCGACCAGCCCCACTACCGACCGGACCACCCCGGTCCCCGGTGCCAACCCCGGTCCTCATATCGACCGGATCTCCCCGGTCTCTGGTGTCAACCAGGTCACAATTCAAACTCGGCCTCCACATCCAGACAATCAAAGGCAGCTCAAACCCAACCAAACTTTAAGTTACTAACATTCATCTATGACTAAATGAAGAAACTAATCAATTTAATAACCAAAAATACCTCCGAACCACTCCATTTAATCGCTCTTCAAACCCCAACTCGACCAACCCAAAATTTAAGGGTTTTAACTCATCGGGCCATTCTCAACTCATCCCCAAAACTAAATACAAGATGAAGAAAACGATTAAATTAACATTTATGGGTGAAACTAACCTTTGAGATTGATTTCTTCAAGAACCCCAATCTTCTCTTCACCAAGCTCTCCAATCCAACCTCTCTCTGCCGCCTCCAAAATGTGCAGAATGAGAGAAACATTAGGGATTTTCCCCCTTTTAGATATTTACCCTAAATTACTTAATAGTCCCTTAAGTTCCAAAATTCACCCAATAACCCAAAACTTTACAAAAGTTAGATATTTCTACAAATGGTCCTTACAACCTTCCCCCCTTAAAAGGATTTCGTCCTTGAAATCTTCTCTTCGAACAAAAATGAGGATATTTGGCTCGCATTTCTGATTCAACCTCCCAGTAGCATCCTGTCCTTTATGAGAACGACATTGGACTTTTACCAGCCCAATCTCTTTATTCCTTAACTTTCTGACCTTTCAATCGGTGATAGCTTCAGGTTCTTCTACAAATTGGCAACCAAATATAAACAAATTAACAAAACGTAATAATCACTTTAATCTGATACCATCTGTAACATCCCAGGCTAACCGTACAAGATATTTTCCGCTTTGTCCACACACCGGACTCATGGTTTTAAAACGCGTCTAAGTTGAAGTCTTACACATAACTTCACTCCTTTAAGGAAATAATCACTGAAGTCCCTGCCACAAAACTTGAATTTCGACAAAACAACCGGATCGTTTCGCTAGCTTAACACCAAGTCGCCCTTGAACTTCCTTCCCAAGGTTACTGATAAGAATTCATTTAACAAATAATACAATTCTTGGTAAAGCCCACGGGTATGGCTCGCATCCAACACTACTAACACGATGTCCTACCTCACAACATTTATCATTAATTCATCACAGATAAATAATTCCGTTGCACTTGCACAAACCGACCAAAATATCATTCTCACGCGTTCCTTTGAACTTTGAGCGTATAACTTCCACATATACATTGACCGAACAGACCTCCGACAAGTTGATCCAATCCCAACACATAACCGAATACCACTGAACCTAGTTATAACCCATAACTCTCCAAAGTTAAATCCGATTTCCCTTGTCTTGCAAAGAAGCAATACTTTCTTACAGAACTAGCTTAAACACAAAGCTCGCTCGGAATGTCCATCGCCCTAATGGTTATGTACACCCGCTGATCTTACCTTCCGAGTATCTCATTCAACCACTTTTACCATGACTTCCCGAAAACATAGAGTACACACATTTTCAAAGGAAGGACCTACCACCGGTCGCACCTGGATTGATTTCCTCACCTCAGCTAGTACATACACAAAAGTTCTTTTCCCCTAATACTCACTAGGAGTTTATACGCACGCCCAAAGCCCACCATTAAACATACTCCAAGTTCTTCCATTTCACCAGACGAATTTCTTACTTCTGGTTTACTCTCGTATTGAAACATACCCACTTCACCATCACACGCTAGCCCGAAAAGCTGGTTTTCCTCGTTAACGTACTCAGTTTTGCCGTAGTTTTTACATGGGGGCAATCATTTGGGTCAACCCGAAACAATACTCAAATTTTAACATATCATGCACCACTCACTCTTCAAGCGGACTTGACCTATCCACTGAGATTCCTTTACACCCAATAAATACTTCAACATTTCCCATATAGACTTCAAAACCACTATAGAGCATCATAACTTAACCGAGTAGGACATTCTCCTCGGTATTCGATTGGAATAAGAGACATTCACCTGAAACTCAACGTGACTGAGAAGTACACAGGTTCCTCTTTTCGATAATCGCTAAATACCACTCACCCTCATACCCTCAAAATAACAACAATGCAACATCTATGTCAGACATACTTATCACTTATGAATCTCTCCTCAAATCTCTGAACCAATATTTACACTTCCGCTTATCCCAGATTTCTACAACAACCACCACCTAACATAACGGTATCACATTAGCACATCGATGGCTTACCTGCCTTGATGTAAAACGCCAATAATTTGCCATGAAACTAATACGCCGCACTATCACACCCTGACACAATCCTCCTGATCCCCTTGACATACCTATCACTACCATATTTTTCGCAACCAATACTACACATCTACTTATAGACAAGGCCATATCCACACTTCGTCTTCTCAAATTAGATAAATCACAAATCATGATCACCCAATACTCAAGTAAGTTCCAGATTCTCGTTAGCTCATCTCGATCTTCGAGGAACAATTCCAGATAATCAAAAAGGATAGGACGTTCTCCCTTGTCGATCGATATAATTGATGTGCACTCACTTAGACTGTGCGATATACCTCATTCCCATACAGATAACCAAACTTTATACAAAATCACCTCTTTAGGCAAACGATCTCGTGCTTTCCAACACTCCTTCCATGCAGTTCATCAAAACAAAGTGCACATTTCTCCCGGGAAAACCTTCTACAACCTCGAAAATATTGCACTAGAGATACCCCTCAATTCCTCAGTTATCTGACGACGACTCCCAACACCGGATAGTTTGAATGGTCGTTGCTTTCGATATTACTATTAAAGGGTGATGTTCAGTAATTTCCCCAACAGCGAGGATTTCCATGGAATCTCCTCTCCAGAAACTCCATAACCCACTTTATACCTCCCAGTCCATGGTTGATGAAGACATCGGGTCCACTTGGTACATAATCTTATTACAAGATCTTGTCAACACTCAGGCTCAATCATCGATAACTTTTCATTAAGGGACAACAACGCCATCTATTATCATGTTGCAATCAAAAGTACCTTAACAACCTCGCAATTCACCCCTAACATAAGCACTCACAAACAACCACTTCCCGAATTACCGGATCAAAAGTCCATGCCAACTCCATAAGAACGTTACCACCACAACATCTGAAATGTTCATTATCCACCACCCTCCTCTGACGAAAACACTAGAGTTATAGTTCGACCAAAAATGGCTCAACCAGCAATTTCAACTCTTAAAACATTTACTTAACTTAATTTTAATATCCTCCACAACCTAGCGAGTTCATAGCCTTAATGCATGATGACACAATGACTGAAATCGTTTTGCACTTTGCAAAAATTTTAAGAGCACGACATCATGAAATAAACTCGTAGATACAAAAAAACAAATCATCACATTTGAATAGCCAAACACTAGAAAACACAAGGATTTCAAGGATCCTTCCCACATCACTCCATAAAAGAAATGTCACACTAAACATCCAAGCCCATGATAATGACAATAAAATGTGTGTAATGAACTCCTCTATGTGACTTGAAAAACTAAGCGAATTTCCTGTAGGAGTCAACCGTCTCCCACACCCATGGATATGACAATGACATACCTATTCTAGTTTTTAGTTATAAAAACTAGGAGGGCAGTGGTTATGATCGCCACGATAAAAGTTGACTTGACGAGAAAGGATGAAACAGTTCGCCAATTATTGAATCCAAAATTTCTGTTTGCAACACAAATAATTTTCCATACATAGACTACACGTTTTGCCTGCGCTGCATTGGCTTCCAAATAAAACTCAACACACACATAAATGTTTTAATATACAATGACTTATGCAATACATTTTAAACACAATGCATGAGACTCATATAACAAATGGAGTCTATTCACTCTAACAAGGTCGACTGCTTGCATTCTCACTGATTTCCAGTAACACCCTGCCTTTGACCCGAGGGTCGATCTCTTTATCCTGCAACAATTTCTAATACAGGTTCTTTTATGTGTACTCGCTTATCCCCAACTTTATCGCTCTTATCCCGACCATGGGTTTGCAAAACACCCGGTTCCAAACTTGGATCGTAAAGATTACCACACCCACTTGTCCTTCATAGCATTCTTACTCCCTATTTCATATTAACATCGTTTATTTTCTCACATGATCATACCACCCCACTGCTTAATTGACGTGTGCAGGGGTTACTGCTTTCACTTGATCCTGAGTTGAGAAATTCAATATCCAAACACACATATTCTTCTACACAGACTGATCAATACCTCAAATCCCAGATACAAAGTCTCCACAGAAATTAAGAGCATAAATACATAGTACGCTTCTCTATCGAACCCTAAAAGTTCTAATCTTAGTTGGTTCGTCGACACTCCGAACACAACTCCTTTCTATAAGTATCAATAATTACTCCCGAATCATTCTTACTTAACCAATCAAATCCTTGCCAACCACTCACAAGATTAGAACTTTCATCCGTACTACCACATTACTCGATCACCCTGACATGACTAAACTGCTAAGACTATACCAGCCAAAGCTCAACCAACCTAACAGGGTAAGGTCATTAACATTTGTTGATGAAATTTTACAAAACAACAGCAAAACGTACATTAAACAATAACAAACAACCTAAACTATATTGTGAATAAAAAACCCAAACTACATTGTGAATAAAAAACCAAAACAAATGGATACCCCCTCATCGCCATGGATAAAAAACTCAAACTATATTGTGAATAAAAAAACAAAAAGAAGGATGGAGACTGTCGTGGATAAAAAAAACCCAAACTACATTCTGAATTAAAAAAAAAAACACAGAACCCAATGGCAGGATGAACTGCTAGAAGAAGATCGATGTCGATGGAAACAAATGTTTTTTTTATCAAAACAGAAGCTTGATTTCTTCTCCTCTTTCACAATATAAAAGGAACCAATTTTTTTTTTATCAAAACAGAAGCTTGATCTTCTCCTCTTCGACACAACAATATAAAAGGAACAAGAAAATCAAACGCAAAAGGAATAAATCTAAAGAAATCCACAAGTTTTATCAAAACATAAACCCTAACTCTTTTGTTATGTTCGATGTTTTACCCTTTCCTTTCTTTGCTTCTCGATTTTCTAAGCAGGGAGCAGAGACAAGGAGGCAAACCTGAGGATCGACGGAGGGATGAACGCTAGAGGAGCAACGAAAGGATGAGGGATGAGCGACGGAGGGAGGAGGGATGAGCGTCGGCGGAGGGAAGAGCGCCAAATGAGCAGCGGAGGGATAATGGATGAATGCCGGAGGGAGAAGGAGGGTTTTCTACTTTTCTATTTCGTGTTCCATTGAGCGTGAATCATAAGGGTAAGAAAGGAAAAATGAGGGTTGAATACAAAGGACACCCTTTTCCCAGCTGACCAAATAAGCCATCATCTATTTCATTAAGACACAACCGAACAGCCTTGTATAGCTTACCGAATAAGCCATACACCCTATACAGCCTATTAAGCCACTACCGAACAACCCCTTGGAATGTTTTGTTTGAGATAGTTTTTTTTATATATATAGATGTAATGAGCATGTTTTTTTAAATTGGGACGAGGGACATGTTTGGAAAAAACTTGGCTTCTACATGAAACTCCCCTTGGAACTTACTGAATAAGCCACTTTCCATATCATTAAGCCATTATCAAACAATCATATATAGCTGACCGAATAAACTGTGAGTTTCATTAATCTCATTAAAACTATTAACAAACAGGCTTCAAGTATTTTAATAGAGTTTATTTGTACAAAAATTTAATTTATTATACTTTTTATTTATTTATAACAATACTATAATATTTCATAAACCCGTTCGATTTTTTGCTATGGAAACATAAACATGTTTTTCTATGATAGATGAACATACCTACATAAAAGTCAGAATGTAAATATGTATAACCATACCCTACAAAATAATGGGAAATTGACTTAAATAACCAAAATCCTTGAGGAAATTCGTCTCTTAGCCAAATCTCTCCCGAATTTGCCCATTTGTCAACACCTCCACAATGCCCAGGTCCGCATCTAGGTTAAAAATGATTTTTTTCTAGAAATCGGATACCTCCGCAAGAGCATGCGGAAGTGCAACTTGT
The DNA here is from genome assembly GCA_954870635.1 of Arctium minus. NCBI lineage: Eukaryota > Viridiplantae > Streptophyta > Magnoliopsida > Asterales > Asteraceae > Arctium > Arctium minus. The sequence goes on along the minus strand of OX941094.1, from coordinate 8,904,312 downwards.
CACGCCCATGTATAAACCCTAGAATCTTTTGGAAAACGGTGACCTACCACGTCAGAACAGCTACCACAATTTTGCGGATCTGCAATTGCGAATGTAGACTACTTTTTGAAAAACCTTTATTATTTTTTTACCTATCCGATTTTGGTTTCCTCAATTGAAGCCACAACCCCCTACCAACCCTCATTTAAATCCTTTAATATTCGTCTTCTATCTAATATTGAGGGGACCATCAAAACCAAAGCCCACACCAATTCTATTCTCACCGACACAAGATTCACGTGCTTTCCTTGGTGTATATTCCACGCATGTGTTTCCTTAACACTTCTACAATGGATCAGGTACGCCACACTATTGAACTGTATTTTTTTTATGTTTATGCCTCCACCCCAAAGAACACCATCGCACCACCATACCACGACAGTCACAATTATGGACCAAGCCCCGTAATTGTGGACTTGTGAGTTTTCCATGTATTTTTTTGATTAAATTCACCAACTCACAAAATAAAGAATAAATCGTTTAAGAAAAAGAAAATCTGAAAATACTCTCAGTTAAAATCTGATTAATTCATATGGGGTACAAAAGTTTAAATAAGCAAATGAAAATAAGGAAACTAAATGAAAAAAGGAAACATTCCAATTCTAATCTAATTCTAATCCTAATATTGAGCCTATCTAAAAATTATCAGTTTATCAATCAATTATCAAACCCTGAAAGCTACATGAGAAGCGCTTCTCCATGCACCATCACTTTCGGTATACACTTCAATGATAATATTGACATCAACATAATTACATATATCTTAAACATCTTCGTCAACAAGCAGTTCTTGTAATCCACTTTCTAAGTCTCCATCTAGTATTTTAAAATAAATTTTCAAACTTCTCCTTTTGTGTAACCTATTTCTTCCATTATCTGATCCATAAGTTGAATGCAAACATCGTAGGCATCTAGTAGGTCAACATAAATTTTCATGCCATCGACATAACACCTAACCGGTGGTTGTGTGAAATACCCTTGATGATGGACCTTCGTCGTGAACAGTAGTGGATAGTTATCTGTTGGATAAAAAAAACTTTTTGTTAACTATATTTGTGAAAGTAAAACAAAATTACTAACAATAAAAGTAGGTAATTGTTGCATGAAAATAAAAACTACACATTATGGTAAGAGAATTTATGTGTGGAACTAAAATAAAATTACTAACAATACAAGTCGAACACGGAATCCAGAAGCGGTTCAGATGGACCTCTAAAACTCCATAGGTGAGTTCTTCTCGATGCCATTTTTAAGTCTATTTGATGTAAAAATGAAATTTGAAATTAAGATTTGTAGGAACTTCTATTTTAATGTGGTTTGGAAGTGGTAGTGATATTTGGAATTTATAGCCAATAAACCCATTGCGGACGTATAAACGCTTATAGGTTCGCCTGAAAAAACCTTACAGATTCTCTGTAAAGCTTCCAGATTCGGAATATTGTGGATGTGCCATTGCGGACCTAGACCGGATTTTCAAAAAATTACGGACCAAAAAACTTGTATATATATCCTGCCATTTGACCTCCATGTATCACAATTAATACACCATACACATACACATGCCTGAAAACACATCCTCTTCAAACCCTCCCTCTTCTCAGATCATGCCATCCAGAATGGTAAAATCTATTGAAAAAATGAAGCAGAGATCAAGCAAATCGAAGATAAGTGGTGGAAGACAAAAGAAGAACAGGAGAAGTGTTACGCAAGAATCAAAGAAAAATGCAAGGCTATAGAGAAGCTGGAGAAGGAGATAAAGGTAGAAGATGACCGTGCTAAAGGTCTGGGGATTTTTTTTAAAGTTGCAACAACAAATTAACGAAAAAGTGACCTGGATTGAACAGTGCAAATCACTTATCCTTAGCCTATCTCATCTTCAGTGTTGGACGTCTCGTATGTCAGATTTATGCACGTTTAATTATGTGTGTTTTGTTTATGCATGCTTAAATAATATCCTTTTAATTACTATGTTCCATTTTCATGTTTTACTTTTCCCATGAATAAAATGGTTTACATTATTGTGTTGTTTAAAGACCAATTACGTACTAGTTAGAAGAAAAATATATAAATAACCCAATATATAATAGTAGATTATGAGGATGTTCATTACAGTAAGGGTTTACTCATTAGGATCAATGGTTAGATCAAAAGTATCATGTGTATAACTTCCGTAATTCTCTTAGGTAAATATTGTTGAGGTTGTCGGCTACCAGATGCTCTTTGACTTCCCATATTTCTTGGTGCAGGAGTTGGACAGTTTTTCCGCACCGAGTACATCTTCTTTGGATGAGATCTTCACCACGAGAAAGGATACTATCATGGTTACTCGGTCTACCAGCCTGTCTCCTTATCATCGGTGGTTTAACTGTCACTAGCGGGTAGTCTAGAACAACCCATGTTTCGGGAGGGCCAACCAAATGTATGAGCTTTGCGTGTGTTGCTCGAAAATTATTCGACGTGAAATATCCAACAGCCAGATAGTTGGAACCTGTACACAGTTGCTGTTTTGCAACGGCGATTGCATGATCGCTGATATCACTAATTTTTGGCGTTGTTCTGATACCATGGTTCGAGTAGTTATGGTCAAGCAAACAAGCGTTGATCTTATTCTTTCATCGAGGTTTTTACAACATTCCAAAAAGGAACTCATTCGTGAAGAACTGGCACATTATTGAAAACCGAATTTCCGTGGCTCGTTTAGAATATATAAGGAGGACCAAAACAACAACTTGTGCAACATGTCCCACAGCCTCCAAGTCGCGACCACTTTTTGACACGCGCGATTTCTACAGCGGCCTCAAAGCCACAGGGAAGGCCTCAGAACTTGCTGTCGACCTCTGTTGCCCTCAATCTGTAACACCATCAATTTCGAGAGATAGAAACTAATTTAAAATTTTCTATATACATCGATAACTGATTCATCTACAATCACAATTTAAGGTTAAACCTCAATACACACCTTTCACTCTATGCATATAGTTTATAATAAGAACGGGTGCTACTAAAACCCAATACCAAACACTATCTCCAAACTGCGGAAGACTTCACCAACTATTTACCCTTGTGTAAAGCGAAGGCTCATCTCTTCATAGCACTGCTAGAACCAAACCCCCAACTGGAACCTGATGTACCTGCAGACAAATAAAAAGGTTAGGCTTAACGCCTAGTAAGCTCAAAAGTTTTCAACATTTATAAATGAATCATAAAAAGAAGACTGCAATTAAAATCATAATCTTTCTAAATGGTTTACTTTGGAAATGAAAACGACTCATTTTCCAATGATATGCATTTTAAACGAAAAAAACACCAATATGAGCGTTAACCAAACCAAACTATTTTAAGGACTAAGATCCCGACATAAAACGTTCTTTAGTAAATTTAGATTCAACCCATACTTACTCAAAATGAGAATAGAAAGCGGACTCCCACTTTATAAAAACGCAGATAAAACTTTACACCCCAAAACACCCAAAACACGGGTGGGGCATAATACTCGACCCTTAAATATTGGAAAACAATCCATATAAATATAATATGCCATTGAAAACATGGAACTGAAATCCAATACTCACGCGACCATGAAATGGAATGAAGCCCAAATATTAAAGCATGGACAATTAAATATCCCAAATACTACTAGCCGACAACGGGGAAGACCCGTATCCATTGAGAGTGGAGGAACACAAAAGTATGCCACTCATACAACGTTAATCGTATGACACTTCACGACCTAAAATCCCAAGTTTCCCTACGACTCCTTTCAAGATGCACCCAAAGAGACAGCTGACCTTAGCGAATATTACTATGAATACCACCAAAGGCTCGACACAGTCGGGGGTTACAACCATGGCATTGCCCCGACATGGCGGAGGCCCCAAATATAAAATCGCCTTTCTAGCTGATGATAACTCAATCGGACTAAGCCCTCCTAGTGCACACTTGAAAAGTTCAGGTCATAAAACATGGGCCCGGAGTCAAATCCCGCAACACCCAGTTGACCATCAAATCAAGACTGACTTACGTGCCTATGGATCCAATGCAACACAGTCTAACATTACATGACTACACATGAATGACCAACGCACTTGAGCATGTAATTATCATAAATATGCAATAAAGTGCATTAAGATGTATATTGAACATGGGCTCTACCAAGAGGCATTAAAACCTGGACAAATGTCCACGGGACACTTTTAAGTCAAAACGAGCTAAAATACTTAAAACCCATTTGACCAACATAAATAATGTTTCTCCAACTAATAAAACGCATCTAGACGATGTTTATGTAGACACATACTTCAAAGATATTATTAACCCAAAACTCAACACGGATTGGGACATATCATTTTCCAAATGGGTTTATACCCTTATGTTTCCAAAATGTCTCAAAACACGGAGACATGCATTTTCCAAATGGTTTATGAAATCAAGTACACTAAAAATGCATATATCATGGAATAGACTTCATTTGTACAAAATCACCAAAGATGTATAGACTTTATTTGTACAAAATCACAAAAAAATGCATAAATCACACTATTACTTGTCAAGATATCCAAATCCCAAATATAGGCATTTTATGAGACTAAAACAACCCAAGTTTTTCAAATATGAAAACTTATCAAAATACCCAACACATTGACAATTACCAAGTAAAACAAATTTTTACTTCAAAATTCTAATTTTGGCATGTACATAGTTTCACAAAGCAACTTGAACTCATAAAGCAACTTGAACTCACCTCACTAGATTTAGGCCATATCTAGATTTTACCCCAAATGAGCTTCCTTGAAGAATTCCGAGTCCACACGCAACAATCTTCCCAAAAACGTAGATATACAAATTCAACCCATAAATAATCATTTTCAACCATTTAGAATCGATCCCCAAATGCTTTACATCAAAATCTCCATTTTGGCCAAAAACGTTAATTTGACCTAACTTTTCTTAAAATCTTCCAAACCGAAATTGGAGTAATAAAACACTAGGGGGTTGTTTGTTTTTTAAAAAAAATCTCTTAATATCTCTTAAGTCTGAATCGTTCATACCTTTTTACACACCACCTCTTATTAATCATAACTAAATTAAGACTTCAGACTTTAGACCTCTTAAAAAACAAACGACACCTAGGAAACCATCAATGAATCATGTACAACTCTTACATAAATTTAGAAATGGAGAGGATGAACTTACCACTTAGGTTTTTGTGAAAACCTAGAAAACCCTAAAATGAGGCTTGAGGTTGAAGATGAAGATGGAGAAGGTGAACTCTCGATCATAGCTTCCATTTCTACCACTTGATAATGATTTAACTCCGTAATACTCAAGGATTTGAGCCACAGATGACCCAAAATTGTCGTATATGACTTTGGTTGGTTCTAAAGAGTGTTTGGGAAGAAGAGGAAGTGAATAAGTGAAGAAATGAGCTGAAACCCGTTCTTAACAGCCCACTGCTCCTCTTGGGCGACATTGTCATGTGACATTGCCCATGGCAATTTCGCTGGTCATTGTCGCCAGCCTCATGCCTCCTTCTGATTAATGTTGCGACTTTTCCAGGTGCGACTATGACACTGTCATAGTCGTCGGGCATTGTAGCCGTACCCGTACCAAGCCCCAAAACTCGACTTTTTTAACTCCAACACTCCCGATAATCCAAGGGACTTTAAATAATGTTTTCCCAATAAAATCCCACTGTTTACAAGATGCAAAACGTCCGGGTGGCTTTTACTTACCAAAAATTACGGATGTTACAATCCTCCCAACCTTAAAGAGATTTCGTCCTCGAAATCTAAATTTCCCCTTTAACGATGCCCGCATAACAGATTGTCTCTACTCCGCTTGCCAAAATTTCCACCATAACCTTATGTTGGTTCTCATGATAAATGTCCCCTTGGGCACATCACACTTATATCTGAATGAATAGTTATCTTACTAACATAGTCCTTAACCATGAGACTACGGTTGTCACCCAACCTTGGGTGACATGTGCTACCTCAAGGGTAGTTTGTGATCTCAACTTCTCACTGGCCAATTCACCTCAAATCCACATGTTTCTGAACCATAAACCAATGATCGACATCAATCCCCAAGAATTCTCAAAATTCTTAATGATCGGTTCTTGATATTGATAAGGTCGTCCTTCCAAGGCGTACCAATACGCTCCCTAGGTAGCTGGTTAGTGCAGATCCGCCTATCACTCAACCCCGATCTACACCCAACCTCAAAACATCCCCTTAATAAGATATTTACCACAACGGGAAAACCTATACACAACGATACTTAATTACCAACATCTAACCTTCTTTTAAATTCCACCACCGAGAGGTCAACATTCTCATGACCCAACGGGGATACTTCCAAACCTTCCAAAGATTCGTTGACTTCAAAAAGACAAGTCGATGCCTAAAACCTAATGGTAATACCGACAACGTGGACATTCCGCCCGTTATTTCATTCCCAAAGTTTTGTCGTGATAAAGTTGACACTTAGAAGGGTACTAAGATTCCCAATTTTACATTTCTAATCAACGGGACACAATGTTTCCTTTGTTCACAAAAGCCCATCAAGACGATACACTACCAACGTATAACATGATGTCAAATGGACCATCTACCCGTCAAATCCAATCCAACCATACCTAGAATCACACATAACCTTATCCCGCAAGTTTACCAAAGCAGATAGTTCGCCCCTCAATTAACTAGGAGGACACAAATCTAACATGCCATCTATTCATGCGTGAACCGATTCCTAAACCAAGATCTAAAATTCCAAAGCTGACCACGAGCCGGATCATCCGACGCTTCAAAAAGGACTCCTCAATTCCTTAATTACAACTCCTTTCACGGTAGGGGTTTAAATCTATGGGCTTAACGAGTTCAAGGTTTTCAACTAACATGCTAATTTAAACTTTTATAAAACTTTCAATTGCAAAGTTCCATAACAATTAATAGTACGTGTGAAAATTCTACTACCGTTTACTCGGTAGGTGTGCAAAGTGATCACCAATGCTACGCATATAAAACCAATTCCAAAATTCATTTGATCAGTACTCACGTTAATAAGGGCAATAATAAAAGATGCGCAACAAAATTTTTAAATGGACTACAGGGGGCCTAGCATACATCAATTTATACTATATGTGTGAGAATAATTTTCTGCACCGTAATATGTGCAATAAATGTTTGCATGACCCCAAAAGCGAACTTCACAATCTTAACTTTAAAATTCTTTCCTTTAACCGCAAAACGTCGTGGAATAAAATTTTCAACAAGACCCATATACCTCAGCTTATTCCCTAAACTTAGTAAAACGATGGGAACGTAAATAAATATCAAATCAAGTTTAAACTTTGGCCGTACAAATAAAACGTACATGTCCAAAATAGTAACTACAACGAAATGTATACAGATAACTCATTTAATGCATTGCGGAAAATTTCTAACCGTAAAATCAACAACTGAAACATGTTTGGAGCAAAAGTTCTATACGAGACAACATAAATCTTTCATATGCTTACTCACATCAACGGTATAAATTAATTCAATTACTAAATAGCATACAACGATTAACACTTGTATAAAGCCCAAAGATAAGTCCCACGATATTGAAACTTCCCCAAAATAACATACGGGATGATATCTACTAACAAAATTCTCAAGACGTCTTTTGCGGTTGCGAAAATATAGGTGCAAGACTTGTATAGACTCGCATGAGACAAAAATATTAAACAAAACTCAAAAATTAACGCACACAATAGTGAAAGTATACACCTCTCAAAGTTTAACAACACGACGCAAAAAGTCGTAAAATAAAATGCCATAAAACCCAACTGAATTTTCATAAAACTCATTAATGCTAAAATCAAGCGGTGCCAAAAAAATTTCATTTACCAACATAAAATCATAAGACGACAATATGTCTAAAATGTTAAACTTCTAAGAGTTTCCCCTTTTTACCGCAATGAAAAGTAAAGTGACACTTTTCAACAAAGCTTGCATGGGATACGACGCTTTATAAATTGCAAATTTACACGCAACCAAAATTTAAAACTCACACATTTCAAAGTTTACTTATGCGTCGAAAAAAAACGTCACAAATCAATACTCCATAAAATTCAACAAAACTCGTACAAACTAAAATTCCTAAGAAAACTACGACTCAAGGACATAGAAATAACTTTTCCTTTAAAGCCTTAACATACGTGGAGGAGATCCAATGTCAAGGTTAAAATTTCTTAGTTACTTGCCCAATACCCCAAATAACATTAAAACACGGATATTACAATATCCGAAAATAGTGTTAGACACGAAACAAGGATGAAGAGATTTTCAATAAAAATATTTGCAACCACGTGCAACAAAGCAATTTCATGCATGCTTAACTCACAGTTTAAAATCTAATGAATGTTGAATGCTTTACCAAGACTTCGTAACAAAACTCACTTTATACTTTGAAAACATGAGAAACAATTGATGCAAACTTATTTTAGAAATAAAATGCATAGATTTGGTCGGCACTCAACACCTCGAATCGCGTTCCTCAATTTTCCGTCATACTATTGTCATCCGGATGTTCAAACATCTTAAGGCAATCATCGGCGATTTCATCGGTTCACCTTACAATTCCTCCTCGAATTAGAGTCAATTAACAAGCCTATGGTTCTAATTCGACCAATAACTCCGACCCAAAATGGTCAACTTAATGTATTTATCATGCTTATCCATCACTCCAAATGACAATGCTATAAACGTCAACTCTTCTATCGGGTACTCGCTTATAAACTTCTTCACTACCCCAACGGTCATCACACCAAGGCGGTTCAAGCATACCCATGTAACATGTAGGTTCATCATAACACAGGTCAGGTGCAATTATGAACGTACCATACATGATCACCCTTGCTATCTTCGACAAGTTTCCCGTTTCTAGCGACTCTATCGACTTCAAAATATCCTATCTTAAAGTGCCTAGTGGTGCAATTTCACTTTCAGTCACTTAAAAGTACGCTAATTTGAGTCTAGGCATCAAAAATCAACACCTAATTATCTCAAACTTAAGCTCTGATACCAACTTGTAACACCCTCAACTAATTTAAAATTTTCTATATACATCGATAACTGATTCATCTACAATATCAATTTAAGGTTTAACCTCAATACACACCTTTCACTCTATGCATATAGTTTATAATAAGAACGGATGCTACTAAAATCCAATACCAAATACTATCTCCAAACTGCGGAAGACTTCACCAACTACTTACCCTTGTGTAAAGCTAAGGCTCATCTCTTCATAGCACTGCTAGAACCAAACCCCCATCTGGAACCTGATGTATCTCCCGACAAATAAAAAGGTTAGGCTTAACGCCTAGTGAGCTCAAAAGTTTTCAACATTTATAAATGAATCGTAAAAAGAAGACTGCAATTAAAATCATAATCTTTCTAAATGGTTTACTTTGTAAATGAAAACGACTTATTTTCCAATGATATGCATTTTAAACGAAAAAAACACCAATATGAACGTTAACCAAACCAAACTGTTTTAAGGACTAAGATCCCGACATAAAACGTTCTTTAGTAAATTTAGATTCAACCCATACTTACTCAAAATGAGAATAGAAAGCGGACTCCCACTTTATAGAAAACGCAGATAAAACTTTACACCCCAAAATACCCAAAACACGGGTGGGGCATAATACTCGACCCTTAAATATTGAAAAACAATCCATATAAATATAATATGCCATCGAAAACATGGAACTGAAATCCAATACTCACGCGACCATGAAATGGAATGAAGCCCAAATATTAAAGCATGGACAATTAAATATCCAAAATACTGCTAGACGACAACGGGGAAGACCCGTATCCATTGAGAGTGAAGGAACACAAAAGTATGTCACTCATACAACATTAATCGTATGTCACTTCACGACCTAAAAGACCAAGTGTCCCTACGACTCCTTTCAAGCTACAACCAAAGAGACAGTTGACCTTAGCGAATATTACCATACCGCCAAAGGCTCGATACAGTCGGGGTTACAACCATGGCATTGCCCCGACATGGCGGAGGCCCCAAATATAAAATCGCCCTTCTAGCTCATGATAACTCAACCGGACTCAGACCTCCTAGTGCACACTTGAAAAGTTTAGGTCATAAAACATGGGCCCATAGTCAAATCCCGCAACACCCAGACTTACGTGCCTATGGATCCAATGCAACACAGTCTAACATTACATGACTACACATGAATGACCAACGCACTCGAGCATGTAATTATCATAAATATGCAATAAAGTGCATTAAGATGAATATTGAACATGGGCTCTACCAAGAGGCATTAAAACTTGGACAAATGTCCACGGGACAATTTTAAGTCAAAACGAGCTAAAATGCTTAAAACCCATTTGACCAACATAAATAACGTTTATCCAATTAATAAAACGCATCTAGACGATGTTTATGCAGACACATACTTCAAAGATATGATTAACCCAAAACTCAACACGGATTGGGACATATCATTTTCCAAATGGGTTTATACCCTTATGTTTCCGAAATGTCTCATAAGACGGAAACATGCATTTTCCAAATGGTTTATGAAATCAAGTACACTAAAAATGCATATATCATGGAATAGACTTCATTTGTACAAAATCACCAAAGATGTATAAACCATAAAATAGACTTTATTTGTACAAAATACAAAAAATGCATAAATTACACTATTACTTGTCAAGATATCCAAATCCAAAATATGGGCATTTTATGAGACTAAAACAACCCAAGTTTTTCAAATATGAAAACTTATCAAAATACCCAACACATTGACAATTACCAAGTAAAACATATTTTTACTTCAAAATACGCATTTTGGCATGTACATAGTTTTCACGAAACAACTTGAACTCACCTCACTAGATTTAGGCTAAATCTAGATTTTACCCCAAATGAGCTTCCTTGAATAATTCCGAGTCCACACGCAACAATATTCCCAAAAACCTAGATATACAAATTCCACCCATAAATAATCATTTTCAACCATTTAGAATTGATCCCCAAATGTTTTACATCAAAATCTCCATTTTGGCCAAAAACCTTAATTTGACCTAACTTTTCTCAAAATCCTCCAAACCGAAATTGGAGTAATAAAACACTAGGAAACCATCAATGAAGTATTTATAACTCTTACATAAGTTTAGAAATGGAGAGGATGAAATTACCACTTAGGTTTTTGGTGAAAACCTAGAAAACCCTAAAATGGGGCTTGAGGTTGAAGATGAAGATGGAGAAGGTGAACTCTCGATCATAGCTTCCATTTCTACCACTTGATGATGATTTACCTCTGTAATACTCAAGGATTTGAGCCACCAATGACCCAAAATCGCCATATAAGACTTTGGTTGGTTCTAGAGAGTGTTTGGGAAGAAGAGGAAGTGAATAAGTGAAGAAATGATTTGAAACCCGTTCTTAACAGCCCACTGCTCCTCTTGGGCGACATTGCCCATGTCAATGTCGCTGGTCATTGTCTCCAGCCTCATGCCACCTTCTGATTAATGCTGCGACTTCGCCAGGTGCGACTATGACACTGTCATAGTCGTCGGGCATTGTAGCCATACCCGTACCAAGCCCCAAAACTCGAAATTTTCAACTCCAACACTCCCGATACTCCAAGGGACTTTAAATAATGTTTTCCCAATAAAATCTCACTGTTTACAAGATGCAAAACGTCCGATTGCTTTTACTTACCGAAAATTACAGGTGTTTCATAATCAAATTTGGGAGTTGGGGTTGAGGGAGAGAAAGTTTTTCTAACGGGCGACGACTGGCAGGAGACGATTTTTGAAGATCTTTTAGAGGATTCTTGATAGAGAAGAAGAATGAATTCATCGGGGATCAGAGATTAAACATATCATCAAGTACGTGAGATTGGATAATTGAGACATCAGGGAGTTTTTGTTACTTTTAGGCATTCTTCTGTAGGACAATGTTTGGGTTTTCAATTTCTTCTTTTAGTGTGTTGCTCTTCAACACCCCGAAAATGAACTAATCTTTTCATGTTGGGGTTGGATGAATTTTGGGTTAGACATTCGAGCATGTGATTGAACATTGTATTGGGTTTATTTTATTTCAATGAAGCATATGACTTAAGTTTATTGCAATTATTGGTTTGATCAACCAATGATTGATTTCTTGATCTTGATTTCCTTTGAGAAAAGTTTATTAAGATTCGATGTTAATGTCGTATGCCTAGGGTGAGAATTGAATAGAGATATACCGATTCTACCCTAGAGTTTGAAAAATCATGTTTTGCTTGATATTTGGAAATTGATTGTTGAGATCGAGAGATACAACTTTTCTTTCTAATCATCAATGTTATTATAGATTGAGAAAGTATAATGACTATTTTTGTGATTTAATTCATTGATATTTAAACTCAATTCCTTGTTCATTATAAGGTTCTATGGTAAAATCAACCCGAGAGGACTCCAATCCCCCAGCAGTCTTCTCTAAATCAGAATTTAATTGTTTTCAAGAATCGACTTCTACTAGTTGTTTACTTCTTATTTCAATCGATTTCATTGCAATTACAATCCAACTTTCTATCGTCCAATTAATAGTCAATATAGTCATTGTGATACTCAGTACCTGGTTCCTTTGGTTCAATACTCGTACTTACGTACGTATTGCTTGAATTCGACATCGTATACTTGCGGTCCGATTTAGGAGGGTGTAAACTCTCCATTCAACCGTAAGGTAAACTGGAGAGCTGCAATTTCATACCAGAGTAAGTACGATTACAGTAAAATACTTTTGCGTTCCTACAAAAATCACGAACTTAATATTAGCCACTGTCAATTTCATACATAGTCAAGGTTTTTGACTTTATCTATCTCGTTTTAACTATGGCTTCCACATGTGGGGTGAGAGCATTCATCATTTTGTCTGCAGAAAAACAAATTTGTTACGTTAGTATTCCAACAAAAAAACATTCTTTTAAATATATATGTGTGACTATGATAACCTCCTTTAGTCAGACGAATTGAATACCAGTCTTGTTGAACTGACCTGAAGTAATCCATTAAGGCGACGATACGTAGTTTTCAAGCATAACGAGACAGAGCATTCACCAAATCGGCACTGTTAGAAGTCATTATGTTGTAACACATTCCTAGGAAATGGGACCTTGACTATTTCTCAGGCCCAACCTCGTCCAAAAGTGGAGCTCCAAGAGGTAGAAGGCCTCTTAGAGCTGACATTCTCAGCTTGAATTCCTCCACCGCGTACGCTTTACACGTCTTCCAAAATAATTTATTCTTATACTTGACCCTATTATCCCTGGTTTTTACGTTCATCATCAGATGGCGACAACAAAGCCCATGATGGGCCCTTGGGTACACTGTTGTAATAGCTTGGCTTATTGAAGTAGCCCTAATACGAATACCAACACTTCCATTTCTTCCATGCATTGCTTCAACATGGACAAAAACCAAGTCCACTTCTCCCACTACTACAGAAATGGGCTTTTTACACGGTTGTAAATGTTTTTTACATGGTTTTGGAACCGTGTAAAAGCCCACTGTAACACCCGGAATTTTTGCAACTTGGACGTTTTTGAAACTTGGAAATGTCGGGATTTATGTTGGGAAAGCATTATTTAAAGTCCTTTAGAGTATTGGGAGTGTTGGCATTGTAAAAGTTAAGTTTCGAGGCTTAAGAGGGGTCCCGCGACAATGCCCGACGACTATGACAGTGTCATAGTCACACTGTCACAATCGCATAGAAGGTACCATTGGCTGGTACACTCCATGGCCAATGACCAGGGCAATGTCGCACCAGGAGGATGGATGGATGTTAAATTCAGGATTTTTGCTCCTTTCTTAATTTCTCATCTCCTATTTAACCCCCAACTCTCTCTAAACTCTTCCAAGACCACCCAAACCCGTCTATGGTGGTTTTGATTCATTAAATTCCACAAGCCTCAAGTATTGAAGTGTCATCAAGGGTAGAAGCTAGACACCAAGAGTCTCCATCTCCATCTTCAACCTCAAGCTCCATTTTAGGGTTTTCTAGGTTTACACCAAAACCTAAGTGGTAAGTTTGTCATCTTCATTTCTAAACCTTATTATGAGTTGTAAATGCCCCATTGATGATCTCCTAGTGATTGGCTCCTCAAATTTCGGATTTGATGATTTTGGAAAATTTAGGTCAAAAATTAGGGTTTTGGTCAAATTAGGGATTTTGATGTAAAATGTTTGGGGATCGATTCTAAATGGTTGAACATGAATGTTTATGGTTGGAAACTTGTGAATCTAGGTTTTTGGAAGGATTTGCTTATGGATTCAAGTTTATTCAAGGGAGCTCAAGTTGGGAAAAATCTAGATTTAGCCTAAATCTAGCAAAGTGAGTTCAAGTTGCTTTGTGAAAAATATGTACATGCCAAAATGTGTATTTTGAAGTAAAAATATATTTTTCCTTGGTAATTGTCAATGTGTTGAGTATTTGGATAATTTTTTATATTTGATAAACTTGGGTTGTTTTAGTTTCATAAAATGGTCATATTTGGGATTTGGATATCTTGATAAGTAATAGCATGGTTTATGCATTTTTGGTGATTTTGTACAAATAAAGTCTATTATATGATTTATGCACTTTTGGTGATTTTTGTACAAACGAAGTCTATTTTATGAGTTATGCATTTTGGTGTATTTAATTTCATAACCCATTTGGAAAATGCAAGTCTCCGTATTATGAGACATTTTGGAAACGTAAGGGAATGAGCCCATTTGAAAATTTGTTTGTCCTAATTCATGATGAGTCATGGGTTAGTCACATCTTTGGGGTGTGCGTCGGTGTAAAAGCCGTTTAAATACGTTTTATTATTTGGGGACTGTTATTTGTTGGCAAAATGGATTTTTGAGCATTTTAGCTCGGTTTGACTTAAAAGAGTCTTGAGGACATTTGTCCGGTTTTAATGGCTCAACATAGATCCCCATTTATGATTTGCATCTGAATGCATATTGTGATATATTAATGATAATTACATGCTCGAGTGCGTTGGTCATTCCTGTGTAGTCATGTAATTTTAGACTGTGTTGCATTGGATCCATAGGCACGTAAGTCGGTCTTTATTTGATGGTCAATTGGGTATTACGGGGTTAGACTCCGAGACCCATGTTTTATGACCTTAACCTTTTAAGTGTGCACTATGAGGGCTGAGTCCGGTTGTGCTATCGTGTTGATGGGCGTTTGGGGCCTCCACCATGTCAGGGCAATGCTTTGGTTGTTACCCCCGACTGTGTCGGGTCTTTGGTGGTATTCATGGTAATATTCACTAAGGTAAGTTGTCTCTTTTGGTGTAGCTTGAAGGAAGTCGTAGGGACACTTGGGTTTTATGTCGTGAAGTGTCATACGATTAACGTTGTATGAGTGACATACTTTTGTGTTCCTCCACTTTCAATGGATGCAGGTCTCCCCTGTTGTCGGCCAACAATATTTTTGATAATTAATTGTCCATGCCTTAATATTTGGTTTTCTTTCCATTTTTATGGTCGCATGAGTATCGAACTTTATTTTCATGTTTTCGGTGGCATATTATGTTTTCATGGATTGTTTTCCATAATTTATGAGTTGAGTATTATACCTCACCCGTGTTTTGGGTGTTTCAGGATATAAAGTTTTATCCGCTTTTTTATAATTGCAGGTCCGTTTTCTATTCACGTTGAGTGAGTTTTGGATTGTTTTACTTTAGAAAGAATATTTTGTATTGGGACGTTCCCTTAAAAATGCATGTTATTGGAAAACGATTCGTTTCCATATTTAAAGTAAATCATTTTACAAGATTATGATTTAAATTGTATTATTTTTTTTAACAATATATTTAATTATGTTAAAAACTCTTGAACTAACTAGGCATTAGCTTAACCATTTTATTTGTCGGCATGTGCATCAGGTCCCGGTTGGGGAAGGGTACTAGCGACCCTGTGAAGAGATGGGTACTAGTTTAATGCACGACTGTGAGTAGCTTGGTGAAGTCTTCCACAATTATCTTGAGAATAGCAACATATATTTGGGTTTAGTAGCACCTGACCTTTATTTAGTCTTTATATAAGATTTGTGTGGTTATTTGTTGAGTTTAAATCTATATTTGTATTTGAGGTATTCCAAGCACTGATTTGTTGAAAATGATCCTTCATGTGATGTAATGATGAAAATTTTAAATTAGTTGCTCTTTCCAAATTTGAGGATGTTACACCCACTGTGTAAGAAAGTAGGCGACCTTCTTACACGGTTTTGGAACCGTGTAAAAATGGCCCTTTTTTACATAGTTCCAAAACAGTATAAAAAGGTCAACTCTTTTTTACACGGTTCTAAACCATGTAATAGCATGTAAAAAATCCAATTTTATACGGTTGGTAGGCAGAACCGTGTAAAAGTAGGAACTTTATACACTGTTGTTTGTTAAAACCGTATGAAAATGTCACATTTTTTTTACACGGTTGTTAGCCAAAACTGTGTAAAAAGGTTAAAACTTTACCGAGACCAACTTCACCGACGGATCACCAACGGTAAGATATTGTCGACGGGTTACTGATGACACTTATTACTGATGTATATCCCTCGGTAAAAAAAATTCTTTTAGAAAAATAATAATTAATTTTCTTGTTCTTCTATTTGTATAAAGCATATTATTTACAATAGTTGCATACCCGTACAATGCAACATGATGCAATCAAACACAATAAAAAATATAAGGAATAGAAGTAACCATTAGATTCATATTGATTTAACAATATTAAACATGTAGAGAAATCAATTATGTTGTTTCAAATAATTACAGTGAAGATAGAAACAAGAAACAAAAGTGAAACCAAAATTCTAGTCAATAGACTTGGCCAAAATAAAATCCATTTGTCTTTAGATACACCGTAAACTCTAATTTCCACTTGAATGGTCATTGTGAAAGCATCCATTCCATGTACATCAACACCCAATGAGTCCACAAATCTCTTTTGCAGTCCACAACATCCAATAAGCACTTTTCATCAAATATTGGTCATTATATCTTGAACAAACTGAGAGTTACTGTAAGCAGCATCTGCAATCATTTCATCCCTACAAAAAAACACTATACATTAAATTTTCTTAAGAATAAACATAACTTAGAAACATTAGGAGCAAATATATATGCTTGATAAATAGTGAATGACAAGGAAAATTAGTATAAATCTAAGAACCTATAAAACAGAAAAAGTTGAATCATCTTTGGATCAATGTTTTGAAAACAAGCCACTAGTAAAAAACAAACCTGCAACACAGATGAGAAGGAGGGGCGACACCGGTGTGAAAACTTGCAGCACAAACGAGTAAAAAAGAAGAGAGACGAAGTGAAGTTTTAAATTAAAAGAGGAAAATTAATTAAGGTTTCCTCTATGTAGACGTATATAAACATAGCATATAAAAAGAGGGAACCAAAAAATTTAAAGAAAAATTAAGGGAGGCAATGGAATTTTGATGTTTTAAAATTTTATTTTTAAAAATTTTCAAAAAAATGCTAATACGGTCAACGAAATCAATACTTAAATCGTTATTAAAAAAATTAATTTTTAATTTATAAAAAATTCATTATCTCCATTTATCATATTTAATTGAATTTATTTTAAAACTATTTAAGATAATCATATGTAAATATTATTTAAAAAATAGATATTAACAGCATCTCCAACAGGTTTCTTAAAATTTCTCCAAAATTGAGAACCAAAAGTCAAAATCTCTAAAAAAAAAATCAACCATCTCCAACAGTTTATCTATTTTAAAAATAAATCATTGATTATATTATTAAAATATTATATATATTTAATAAAATATTATTTCTCTCACCTAAACAATTTATTTCATTTTTTTATTGATGAAATGTAATAAAAAATAATTTATATCTCTTGGTAATCACTTTTGGGGATATATCCAAATTTGGAGAAAAATATATTCTCTCTTCTACTTTCTCTATTTTGGAGAAAGTTTTGGAGAAGCTATTGTAGCTCATTTTACACCTAAAAATCTTCATTTTCATCATTTTCTCTAAAATGGAGAAGTTGTTGGAGATGCTCTAATATATTTCATACCATATATATTAATATATTTAAAAAATGGGATATTATCTTTTTTACGGTATAAAATTGGTACCACATATATCAATATATTTACCTTTTAATCATCTTTTAAATAAGAGTGAATTACACTGGTGGTCCCTGTGGTTTGTCCAAATTTTGGATTTGGTCCCTAAAGTAAACTAACTACAGTGGTGGTCCCTAACTTTTTAATTAGCTTTCACTCATAGTCCCTCTTTGTTAGACAGTAATTGTATTCAAGATTAAATGAGGGTCATTATTGTAATTGTTGTAATAGTGGTTTGTGTGTGTTGTAAGATGAGCTTAGAAGGTTTGACCTTGCTTGGTCATGTTGACCTATATATAAGCAAGTCCTTGTGTTGTTTCTAAGAGAGAGACTTGTGTAAGCAAGAGATTAAGTGTGTGAAAGTGAAGGTGTAATATTGGTGGTAGTTGAGAGAAACACATAGTTGCACACATTGAGTACACACACAAACACAATCTATCTTGAAAGGTTAATCACTATAGATCTATGACTTGATGTAATTCTTGTGATTAATAAACAAAGTGTTTTGTGTTAATTTGTATGTGTTTATGCTAGTAAATCTTGGGCCACAATTGGTATCAGAGCCAAATCCGTTTGAAAATCAAGAAAATGTTTTGAGTTGTACTGTTCACGTCACTGTTCATAAAAGTTCAAATCAATTTTGAGTTTTAGTGGAAATTCTGAGTTGAAATCGATTAGGTTATGTTCGTTTTGTGAAATCGATCGAATTAGTATCTTTTAATTCTTGAAATCCATGTGATTTGATCATCAACTTGAAGATTTGGTGTTTTTCGAGTTCTTGAGTTTCACGTACTGTTCTTGAATTAAATGTGATGATTTGTATGTTATTAATCGAAATTGCTTGTTATGATTGTGTTCGAAATGTGTTTGTGAATGAATTGTAAAACTTTCAGATCGAAATTCGAGGTCTAGATGAGTTTTTAGTGCAAATTTGTTGGTTTTATAGGTTTGCGTTTCATTCATCAGGTTTGCGTTTCATTCATCTGAGGTTTGCGTTTGATTCATCCAGGTTTGCATGTGATCATCAGAGTTTGCGGGTGTTCATCTTGGTTTGCGTGTGATTCATACTGGTTTGCATATCGAATGTTTCTTTGTGCTTGATTTGTATTTTGCGTATCACTTCACAAACGCAAACTGAGTCTTGCGTTTCACGGCACAAACGTACATTGAGTCTTGCATTTCACACTACACACGCAAAGTGTAGGTTTGCACTTCTCGACACAAACGCAAAGTGTCGTTTGCGTTCCATTCTATAAACGCAAAGTGGCATTTGCGTTTCACAAACTGAACACGCAAAGTAAACCACATCACAAACGCAAAGTATTGTTTGCGTTTCACAGCACAAACGCAAAGCTAAGGTTTGCGGGTCACTCTACAAAAGCAAACTATTTGCGGTTCACACTACAAACGCAAAGTCTGGTTTGCGTTCCACACTTGACACGCAAAGCTTAGCATACTTAGAATTTTTTTTTTCTAAGAAATTTTCAAAACTGTAACACGCCCTTTAAATGTCAAAAAAAAATTCTCTAGGGGCGCTGCCCGTGCTAAGTCTGCGGAGGGGGACAAAAGTTTTTTCTGTGATCAAAATCTCTGAATTTTTTTTAAGATTTCTGTAATTTTCTTGATTTGATTGGATTTAAAGATCTTTAGTAGCTAATATTTTTCATCTTGTGAAGGTACATACATCTTTCAATCATGGCAAATGAATTTCTCTCTATGGGATCTCATATAAAGCCTCCGGTCTTATCTGTTGGAGATTATTCACAATGGAAAAAAAGAATGATTCAGTTCTTAAATCTAAAGAACAGAGATTATATGCCATCTATCATAGATGGTCCGGGAAATCCACAATCATTTGTACCTGGACAAGCAGCCACAGCTACATCTCCAGCAATCGCAGATCGATACGTGCCAAAACCATATCAATTCTTTACTGATGTGGAAAAGGCAAGACATAAGATAGATGAAGAGGCACTTATCTATCTTACTATGGCAATTCCTAATGACATCTACAATCGCGTAGATAGTAGGGAATCTGCAAAAGATTTATGGGATGAATTGGAGAGACAGTTTCAAGGATCAAAGAAGTCAATTCAAACAAAGTTGAATCAGAGTATAAATGCATATGAAGGTTTCCATGCAAAAGAAGGAGAGACTTTGTTGGAAACATACAATCGTTTCAATGTGATACTGAATGATCTAAGGAGAAATGGGATGAACAAGTCAGAATCAAAGATCAATTATAAGTTCATCAAGAACTTGAACCCAGAATGGAAAAGCTATGCTATCAACATTCAGATGACCAAGGACATGGCACAAGAAGACGTCAATGATATCTTCACAACTTTATCCCAGCATGAGGATGAAGTAAAGCAGCTTGGTGCTGAAAAGAAGATGGTCAAAGATTCTTTAGCCTTAATGTCTGAACGTAAGAAAGGGTCAAGTTCCAAGTCCAGTTCTTCTTACAAGTCAAAGTCGAGGAAATCCAGAGCTCTCCTAACTGAAGTTACTGATTCAAGCACTAATAAATCTTCTACTGAAAGTGAAGAATATTCAGATGAGGATATGCAACGATTTGTTGAAAATCTGGCTCTTCTCACAAAGCAGTTTAAAAGTTTTGGAAAGAACAAGTACAAGCCGAAATATGAGAGTTACAAGAAAGACAAGTACAAACCGAGATCTGAAAAGAAGTATGAGAAAAGAGGAGAGAAAAGAGATGAAAAGCGAGAAGAGAAGAGAGAAGGAAAGAAAGAAGAGACTGAGCAGAAATATGGAAGATGCTATAACTGTGGAAAACCAGGTCATTTTTCCAAGGATTGCAAGTTCAAGCGTACAAAGAATTCTGAATATTATGCTCGGAAAACACTGTTAGCAAAGAAGGTGGAAGAAGGTCAGAACTTAATGGCGGAAGAAGAAAATTGGTTGTACAAGAGTTCTGATGACGAATCTGCACACTTTACTCAGGTGTGTATGATGGCCAAAGTAGATGAGGACATTGGATCATATTCTGATCATTCTGACTGTGGTTCCGAGGTACATATTCAATCCTTAAAGGCTCAAGTTAAATTCATGAAAGAAGAGTTTAAATCTTTGAAAGTCAAACTTAGTCATGAAAGACAAACAATGTTGAATTTTCGTGATGAAAATTCAATGTTGAAAGATGTGGTTAAGGAAAAAGAATTTGAGAAAGATTGCTTGAAAAAGGACAAAGATGTTTTAAATTCAAAAATATCTGAGCTTGAAAGAGATCTTGTAAACTTAAATGATGAAAAAGGTGATTTTCAACTAAAATTTGAAGCATGTTTTCAAGAAAGAAACGAGGCATATTGTAAAATCAAGCAACTGGAGGATTTAAATCTGAAAAGAGGACAGACTGAGCAAACATTAAATCTTTTAACAAATAAACTCCAAGATGTCAGTTTTTATAATGTTAAAAAAGGTTTAGGTTTTGAACCAAATACTGTTTTGAAAAGAGCGCTAGAAAATTTGTATAATTTTGATAAAATGGGCTCTACTTCTACAAAACCTGATATTCATGATACTTTTGTAAAAGGTAAAATCGTGAATGATGATGACACTTCATCTTGTGATGATTCAATTTCAAGTTTAAAATCTGTTGGCTTTGCTTATAAAGATTTAAATGAAAGTTACAAAACAAGAAAAATATAATTTAGTGAATTTACATCACTATTTTCTCCTTGTTTACCAACAGAATCACCCAAGGTTGAAGAAAATAATACTGAATCTCAGTGTCAGTTTGATGAATCTGATTCAGAAAATGCTGTTGAGAATCACGTATTATCTGATTTATTCACTTCTAATTCCTCAAATGTTTCAAAAGATGAAAATATCATGAATCAAAACCTTAAGTCTGATTTTTCAAAAACTATGACTGAGGAGATTTTTACAGAAATGATGAATGCTTCAGATCCTGTTCCTATAATAGAAAAGATGGAATCAAACTCTGAGGTGAATCAAGCATTTATTTTTGAAAAAAAAATCATAGATCTTCAAAAGACAATTGAAGAGTTAGAAGATGAGAACGTTGATCTCAAATTCAAACTTGACAAGTCTTTTGAAGAAAACAAAGAACTCTCTAAAGAGTTAAATATTTTGAAAGATGATTTGTTTAAACGAAATCTTCAAGATAAAAATATGTTTGAGTCTCCAAACTGGAATGTTCATTCTAATCCAGAGTTTGATACTGTTAATTCTAAAACTTCAGTTGTTTATACTATTAATCCTGAATATCCTCCGAGTATTTTTGAAAAAGGAGAAGCTTCTTGTACTTCAAAGCCAAAATCATCTTCTTCAAAGAAAACTAACAAGATTATGTTTCCTGTTTCAGATGTAAAAAGGCAGAATGGTAAAGAAGAAAGGATGAAGAATGTGAAGGAAAATAAAGTTGTTAAAAATAAATGTAATATCAGTGATAGTGGTAGTTTGATGTGTAAAAATTCAAACGTTTTCAAATGTCAAAGTTGTATGGATGGTTGTACCTCATTGGATAAATCTAAGCTTTTGACATTTGCACGTAAGAATTTTATCTGCAAACACTGTCATGATAATACATTTATCATTCCTTCCATTTATCCTAAATCTAAAGTTGTCAAGAAAACATCACATGTCAAATCAGTTTCTAAATCCTTAACTCATCAGGCTAAAATTTTCCATGCTAAGATTGATCATTTTTCTAAAAAGAAAACATTTCATGAGCTTAATGTTAAAATGATATGGAAATGGGTACCTAAGCCTCGCTATGAATGGCGAATCAAGGCTAAGGTAAATGATGTTGATGAATTGCGAAAAGCTAACAAGGAAGGACCCATATGGATATGGGTACCTAAGCAGAAGTAATTTGTTCTTTTTGCAGGCCTCACATACATGGTATATCGATTCAGGATGCTCGCGACATATGACAGGATTTAAGCATCTACTTCATAATTATGTTGAGGAACCTGCCGGTACTGTAAGTTATGAAAATTCTAAGGTTACTGGATACATTCGAGGACACGGATCTTTAACAAATGGCACCGTGACGATCAAAAGAGTACTATATGTAGAAGGACTTGATCATAATCTTTTCAGTACAAGTCAATTCTGCGATAGTAAATTTCAAGTTCGGTTTACGGATAAATGCTGTTACATTGAAGATAAAGATGGTCGTGCAGTTTTTAAAGCTAAGCGGAATGCAAATCTTTATTCTGTGAATTTTCCAACACTTTCTGCATCAAGACCTGTTTGTCTGATTGCAAAAGCTTCACGAGCTGAAAGTTGGATATGGCATCGGCGTCTGTCTCATCAAAACTTTGATGCGATTAATCAGTTGGCGAGACAAGGCATTGTCAAAGGTCTACCAGAACTAAGGTTTGAGAAGAATTCTCTTTGTTCCGCTTGTGAAATGGGAATGATGAAGCGAACATCTCATAAAGCAAAGACAGAATTCTCATCTTCAACGCCTCTTGAATTGATACATATGGATCTTTGCGGCCCGATGAGGACTCAGTCTATCAATGGTAAGAAATATATTTTGGTCATGATAGATGAGTACTCCAGATATACTTGGTTGGAATTCTTAAGGAACAAATCAGATGCAGCAGAGCTGATCATTGAGTTTTTAAAGAAGATTCAGGTTCGACTACAACTACCGATTATATCTTTGAGAAGTGACAATGGCACGGAATTCAAGAATGAAAAGCTTCAGAGTTATCTCATATCTGTTGGGATCTCTCACAACTTTTCTTCTGCCTACACTCCTCAACAAAACGGTGTAGTTGAAAGGAAAAATCGAACACTGGTGGAAGCTGCGAGGACAATGTTAGCTTATTCCGAATTGCCAATATTTCTGTGGGCTGAAGCCGTAGCCACTGCGTGTTTTACACAAAACCGCACGATTTTCATCAAAAGACATAAAAAGACAGCGTATGAACTTATTAATCATCGAAAACCGAATATTAAATTTTTTTCGTACTTTTGGTTGCAGGTGTTACATTCTCAATGATCGAGACAATCTTGGTAAATTTGACAAGAAGGCTGACGAAGGCTATTTCATTGGTTATTCGTTGACATCTAAAGCCTATCGCATTTACAATAGACGAACCAAGACGATCATGGAGAGCATTAATGTGTCATTCGATGAATCATCAACGTTGACTTCTGAACAAAACAGTTCAGAACTCAAGCTTAAACAGAAAGTTTCTATTCAAGACGGAATAGAACCTGAAGTCAAACAGAATAAGTCTTCTAATTCAAATAAAATTACAGCTGAATTAGACTTATTATTTTTTGATGCTTTTATGGATATTTGTGCAGATTTTGAAAAATCAAGCATATCCGCATCAACTTCAGAGGTTCCAATTATACTTGCAGACATTTCAGGACCTTCTGAGAATGTCACAATATCAACCACATCAGGTACATCTACACATATACATTCTGAAGATACTAATGTTGATTATGTGCATGCAGATCCAAATTCTACAACAAAAATTCCGAGTGATTCTTCTATTGCTCCGGAAATATTTACTTCAGAAGAGGCTGTACAAGATGTCCCAAGCACATCTGGGGTTGATAAAGACTTACCTGCAGTATATGATGAATATGAGGAAGATAATACTCAAGCTGAAATTCATCCGATTCCAAGTACAATGAAATGGACAAGAAATCACCCACTTCATAATATCATTGGTGATGCACAGTCTGGTGTACAAACGCGTGCAGCATCGGCTAATTTTTGTCTATATTCAAGTTTTTTAAGTTCCATCGAGCCAAAGAAAGCTTCAGAAGCCTTGCGCGATCCAGATTGGATACTGGCAATGCAAGATGAACTTCTGCAATTTGAGAGGAACAAAGTTTGGCGACTTATACCACTTCCAGAAGGAAAATCCGTTATTGGAACAAAGTGGGTTTTCAGAAATAAGATAGATGAATCTGGAGTTGTAGTTCGAAATAAAGCTCGCCTTGTTGCAAAGGATTATTGTCAACAGGAGGGGATTGATTATGAAGAAACATTTGCTCCTGTGGCACGACTGGAAGCGATATGAATCTTTTTATTCTATGCAGCGCATAAAAATTTTACGGTCTTCCAAATGGACGTAAAATCAGCATTCTTAAATGGGATATTGCATGAAGAAGTATATGTTGCTCAACAAGAAGGATTTGTTGATCCAAAGAACCCTGATCATGTCTATGTCTTAGACAAAGCCTTGTATGGACTCAAACAGGCACCAAGAGCTTGGTATGAAACTCTAACTCAATTCTTACTCGCTTCAGGATTCAAGAAAGGTACAATTGATACTACTCTCTTTCTGAAAAAAGCAAGGTGATGATTTGATTCTAATCCAGATTTATGTAGATGATATAATTTTCGGTTCTACAAATCCAAAGTTTTGTAAAAAAAATTCAAGAATCATGGAATCTCGTTTTGAAATGTCAATGATGGGCGAACTGAATTTTTTCCTTGGTCTTCAAGTAAAACAGTTACCCGAAGGCATTTTCATTAATCAGTCAAAATATATTCGAGATATTTTAAAGAAATTTAACATGACTGACAGTTCAGTGATGAAAACACCGATGGCAACGGGCACACTTTTAGATGCAGATCTTTCTGGCAAATCAGTAGATCAAAAAGTGTACCGTAGCATGATTGGTTCACTGCTGTACTTAACTGCGAGTAGACCGGATATTATGTTTGCTACATGTTTCTGTGCTAGATATCAAGTTAATCCGAAGGAATCACACCTGGTCGCTGTAAAACGGATTCTTAGGTATCTTAAAGGTTCTACTGAGTTAGGCCTTTGGTATCCTAAGGGTTCGTCTTTTGATTTAACTGCCTATATTGATGCTGATCATGCAGGTTGCAAACTAGATAGAAAGAGCACCTCTGGTTCTTGTCAGTTCTTAGGTGATAAGTTGGTTAGTTGGACATCTAAGAAACAAAATTGTGTTTCTACATCCACCGCCGAGGCTGAATACGTAGCTGCCGCAAGCTGTTGTTCACAAGTCCTCTGGATGAAAACACAGTTAAAAGATTTCGGATATACTTACCAACGAGTTCCTATTTACTGTGATTCTAAGAGTGCGATTGTGATAACTGCTAATCCAGTGCAGCATTCCAAGACAAAACACATTGACGTGCGTTATCATTTTATAAAGGATCATGTCGAAAAGGGAGATATCGAGATGCACTTCGTGACTACAGACTACCAGTTGGCTGACCTTTTCACCAATCCGTTGGATGAAAAGAGGTTTACCTTTTTAGTTAGCAAACTTGGTATGTTAAATGCCACTTCATGATTCGAGGGGGAGTTTTCTAAACTTGTTCTTTATTTTCATATATTTTAGATATTTCATCATATGCTATTTGACTAAAGCGGAATCATTTTTATAATGATTACCAAAATCTTTTTCTTGCAGGATATTTTATGTGACAATGGCTTCTGGACAATTCAGTTCAAAACCCGTAATCAAATGTTTTCTTCTGAAGGATGCTTTCTTGATTATATCTTTTCAGGAAGTTTTTCATTTGAAAGGAAGTTTAGAAATTAGTATTATTTTTTTTATAATAATATTTCTAACAAGATTGATGTTTTACAGATATCAAGGGGGAGGATATCTATTCAAGGATACTTACTTGCTATATTCATTCCAGGGGGAATTAAGGATTTCAATCAACAGGTATAACATTCTAATCCTTATACTCTAACACTTGTGAAAGAGGAACAACTTTCACTTGTGAAAAATGGTTTTAAAATGTTCAAACCACTTCACGATCTTAACATGTTTTTTATGATTTGAGAAGTGTGAATTTTAAATGATTTTTGGATACTTGAGAGTCTTATATGTTTATCTGACCGTGTGTTCTTTAAAGAATAATACTTGTGTATTTTCTTTTCTATATACTTTGTCAAGTATTCATACACACACTGGTTCAGTATTTTCAAATTGACTTTGTTATTACCATGTATCAAATGATATATCTTTCTATGGTAATACTCCCGTCGTTTGGTATTCACAGTTGTTTGAATCAAACATCATTTCATTTTAATGTGCTTTCATTGATAATATGTTTATATATTGTTCATATAAACAACATACGTCTTTGAATTCCCAAATATTTTTTCTTCATGATAATTTGATCTGATCTTAATCATTGTCAGATTCTCAAAACATTTCTATTCTTTTCATTCATATAAAGTTTTGAGAAATTTTAAATGCTTAAAATGCTCATCAAAACTCAGAGAGCATATATACACTGACATATGATTTCTTGTGCTTTACATGTCAAGAAAATCATTGAACAACATGTACTTTTAGGAACATGGGATTCAGTGTGAGTGCTTAATAGATCTTCCATGGATTCATGATAACCAGTGTTTTCTACCCCGGAAGAAATCCTTTGAGTGATTGAGGGAGAGGGGTCTAAAAGAATTGAGTGTGGGAGTGAGCTGAGGTAAAATGGAAATGAGAGATTGGTTAGATGTGAGCTTAAATGTTTAAAAGAAAGAGGGTGTGAGAACAGAGTTAAAAGAATATCAGAACTCTGCACCAAACATCTTTCTGAGTTGGGTAGCCACATTACTGATTGGTTCACATTTCTTTGGTGACCGTCATTGAAATAGGCAAATAGCCCATGCCATCTCTTGCATACAACCCCACTAGCTACTCATTCTTTTCTTAAAAAGAGAATGTTTTACATTTTCTGGGGAAGCAGCATATAATCTATCGGATCTTCACTTGGAAGATGCTAATATTGAAAAAGAAGGAAAGTTGCCCCACCTTCGACCCTTTCTCATGCACGTTGAGTCCATGTATAATCATTGCTGTCTCAGTGATTTACATACTTTGAGCCTTATGAAACACAATTATTGTGCTAATTCTTTCAAAACACAAGCACGAGCACACAGAGAATATGTTTTTCTGTCAGAACATTCATAGAATTACCTTGTGTTTTTCAATGATTGAATGGAAGTCCTGGGGAGTCAACGTCCAACAAGCTCCTTATATTGTACATCCGTTGTACACAGTAACTCAGTGTTACTGACAGGCATTTCTAACTGTTTCATATGTTGATTCAGGGTTACAACTCTTAATTCGTTTGAATTTGAAAAGATTCAGATGAATACATTCATGGTTCAACGGCTCTTTCAGATCAGTTGACAGATTTTATCATATCATGCTTTGGAAATTTATAATTTTCCTATATGGGGGAGATTGTTTATTATCATAAAGAGGAGATGAAAGTTCATGAAGATTGTGCTTATCAAACAGTGGGAAGTTTATTCAATGACGGATCTGACCTTGAAGTGTTTTAATGATTTTGATTCTTACAAATCATTAAAAAGGGGGAGAATAATCAAAGTTCAAGATCAGATTGAAGAGGAGATAAAGTTTTCAGATGATTGTAGTCAAAAGTTTGAGAGAAAGTCAGAGTTTGAAAGAAAGTCAAAAGTTTGAAAGAAAGTCAGAGTTTGAAAGAAAGGTTGTTTATTCAAAATATGCAAAAGCTAATTCAAAGGAAGAGACAAGTTTGAAGAATTGTCAAAGTTTTCAAGATGTCAAATCCAGAAAAGATACGAAGTTGAAGATCAATTCTGAAGATCAGAAGACCTGAAGATTATTGCCAAAAAATTTTAATCTTGAATCCAAAGGGGGAGATTGTTAGACAGTAATTGTATTCAAGATTAAATGAGGGTCATTATTGTAATTGTTGTAATAGTGGTTTGTGTGTGTTGTAAGATGAGCTTAGAAGGTTTGGCCTTGCTTGGTCATGTTGACCTATATATAAGCAAGTCCTTGTGTTGTTTGTTGATCCAAACTCTCTCAGTGATTTGATAACGACCCTCTTCTATACTTAGTGAAAATTACGTTTTAATATGTATTAGTGTTTCACCATCAGCGATCAGACTGAGTCTGTTCAGTTATCGCTGATAGTCTTTCTTATAAACATTTCTATGTATTAGTGTTTCACTATCAGCGATTAGACTGAGTCTGTTCAGTTATCACTGAGTTTCTGATGTAAACAGTAACGTAATCCCTGAAGACAAGTCTCGCGTCAACATATGTTCATAGCTGAATCGAAGACGAAGCTGCTAAACAAAGAGAAGTCTACTAGTGACCTGATGCGGATATCAGTGAAGCAAAGACAACTCTACATATACGCGAAGGAACATGATGAAAAGCTTCAGCGATTGCTGAACCTCTTTATCTCTGAAAGAAGAGATATTCAGCGATCAAAAGATCACAAAGCTTATGTCTCAAGTTTCCTTTTGTCTATCCTTGCACAAACTAGTACTATGTGTCAGAACGGACATGTCTCTGCCACCATACGTACAACAACTCTGTCAACTACACTGTTCATGACCCGGCCGAAAGCATGTCTCCCAAAAGTCAGACTCCCTAAGACAATCTATGAACGCCACGTGTAAAGTGCCCTGCCATGCATTTAATGCATAGGGTATAAATAGGAAGCTCACCCCTTCATCTGAAGGTGTGCTCAATCCTTGAACTCCATATAGAAACCCTTGTTTTCTATATCTCTTAATGCCCCATTCTCTGAATTTCTTGTGCAATCATCTTAGTGTTTCTTAAGTTTGTTTAGATTAAGTCTGTCTTAATCTTATTCCGCAACAAACTTGTAAATTGTATTTTGATTTATCAATAAACAATTTATTAAACTTTAATTTCTGTGTTTGTATTCAACCCCCCCCCCTTCTACAAACTTGTTAAGCACCTTCGGGACCAACAAGTGGTATCAGAGCAGCTTGTTTAATCTAATAAACAAGATCTTGCTGTATACTCTTCCTTGCTATTCTAAAATGGCACTAAACACAAACACAAACTACTATGATAATGGTTCACTTTCTAAACCTCCTCAATTTAGCAGAGATAACTTTTCTCTATGGAAAAATCGAATGATGCTATTTCTTGAAGGTGCAGATCCTACTATACCTGAATATATAGAAAACGGACCCTATGAACCTGTTAGAATTATAGCTGCGGTTCCCGCTACTGCCACCACTGAAGCTGTCCCTGAACGATATGTCGTTAAGGAAATAAGACAGTGGAGTGATGAAGATAAAAAGAAGGTAGGCATAGATGCAATAGCAAAGACCATTATCTCAATGGCTCTGTCTGATGAAGTTTTCCATTCCATCATGCATCTGAAAACTTCTAAAGAAATGTGGGAAACCATATGTGTTCAATATGAGGGCACCACTGAAATTCAAGAGACTCGAAAGATTAACTTGGTAAGACAGTATGAAAGTTTTATCGCTGGTAAGAATGAATCTCTTTCTGACATTCATCAGCGGTTTAACTGCCTAATCATTGACCTAAGAACTGTTGGAAGGACCTATTCTAATTCTGAGGTCCTAACAAAATTCTTGGAAAGTCTTCCTGAAAGCTGGGACAGTTATTCAATATGTCTTAAGCTGACAAAAGACTTACATACTCTCTCTCTAAGCACTCTGTATGGAATATTGCTCAACTATGAGCAATCTAATCTCCTGAAGAAGAATCTTGTAAAAGATTCTAAAGACTCCAAAAGCACTCCTGTTGCTTTAGTCTCTTCAGAGATAATTCCATCTCAGCGATCTACTCTCACCATCACTGAGTTAGATTCTGAATCTAAGGATCTATCAGACCCTGATCTTTCAGAGTTTGATGAGTCCTTAGCACTCTTGACAAACGCTTTTAAGATATTTGCAAGAAAGAGTAACTTCCGAAGAAGTAAACCCCTCTCTCTCTTACTGAAAAGCCAAAATCAACTCCGGTTGATAAGGCTACAGCCACTTGCTATAACTGCGAAAAAATTGGACATTTTGCTAGTGAGTGCAGGTCGAAAAAGGTCTTCAAACCTTCTACCTTAAGAAGATCCAGTGATGACAAATACCATAAGCTGAAGAACAAATATCAAAAGCTGAAAAGCTATCAGCGAAAAGGTAAAGGTCTCATCGCTGAAGAACATGACTGGGCTGAATCAGAAGAATCATCTTCTGATGAAGAAGAAGTCGCTAATATTTGCCTCATGGCTGAGATTAAAGAAGAAGTAGAAGAACCATATGAACCTTCTATGAGCTACATATCATCTCAGGTATCTATCTCTACAAATCCCTCTCTGCCTGAAGCTGAGAGAAGTCGCGCTGTTGATGTGCTGACGAATGACCTTTATAATGCTCTAAACGACAAAACTCAAGCTGAAAATAAAAATAAAAATGTATATTTAACACAAGAGCTAGAGAAATGTCATGAAAAGATCAGTGAACTAAATCTTTTAGAAGAAAAGTTGAAAGATCAAGTCATTATAAATGAAATCATCAGCATTGAACGCGAACAAGCCATCGCTGCTCTAAAAGCAGAAAAGGCTCATGTTGAAAAATGGTGCAAATCATCAACAAAGATCTCTGAGATAATAAATGCTCAAACTCCTGAAAGTGATAGAACTGGTCTTGGTTTTTGGACACCACAGGATGATCCTAAAGAAGAAAGTTCCTCGCTTAAGTTTGGAAATTTTGTCACATCTTTCTTTGACACTTCTTATCATCAATTCTATCTCTGTTCTTCTTCAAATCCCATCACTGAAAAAAAATCCAAAGACACTAAGTCTACGGATAAAGGAAAGTCCATTCTCCTTCCTCAGAAGGCAACCAGGAAAGCAAAGCTGAAAATTCCTTCTAAACCTTCAGCTAAGCAATCCTCTAGCTCTGTGATAGAAATTTTTGATCTCTGTCCTCCAAAGCTAAAGATTGATCTTAGACCAACGAGATCTGAAGAAATGAAAATCCCTCCCATATCTCATGAGAAAAGCCTTCTCGGACCTGGTCCTGCTCATCTTAAACTTGCAAAACCTTCTACTGATCCTAAAACCATTTTCAAATACAGAAAATGTTATCACTGTGGTTTTACTGATCATATTGCAAGTAAATGTCCAAATGCCACCAAAGCTGATAAAACAGCTAAAGTGAAGAAAAATGCCTCTAAAGCCAAGAAAGTCACCAAAGTTGAAAAATCAACCAAAGTGAAATATACCACTAAGGTTAAGAAATTAACCAAAGTGAAGATTACCACTGAAGCTGAATCTTCATCAGCTGAGAAGACTGCTTAATCTTCCTTGTCCACTAACTCTGAAGGACCCATTGAAAAGTGGGTACCAAACAACGCTTAATCTTCCTTATGTATGCAGGGATCAAAGGGCATCTGGTATCTCGATAGTGGATGTTCTCGTCATATGACTGGACAAAGATACATGCTCACTGAATACAAGGAAGAGAAAGGTCCCTCTGTGACCTTTTGTGGAAATGAAAAAGGATTTACCCGAGGGTTTGGTGTCCTCAGCAATGGGACAACTACCTTTCGAAGAGTCGCTTATTAGATGGACTGAAGCACAACCTTCTAAGCATCAGTCAGCTATGTGACAAAGACTACGAAGTTCGCTTTTCTAAGAAAGCATGTTCAGTGGTAGATGAATATTCTCGCTACACCTGGGTTATCTTTCTTCGCTGTAAGAGTGATACTCCAGAAGAACTAATATCTTTTGTGAAAAAGATGGAAGTGCTGAACAATCTTACTGTTCGTTCAATAAGAAGTGATCATGGAACTGAATTCAAAAATAGTTCCCTGAACAAATTCTTTGAGAACAAGGGAATCTCTCACAACTTCTCTTCAGTAAGAACACCTCAGCAAAATGGAGTCGCTGAAAGAAGAAACAGAACGATCATAGAAGCTGCTAGATCAATGCTCAGCGATTCTCACCTCCCTACTCAACTTTGGGCAGAAGCTGTAAACACTACATGTTTTACTCAAAACAGATCGCTGATAATAAAGCGATTTGGGAAGACAGCTTATGAACTTTTTCTTGGTAGGAAGCCTTCTATCAGTTTTCTTCATATCTTTGGTTGTCAGTGCTTTATCTTAAACAACAGAGATCAACTTGGAAAGTTCGACCCAAAAGCCGATGATGGAATATTTCTAGGATATTCCTCCATCTCCAAAGCCTACAGAGTTTTCAACAAGAGAAGACAAACCGTAGAAGAAACAATTCACGTCACTTTTGATGAAACTCGCTCAGCGAACTCTAAACCAATCGCTGACAATGAAGAGTTAAATGTTTGGATGCTTTCTCACTACAGAGAAACAGAACCTTTCTTCTCAAACCATCAACATTCTGATCCTCCAACCGCTGATGATGATCCGAACATTATACATCCTACCGCTGAATCCACCTCATGGGTCTCAGCAGAACCTCTAAACACATTACTACCATCAAATCTGCCTTCGTCTGAAAACCTTTCTAGTGAATCTACTCAACAGTTAATCGCTGATGAACCTCAAACGTCCTCATCAGTAAACACTCCAATTGTTGATCCAACCTCTGAGTTAAGAAATCATGCTCCTGCTCAGCGATGGACCAAAGATCACCCAATAGATCAAATTCTTGGTGATCTCGAAGCAGGTATTCAGACACGACGAACTGTCTCTTTGTAAATTTTCTCTCTTTAATAGAACCAAAGAAGACTGATGATGCCCTCAGAGATCCAAACTGGGTCAGCGCTATGCAAGAAGAGCTGACTGAGTTCTCTCGAAACAAAGTTTGGAATCTCGTTCCTAGACCATCTGATAAAACTGTAATAGGCACCAAATGGGTGTTTAGAAACAAGTTAGATGAACATGGAACTGTAACCCGCAACAAGGCTCAACTTGTTGCTCAGGGATACAGACAAGAGGAAGGCATAGACTATGATGAAACCTTTGCCCCTGTGGCCAGGCTCGAAGCAATTCGACTATTCTTAGCTTATGCAGTCTATAAAGACTTCATCGTTTATCAAATGGACGTAAAATCAGCGTTCCTAAATGGAAAGCTAAATGAAGAAGTCCATGTAGAACAACCACCAGGGTTTTATGATCCTAAGTATCCAAATTATGTTTATAAACTGGATAAGGCTCTCTATGGTCTAAAACAAGCCCCTCGTGCTTGGTATGACACTCTCTCATCTTTTCTTATCTCTGAAAATTTTGAACGTGGCAAGATTGATAATACGTTATTTTTCAGAAAGATAAAAGGTCATATAATTCTTGTACAAATATATGTCGATGACATAATATTTGGTTCTACTAACCCATCTCTGTGTACTCGCTTCGCTGAAAGAATGAAGAAAGAATATAAAATGAGTATGATGGGTGAGCTGACATACTTTCTTGGTCTTCAGATTAAACAATCTGACAAAGGTACTTTTATCTGCCAAGGTAAGTATGTTAAAGATATGCTGAAGAAGTTTGATCTCACACAAACTTCAGCGATGAAAACTCCTATGGCACCACCCCTGACACTTAACAAAGATCCTTCTGGTAAACCTGTTAATGTCACTGCCTATAGAGGAATGATAGGCTCCCTGCTGTATCTAACAGCGATCCGACCTGACATTATGTACTCTACTTGTTTATGTGCACGCTATCAATCTGAACCCAAGGAATCCCATCTGATCGCTGTAAAGCGAATTTTCAGATATCTGAAAGGAACTCCTAACCTCGGTCTTTGGTATCCCAAAGACTCAGGGTTCGATCTAACAGGATATTCCGATAGTGATTTTGCAGGTTGTAAACTCGACAGAAAGAGTACCACTGGTGGATGTCAACTCCTGGGAGGAAAGCTGGTAAGTTGGACAAGCAAGAAGCAATATTCTGTGTCCACTTCCACAGCTGAAGCTGAATACGTAGCAGCTGGAAGCTGTTGTTCTCAAATCTTGTGGATGAGAAATCAACTATTAGATTATGACCTTCAGCTGTCAAAGATTCCTATCTATTGCGACAGCACTAGTGCTATCGCTATAGCAAATAATCCAGTGCTACATTCAAAGACGAAACACATTGAGATCAGATATCACTTTATCAGAGATCATGTGATGAATGGTGATATTGAACTTCACTTTATCCCTACTGACTTTCAGCTTGCTGATTTATTCACCAAACCTCTTGATGAGACAAGGTTCAACTTTCTCATCAGTGAGCTTGGAATGCTGAACCTCGAAGAATAATTCTTCAGCGTTCATGTATTGGGTCAATAATCAAAAAGTTCCCCTTTCATCATTCTCTGATAAACATTCTGACTCTCAGGTATGTTTTCTCCTTTCCCTCAACTGAATATTAACTCAGTTAAGATGTTTTTCTTCAAAATATAAACTTTAATCACTGAACTTTCTTCAAATGATTAAAAGCTTTTTGAAAAATACATTAATCACTGATATTTCTAGTCAGTGATCCTTTAAAAGGAAAATCTATTCCTATCTTTACAATCAGGGATACTTTCAAAAAGGAAAATTTATCGCTGACTTTTCTTCAGTGATAATTTCAAAACGGACAAATGAACAGTCTCTCTCTTCTATGACGTCATTTGAACCGACAATCCACGACATGCCTTTTCTGACACGTTCGTCCGTTGCTCTTCTATCCAATCAACTTCGTGGAACGTGTCAATGTCATGATGATCCTTTCTTTTCCCGCTTCACTCCTTCTATCTCTCTTCTCTCTTTTCGTATAAAAGGAATTCTTCTCTCCTTTATACGGTTTACGCTTTCAAAACTTTCAAAGCAAGAAACATTCTCTCTCTCAAGAACACTCAAGCAAGTAAACCCAGAACATTGAATCTGCAACTCCTTTTCTTCAAGATAAACAGGTTTATTTCATGTTTATGTGCATTGTTCGTATGCTTTCTATTCTTTTTAAAATCCTACTCGTTCTTGTTCTTCATGGATTTTATAAAATGTTTTTTTTTAAAAACTAAAGATTATTCTTTCTGATTTTATGTTTTTTTAAATAAAAACCTTTTGGTTTTTAAAGTGTTCTTCATTCTTTCTACGCAGAACACTATTTTTTTTCTATTCTTAAAAAAATAACTCGATATTTTTCCAGTTTCTTTCCTAATATGGAATCTGGTAAAC
The DNA here is from genome assembly GCA_954870635.1 of Arctium minus. NCBI lineage: Eukaryota > Viridiplantae > Streptophyta > Magnoliopsida > Asterales > Asteraceae > Arctium > Arctium minus. The sequence continues at coordinate 8,868,163 of OX941094.1, read as the reverse complement.
ATCTTCTTATTTTTTAGTCTAAATCATTTCTTCTATTATGCTTCTTTCCATAACAGAAATGGCACAGTCTTCAATCGTTGCTTCAAAGCATGTACGATTCGCTCTCACTGAAGTTGAGATTACTAAATGTAATCATTTGGCAAGACTCGAGTTCAAAGCTGACAAATACCCTCATCTAGTGGAAGCTGCGAATTCCTCAAACAGTCGTGCCTAGCTTACGCGATCACTGTGGATCCTAAGCCTTCCAAGACTCTACTCCAGCAGTTCTGGTTCACTGCTGATGCAACTGAACTCACCAACAAGAAAAGTGAACGAGTCCCTGCTATCTCTTTCAGCATGGACTTGGGGCCAGGGAGCATGACCGCTCTTAGCCTCAGGAAATCTTTAAGATTCCCTGACAAACCAAAGAGTGGGTTCGACGCACTCCCCACTGATGATGAGCTGATATCATTTCTGGACGCAATGGGCTATTGTTGGGAAAACAAACCGAGATCTTCTATTCCCAACAAGAAGCTCACCAAGATCCTCAAAGCTCAGATGCCCTCACAACTGAACTTTATCTTCTCGCACATAATTCAGTGCATGAGCGGGAAGAGTGGTTCGCTGGATCAAGCCAGCAAAACACAACTGCAGATGGCCTACTCCGTTATCGCTGGTCAAAACTTTGACTACGCTACAGCAATCTTTGAAGACCTGAGGTCGAGATTAGAGAAGCCTGAACGAGATCCCAAGATCTCGTACGTACGTTTCATATGTACGTACATCAAGTTCCTCTATCCTAACACCTATCCCACCAAAGATGATGGCACTTTTGCCAGGGTAGGTCAACGATCACTGGAGGTAAAGCCACTTGCCGACGAGGTAAGTATCTCTCTCCTTCGCTCTCGTCTCTCTCTCCATTCTTCTTCATCTTCAGTGACCACGCAGACGGTTCCATCGACTGCTATCCCTGTCGCTACCACTACTTCTAAACGACCATCAGCTAGTCCGATTGGTCCTTCCAAAAAGGCCAAAAAGACTAAGGAAAGTACACCCTCTAGTACTATACCTGAGGGAGCTTCTCAACAAGCTACCTTAGATGCATTTGTGGGTCTTTCCTCCATAACTCCAGCAGTCACTCAACCTGCCGTGTCAGCGATTTCGATCACTATCACATCATCAGTGACCCCACCTACTATCTCATTCGCTGAGATTAACCCCAACCCTACTTCTATCCCCAAAACTCTTGCCTTTTCTACTCATTTGGTCTCTGAACCGGCTACCTCTTCTTTACCTATAGGACCTGAACATCAAACTTTTAAGGAATCTATGCAGTTCTACAAAATGTTTGATACGTCAGGTACACCTATAATCCTAAACACTTCTCTCCCCACCTCTCCAAATAAGCCCGTATCTGAACTAACATTATTTTCAGGTCCTAGTTTGGCGTCTGTTGACACGCATGTCAACAGTCTGGGAGAAAAGGTGGACGCTCTCCCTCCTTCACTGAAGATGATCGGACCAACCTCAACATCACTGTGGAATTCATCCATGATGCCACGTGCAACATCCCTGCGGTTGAAGACCGGGTCAAGCGTCTGGAGGCTGACGTCCAAGTGCTAAAAGCTTCAACAGCTACTCCAGCAGCTGAACAACCCCCTACCGCTGATAATGACATAGTGGGGGAGAAAGCTGAAGAAACTTCTATCGCTGCTGCTGGGGAAGCTAAGACTCCAAAGAAACCTCCCTCTCAATCTGAGGGGGAGAAGGTAAAAGAATCCTCATCTATTCATTCTCTTCTCTTTGAAGATGATGAGGAAGAAGACGATGAAGAGGAAGATGATCTAGATCTTGATGATCAAGAAAAGGATCAACCCTCCAATAACGACGACGACGATGAAGAAGACCAATCTATGTGGTTCTCCAAGCCGAACGTCGCATCAGGGACAACTTCGCAAGAGGTTGTCAAAGCAGGGGTGAGAGGTGATACATCTTCAAGCGCTCCTTCGCAAAGCAAAGACAAACAACCAATCGCTAAAGAATGCTTGAGGATTGGATCACAATCAGAGGGGGAGCATCCTTCTCAGGTATGTCTTTCAATTGTACCACTCTCCTACTATTTCCAAACCCCTATTTCCTTCTAGCCTTTATCTCTCTGTTTCTAAAAATATACACTTATCTCTTCTTTCCTTCATTTTCTATCCAGACAGTTCTCACCCCTGCTTAAGGGTTTTGAACTACAAATAATTCCAGCTACTATCGCTGAAGAAATAATCTCAATCTCTATCACTGAGATTGATGAAGAAGAAGAAGAAGAAGAATATTCCCTGGTCCATCCAGGAAGGCCCTCTCAACCATCTCATTGGTCAGAGGAAGTGGTGAAGAAAAGAGTTGAAATGATCGCTCAACTAGAAAGTCAACGGCTGAAAGTCCCTCTTCAAACATACACAGAGCTCGACTTCCTCACTGACGCCGAAAGAGAAGAATCTGCCAAAGCTGAGAAGCTGATCGCTGAATGCATACAAGATGCCAAGCTCGCTTTAAAGATTCAATCTTCTCTAGTCAAGGACAAAAATCTGAAAAGCAAGCCTGTGGAAGTTCAAGCTGCACTGCTGAAAGAAATTGAAGAGGAACGCTCCAAAGAACAAGAGATCAACGACAGGTCTATCGAATGGTGCAAACAGAAGATGGATTATCGTTCTAATCTTCTTCCGATATCAGCCGTGACTATCTCTGGTCGCAAGAAGAAGGATCAACTCTCAGTGACCATGGAGATTACCAGAGAGGATGGAACCCAAAAAGCTATGTACGTATCCAAACTTGAGAGCTTCGGATTTACGGAATGGTTAGAGTTCTGGGATGCGCTGAAGAAATCCAAATCTACATAAAGAGGCTACGTTGAAGGACTTCTTGAATCCCTCATAAATAGAGTCACTTCTGTACTAAAGCTGCCATCTCCTCTTCCTCCCAAATCTTTGAAACTCAAGAGAAGAATTGGGTCCTCCTCCTCTGAAGACATCGCCATCATCAGAAATGAAACTTCTATCAAATTTTCAAGAGATGCACTGTTTGGTCCTCCTCCCGATCTTTCAGTTCTGGATCTATCTCTGCCTCCTGGTGGTCCTTTCCAAGGTGGTCAAGTAATTGACGATCCTTATGGAGTGTTCTTCAGAGATGATGATGAGGAACTCAGATTTCAAAGAGTCTCTGAGATTCCTATCCGTCCTCTGAATCATCTCAAGGATCTCTTATGCTTATGGTGTAACTTCTCCCCTGCTGCTGAGAAAATCAAAGAAATTATCAGCCAAGAATCTTTGGAACGAAGACAGAAAGGAGAAGAAATACCTGAGTATATGATCAATCCTCCTAAATCTTCTTTTAATAGCTGATAGATTAGTTTCCTTTTCTGTAATCTGTTAGTTATACTTACAGTAGTTAGTTATTCACTTGTACTTATGATTTTCATATCTTGTAATTCTATCCCTGAATTAAATGAAAATTGCAGTGATGTACTTAACCCTATCAGTACTGTAAAAGATCCCTCAAAATAGTAATTGGGACATGCATGCTATGAGTCCTTTTTATTCCTATATTTTGAATCATAAAGTAATTTTCTTTAGTTACTTTGTCATTATCAATAGGGGGAGATTGTTGATCCAAACTCTCTCAGTGATTTGATAACGACCCTCTTCTATACTTAGTGAAAATGACGTTTTAATATGTATTAGTGTTTCACCATCAGCGATCAGACTGAGTCTGTTCAGTTATCGCTGATAGTCTTTCTTATAAACATTTCTATGTATTAGTGTTTCACTATCAGCGATTAGACTGAGTCTGTTCAGTTATCACTGAGTTTCTGATGTAAACAGTAACGTAATCCCTGAAGACAAGTCTCGCGTCAACATATGTTCATAGCTGAATCGAAGACGAAGCTGCTGAACAAAGAGAAGTCTACTAGTGACCTGATGCGGATATCAGTGAAGCAAAGACAACTCTACATATACGCGAAGGAACATGATGAAAAGCTTCAGCGATTGTTGAACCTCTTTATCTCTAAAGAAGAGATATTCAGCGATCAAAAGATCACAAAGCTTATGTCTCAAGTTTCCTTTTGTCTATCCTTGCACAAACTAGTACTATGTGTCAGAATGGACATGTCTCTGCCACCATACGTACAACAACTCTGTCAACTACACTGTTCATGACCCGGCCGAAAGCATGTCTCCCAAAAGTCAGACTCCCTAAGCCAATCTATGAACGCCACGTGTAAAGTGCCCTGCCATGCATTTAATGCATAGGGTATAAATAGGAAGCTCATCCCTTCATCTGAAGGTGTGCTCAATCCTTGAACTCCATATAGAAACCCTTGTTTTCTATATCTCTTAATCCCCCATTCTCTGAAGTTTGTTTAGATTAAGTCTGTCTTAATCTTATTCCGCAACAAACTTGTAAATTGTATTTTGATTTATCAATAAACAATTTATTAAACTTTAATTTTTGTGTTTGTATTCAACCCCCCCCCCCTTCTACAAACTTGTTAAGCACCTTCGGGACCAACATTGTTTCTAAGATAGAGACTTGTGTAAGCAAGAGATTAAGTGTGTGAAAGTGAAGGTGTAATATTGGTGGTAGTTGAGAGAAACACATAGTTTCACACATTGAGTACACACACAAACACAATCTATCTTGAAAGGTTAATCACTATAGATCTATGACTTGATGTAATTCTTGTGCTTAATAAACAAAGTGTTTTGTGTTAATTTGTATGTGTTTATGCTAGTAAATCTTGGGCCACACTCTTGTCTAACAACGTTAGTTTTATCTATCACATTGTTTAAATATAAGGACAACCCAGTCTTTTAATAAATAAAAAATCAATTTCTTATTTTAAAACAAGGTAGGGTACGACTTCAACCTAACTTCATCTTCAAAGAGAATATCACCACCTACTCCTCTCATAGAAACAATTTTCTTTGGTAGCATTTAATACAGACAACAAGTAAACTTCTTCCATCCTCACAAATCACATATACACCAGAAAATTTTACTTTTGTGGTTACTTATTTCTTTCACTCTTTGTTTCTTGTTGGTTTCTTGCCCTATTTTACATTTCCATCTCTGGAATTTCTTCCATTCTCTCTCTCTCTCTCTCTCTCTCTCTCTCTTGCAAGAAAACCCCATGGTTTCTGGCAGATAACTTGGTGTTGATCGATTCTATATCTCTTTGAACGAAAGAAACCAGATACATTCTTGTTCGTAAGGTAATATATCTCATAAATCTTATGCTTTTAGTTATTGATTATGATCAAAATCTGATTCTTTTTTATTGATTTTATTGGAGATTAGAACAATGTGTGAAAATCTCATTTGGGTATCTTCTTTTTGGGTTCTTTAGAATCTTTAATTTCAAAGAAGGCATTTGATTAGTTTGTATACATCTCTGTGTTTAATTACGATTTCAGCCATAGAAAAAGGGTCGATCTATGTAACTAATCTGATTGATACATTTATTTCATCTAAAACTAAACCTCGATGATTTGCAACGTCCATCGTCAATCGACATCTGATCTCCTGCCGCCATTGATGGATAGATTGCCAGCGACTGTAAACGTGGAAACAAAGTTGAAGTCTCGGGCAGATGAGTCGGAGAGTTGAGAAGGAGATTAGTAATGTCGCTAAGTTGAAGTCTTATAATAAGGGAAGTAATTGATGTCAATCACTAGATACCCACCTCCCTTTTCATCCCTAATCATGTCTAAATTAAACAGTTGTAATCCCAAAGCCTGCCGGAGCCTATTAGCCGTCTCCGAAACGAATTCTGGTGTCGGCATCTTTACCACGTCGGAATCTTCTATACTCTGATTATTATCGTCACCGGCCAACGCCGAATTTGATATCTGAGAGAAACATATAACGTGGCCAGTAGCGATTACGGACGACAACGACGAGGAATCTGCAATGAGAACTTGTAAGTGAAAGTTCGAAGCTTTTTGATGTTGAGTTCAAAAAGATTACTTTTTCGTATCCATCGGGGCCTGATGTGATTGTGTTGAGGTGAGCGGCGGAACGGTAGAGGCGATGGTCGGAGGAAGTAGGTTCGGTGGTGGTCGGAGGAAGTGGGTCCGGTAAATCGACGTTGATATGGTTGACACAGAGGTTTTATGATCCGATTAAAGGGAACGTTTTGATTGGTGGGATTGATTTGAGGGAGCTTGATTTGAAATGGGTGTGAACGCAAACGAGTTTGGTGGGTCAACAACCTGTGTTGTTTGCTGGTTCGATTCGGGAAAACATTGGATTTGGGAACGATAATGCTTCGTTTGCAGAGATTGAAGAAGCTGGTAAAGAAGCTTATATTCATAATTTCATCTGTGGGCTACCAGAAGGGTATGAAACTGAAATCTTTTTCAACTTAATATCAACGAGAACTTGGTGTAGAGAGAATTGATCGTGGTGGAGAGGGTTTGGGTGGAAAATTGTGGTGGTCGGAAATTGACGGTTGTTGGAATGGGAGGCGAGAGGTGGTGTTTGGATGGAAAATTGTGGTGGAGTTAGGCGGTGGGGGTGGAAGAGATGTGAAGGGCTTCTTGTATTGTTTTGAACTGATTTTTTATTTTAAGGAATTGATTTTTATTTATTAAAAGACTGGTTTATCCCTGTATTTAAACAATGTGATGGATAAAACTAACACCGTCAGATAAGAGGGACCATGATTGGAAGCTAATTAAAAAGTTAGGGACCACCACCGTAGTTAGTTTAGTTTAGGGACCAAATCCAAAATTTAGGCAAACCACAGGACCACCAGTATAATTCACTTTTTAAAAATTACACTTTAAATAATCATATATATTCAAAAAGATAATTATATATATTCTTTAAAAAAAAGATATACCTACTTGATTATCTAATTTATAGAAACAATTATTGAACATTTTTACTTCACTAAATTAACATACCATATATACAAATAAATAAATACTATAAGTCTTTTAACACGGTTTTTAAAAGGGCAGCCGTATAAATAGATTTAAAACCTCGTTAAAACGTTTAAAATTGTGTACAAATTAACCGTTAAAATAGTTTTTTCATGATTTTTGAAAAAATAACTGTGTAAAAGGACTTTTGGTCTTTTACACGGATACTTTTCCAAAACCGTGTAATAATTTATATGTTTTTGCACCGTTATTTAAAAAAAAACGTGTATAAAAGTTTCGAGACCTTTTTAAACGGTTTTTCTCAAATAACTGTAAGAATTATTACACAATTTTACACGATTATTTAAAAAACGTATAAAAATGTTTCGAGACCTTTTTAAATGTTTTTTTTTCTCAAATAACCATGTAAGATAATTACACTTTTTTACACGGTTTTGGAAACAACTATGTAAAAAGGTATTCAAACCTTTTTACGCGGTTCTGTTACAAAAAAAAACCATGTAGAAATACTTTAAAAAAACGTGGTACATTTTTACACGTTTTTTTAAAAACTGTGTAAAAATGGGTGTGTAAAAAAACTATTTATGTAGTAGTGTCCCCATCCTCAGACTTACCCACTCCGAAAGCGAAGAGCACAATTTGGTTATTTGCATCCATAGCAACGACTAAGAACATTATATCCAAGTAAGACCCTTTCAAATGAGCACAGTCTATTATAAGGACCTAACGCAAGTATCCCATACATGATTAAATCTGGACGAATTAGATGGTTTACACATTAGAAAATTATAATATCTATTAGTGCAAAAATTATAAATGAAGTTTACAATGGTGAAAATGTTAGAAGAAAATTATACGTATCACTAGGCATGGCAATACCCGACCTGTCGGGGAACCCGGTCCACCCGCCCCGATCGGGGACGGGGATCCTCGTTTGTCTCAACCCGAGGATGGGGATGGGGACAGGTATCACACTCCCCGCCCCGCCCCGTACCCGTTATATATATATATTAATTAATAAATTAAACATATATATTATTTATTTCATCTCAATAAGTAATTCATAATTTCCTATTTCTTAACTAGGTTTTGAATCTAATTTTCTTTTGGATGTTAGTACGTAATATTTTGGTAGGTTTTGAATCTAAAATTGTTATTTTCTTTGGATGTTAGTACATAATATTTTGGATGTCATGTCAAAAATAAATTTATTCGATATGCTTTGGATATTACTCTATGTGTTTTGATACGTGTGACATTAAGTTTTTTTTGGATTAAACTGAATTTATTTTTGTTTTAGGTTATTAATTATTATATGATATTATGAACTTTTTGTATTAAATTAAATACCTTTTGATTTTAAGTTTATTGGGAATATGTGAGATTTAAACATGTATGTCTTCACACATATTTGATTTAAAATAGCTTATATAATCGGGGAAAAAACATCCCTGTTTTCCCGTTGGGGATCCTCGTCCCCCGTTGGGTACAGGGACGGGGATGAAGATGAAGATGAAGGATCGGGGATGGGGATTGAGTTCCCAGCCCCATTCTCATGCCTACATATCGTGCAACCAAGGGCAGCTAAACACATCTCAAAACGTCATATAATACAACTGTCCTTATTCAGGTAAATCTACCTGGATTACAAATCTCCAAATTACAGAGAAACACAGGAGTCGGGTAAATGATTCATCGGGGCAACCACGCACCATCGTTAGTGCATAAGCTTTCGCACGCCAAACTTGTTGGCTTGACAGTGCTTGAGATCGCATCTAGGTCTTTGAACAAGTGTGTATGTCATTCAACTTTCATACATGGAACATCTTGGTTTTTTTTACAGATGTCGATGATAGGGTGGGTTTAACCCCCTAATCTTACCACAATTGTACGGTTCAAAATCAATTAATAGTACTAAGTACGAGTATCGAACCAAAGGAACCTGGTATTGGGTACCACAATTACTATATCAATTATTAACTAGACTAACGGAATTTGATTTGAGTTCAAATAAATAAAGAGAATTAGCTAAATAAACTAGATTCACAACTTTAAGAGACAAGAGACAAAATCAGATTAAGGGAAAACAGTAGGGGATTGGAATCCTTTTGGGTTCATCTAACTCAGAACAACATATGGGTCAAGCATTTTAAACAAGAGTTCAATGTAATTAATCACGAAAAGTAGCTACTATACTTTCTCAAGCTAAAGTAACATTAGTTATTAGGAATAATGTCTCATCTCTCGATCTTAACAATTTATCCCCAATTTAACCACAAGAGCAGGATTAAAACAAACATATCTAAGGTTTAATTGTTATATCTCTATCCAATTCATTCCTTAGGCATATAACATTAACATCAAATCTTTAAACACTTTTCTCAAAGAATAAAAAGATCAAGAGAATATTCATTAGTTGATCAGACTAATAAATTCATTAAAACCATGTCATATGCTTCATTGAATCGCTTGAACAAATGTACAAAAACCCAAATCACATGTTTAAGCGTAACTACACCCAAAATTAATCCAACCCCCAACATGAAAATATTAGCTCATGCTTGGGGTATTACAGATCAAAACACACAGAGAAATGATTGAAAATCCAAACATTGTTCTCAAAGGATAAAATGCTCAAAAATACAAAAATTCCCTGAGATTTCAACTCTCTAATCTCATGTATTGCAAATCGCTTGAGTGTGCGTTTCCACCAACATCTCCCCACCTTTTGTCTGCATTTCTATCACTTCGTGCTTTCCAAAATCGCCTCCAGTCGTCATCTCTTCTTTTTTCAAAGTTTCGTAATGTCCAACCCTAGCTGAAACAGTCGAAAAAACTGTTTCAGCTCATGGCGTGGGTTGTGGCGCAGGTTGGGTCATGCGGGAAGTCGCCCGCTTCGCCAAACCTGTGCGGATCCAGTAAGTCACATGGGAAGTCGCGTGGTGCACTGTTTCGTCATTTCAGCTTTTCAGGTTCTCCTCACTTTCCCCAATTTGAGAATGGCTTCCCGAATCAACGTTTTAGTTGATTTGATATTGAATTTTACTTCATCTTCTCATCCCGTCTTGACCTGTACTTTTCTTCCAAAAACCAATTAACTTCATCACTATTTTCCTTGGGATCGCGCATTTTCCACTGGTTTTAGAATATAAATAATGTCTAAATCCAACATTATCAACAACCCCAAACCAAGCGTTGCTTGTCCCCAAGCAAAATAGCGATAAAAAGATAAAATAACCACTCTAAAAGATGAAAATTCACATAACTAAAATTGCCGGTGATAACAATGATGAGACATGAAGTCCACATGCTAACACAAAACCAACAAACTGAGAACCCTTATTTTTATGATTCAAAATATTAACCTTCATTGAGGTCTGAAAAGTAATAGACTCGCCACAATGATTCCAACTAGGGTAAACATGCTTAGAGAGGATTTTGCCTCGACCCTACCTCACCGGATACTCTTAGTACACACGAACCTAGGTTTCATACACAACTTGTTCATGCAATGGGAGTTTATGTATGAAAAATTATCAAAAGAAGCATGAACAGTAATACATGAAAGACGCACAGTTGTAAGCAAAGTGATCGCGAAAGGAATCAACTAACACGACTGGGTATATTAGGGTACTCTGTCCAACTTTCTTCATTCCCTATCAGCTCATCTATGACCTTACACAACTGTTATGGGTTAATAACGATTCAGAATCTTTTTTGACTAGATTCCTCCCCATTCTATTGAATTTTCCGATCACTTGAATTACAACTACCCTTTTCCTTCATCATTTTCCACCCCCTAGAATTTTTTTTTGATGTAGTTGTTCACAATCGGAGAAACTTTGACCAAAGTAAGTTATTAATCTAGCAGGGGTTATCTGGGTGACTTTAGGAGTTAGGTTGCATTCAACAGTTTAAAGGTATATCAAGCCAGCAGTTCATGAATCAGATACACAGAGTTGAAACCTAAATTCCCTATAGAAATCTTTGCTAGTTGATACAAGATTATTGCGAGATCATGCTATAATTACGAGAAGGATTAAGAAAAGTGTATAAGATTTATGCATTCATCCTCTCACAATTGATATGCAATAAGGCTCAAAATTCTCAGCCGGGTTGGTCTCCACTAATGTCCCTAAGCTAAGTAGTCCCCTAAATGTTCCTCACTGCTATGTTATCCTTACAAATTCATCCTTCAATGACAAAATTTTCTACATTGAATGCAACAATAGGCTCTACAAATAAGTAAGACAATGCATGAAACACACTTGTTAATCACCGACACAACCACCACAAACCTGAATATCACATTGTCCCCAATGTGAATAAATTAAGCAGTTAACCAAAACAATTCAACCAAAGTTATGAGAATTACGTACAATCATCCAACGATAGAAATATAAAAGTTTAAGCAATAAAATGTCGAAAACTGATATGGATAAAGCAAGTGAACCAACCCTCAATCGTCACTATGGCTAGACGGTGGTGCACGCCTCGGTCGCCCATGTACAAGGCGAGCAGGTGGTTGGTTGGATGGGCCCGCTTCATCATTTGTCGGTGCCTCCCCACCGATCAGTCTGTGTATCTCTCTAAACTCGTCCCTCATCGCCCTAAATCCGGTCCTCATCTCCGACTGAACGTTAGTGATGCGAGTGTTCAAGTGAGTGGCCCAAATGGGGAATTGCAAGGGAGACCACCATCGTCATCCGGATCATAGTCGATATCATCCACATGTAAGTCATCAGTATTGGCGGGAACACGAACATCCTCAGCTGCTATCGCTGCTTGCCTCTCTGTGTTCCTTTGCGCCGTAAGTTGAGATTGATACGTGCGGCGGTCAATGGGACCTTGCGGCGGGAAGGTGCGTCCTTTCATAATTTATGCATCACGACTTCTTTTAGTAATTAGACAAGGAAAAGGTAACACCCCGTTGTAGTTCGGCACCTGCATCTGTCATTTTGAGCTGTATTATGTGCCTGGTATCCAATGGTAAATTATGTTGAGTACAGTACAAGAGTCGAGCGACCAGCGGGTCAACATATGTATTATGAGTAGATGGCAGCAGATTTATTCTCACGAAGAGCATCCAAATGGCCAATTCAGGTGGTAGTTTACTTTTCCAGATTTCCGCTTCTCTATTCCTCCAATCTCCATTCCCATTCATGCGAAGGGATGATGCTATTATGCTATTATGCTCGTCGTCGTCGGGGACCCTAGGTATTTGATAAACCCCATATTGGAGGCCCAAATTATGCGGCCTCTGAACCCCAAAGTGATCACAAATGTCCTCCATTAAGAAGCAAACAGTCACCCCATGCACCACCACCGTATAAACTCGTTGAACGTCGGTGATATCATTGATGTGTAGAATTCCCGCACCAATTGGGGATCGTAAGGTTTCGGGTTCCGAGCATACGTAATCTAGACTTGTTGATAGGCTATAGCAATAACTCAATCATTGGGAATCTATGCAAACTTGATCCCCCTTTCCGAACAAATCTGACGATGCTCAGAGTTCTTCATTCTCTCTTTATACTGCGGGTTTCTGCGTCTGCTAAGGTGTTGACGTTGGTCCGGGGTCAAGTCAAAGTAAGTGCCCCACTTACCAGTTGTTGTTGGGTCTGATCTCATCCTGAAATGAAAACATAGGACTGTAAGCATATGGACATCCCAACCACCCCAAACCTAGTCCAAAGACTAGGTTTGTATTGATAATGGGATGGTTACACGAGCATCATTGATTGAACCCAAACCTATGGTTTGGTTGTCTCTAAACTTGATGGTAAGTAAAATAATTTCAAACCCCCAACATCACAAAGTAAGCATAGAGTACACACAATAACCCTAACAACATGGGATCTTTGATTCCTTCCCCTTGAACAAAACACACAAAGAATTTTCAAAAAAAGAAATTCAAAATTCCACCCCAAAAATTCTTGTTCATATTCATACAAACCACAAAATTGCACATGAAACTACCCAATAGAACTATCATCATTCATCAAATTACTTTATCAAGAACCCAAAACACCAAAATTCTATAATAGAGACATGCAATAACACCAAACTACTGAAGTAGAGGCAACATCACATTAAGAATGAATCATTTCAAACCCTTGCTTGAATGGGTAACAACCCAAAATTTGACAAAATCCTATAGATTTGATGGGTCGAGACTTACCTTCGTCGTTCAAACAAAAGAGATATGGGAGGAAGATTAAAATCAGACAGTGACAGATCTTTGGATGGAATGCCGCCGGAAAGTCGAGTCTTGGAGGTGATTCTTGGTGATTTGGAGAGAAAGAAAAACGAGTTGAGAGGAAAATTTTTAGGGTTTATGCAGTCTGCGCCCCCCCCCCCCTCTTTAAACCTGTAGACCGCGCGGGAACCTGCACCGTGCTCTGTATAGTTGAAATCTGGCAATGCTCCACGTGGTTTCATCCATGGATTTACCCGTGTGGATACCCACTCGGTGTTATGTTATTTTCCACTCCACAGTTTTCATCGTGGTTTGGGTCGCGGGTTGGGCAGCGCCATAACCCGCGTCATGCACTGTTGCCTCATTTCTTTTACGAAACTCCAATTCTCAACAACTCACCTAAGGGATTGTAACCAAACAAAATCAAACCGAAAATAACAACATTAAAAGAAGAAAAAAATAAAACACACCTACGGTGGGTTGCCTCCCACCCAGCGCCTTGTTTAAAGTCGTGGCTTGACCCTTTCTCACGCGATCACTCCTTGGGCATATCGAGGAAGTAGCTTGAAGCTTCTAGTGGTTCACCCCCTATGTGTGGCTTCACCCGTTGGCCATTCACCTTGAATGTGGTTCCATCCTTCCCTTGTAACTCAACAATGCCATACGGTGTGACCTCTTTTACTGTGAATGACCCCGACTACTTGGAGTTTAGTTTGCCTGGAAACAAAAGCAACCGTGAGTTAAAAAGTAACACCTGTATATTTGGAACGATTACCTTTTGACTTAAGTGTTTCTCATGAAATTTCTTCATTCGCTCCTTGTAGATGGCGGCGTTCTCAAATGCATCTTGGCGAATCTCCTCTAACTCGTTCAGTTGTAAAAACTGATGATGGCCAGCTACCTTCAAGTCCATGTTGAGCTTTTTAATTTCCCAATATGCCCGATGTTATAGTTCCACGGGTAGATGACAGGATTTCCCATAAACTAGATGGTAGGGAGTAGTTCTGAGTGAAGTTTTAAAAGTCGTTCGATAGTCCCAGAGTGTATCGTCTAGCTTGGATGACCAATCCTTTCGAGATGCACTAACGGTCTTCTCGAGTATTTGCTTAAGTTCCCGGTTGGACACCTCGGCTAGACCGTTGGTTTGTGGATGATATGGTGTGGTCACCCTGTGCTTAACTGAATACTTCTTCAATGCCGCATCCAAGTATCGGTTACAAAAATGGCTCCCACCATCACTTATTAATACCCTTGGAACCCCAAATAGAGAGAAGATATTCTTCTGTAAGAATTTAATAAACACATTGGATTCATTCATTGGGGTCGTAATCGCCTCCACCCACTTAGAAACATAGTCTACTGCTACTAAAATGTACTAATTACGGTATAAGTTCAGGAATGGCCCCATGAAATCGATTCCCCACACATCGAATAGCTCAACCTCCATAAATACCTTTATTGGAATCGCATCTCTCTTGGAAATGTTTCCAACCCTCTGACAATGGTCATACCGAGAAATAAACTCTCGAACTTCCTTGAACATGGATGGCCTAAAGAAACAGGATTGTAATACGTTTGCCACCGTTCGGTCTGTGCTGAAATGACCCCCACATTCCAACGCATGGCAAAGTTTCAAAATACCGGTGTTTTCCTCGTCTGGTACACATTTTCGAATCATCCCATCGGCACACAACTTGTACACATACGGTTTATCCCAATAATATTGCCTTGAATCTGAGAGAAATTTCTTCCTTTGGTGTGAATTCATGTTGTATGGCATGATTGATCCCACCAAATAAATAACTATATGATAATCATAAAATCCCAATTCAATCAAGCAATTGTCATAAAATCAACATTAACATCTAGAGAGAGAGATTAGAGAGAGAGTAGATCTAGAATCTTCAAGTCATATATCTCACGTATCTGATTTTACAATGAAAGTGCTTACCTAAAGATTACAAAGCAAACCTATTTATACTCACAAGTAAACTAAAACTTAATCACTAAGTAAAACAAATACAACTTTGACTTTTAATGACATTGACATTGACATTGTTGACTTTGAAACTTTGACTTTCTAATTAAATCTTGGATACAATATTTGGACTTAACAATCTCCCCCTTTGTATTCAAGATTTAATAAAAAAATTGACACTAGTCTTCAACACTTGATTCTTCAGCTTTTGTCTCTGACAACTTTGAACTTTGAAACACTTTCAGCCTTTGAAGAATCTTGAAAAGTCTTTTTAACTTTGAAGCTTTGAAAGTCAACATGTCTTGAACAAGAAACAAAATTCTTGAAACTTCTGAAATAATGAACTTTGAAACATCTTTGAAAAACTTTGGAACGTTGAGGGATCTTTGACAAACATGTATCTTCATCTCTTGTGATCTCTGGATTGTCTTCAGAAAACAAACTTTCACAAATCATCTTGATTTATCTTTTGAACAATCTTTCTTCAGAATCTTTTGACTTTGAATCAGCGGAAGCATTTTGAATTAAATTTGAACTCTCAGAACTTCTTCACAAGTCTTTTCACTTTGACAACTCTTCATGGCGTTGAAATTGAATCTTTGTAAATGTCTCCCCCTTTTTGATGATTGTGAGCATCATGATCATCAAAACATCTTCAATTTCAACACAGTCTTTGATCACCCCCTTTGTATTCAAATAACAATCTCCCCTTTCAATGATAATTTGACAGTTTCCGCCCTTTGATCTGAATAACTGAATCATGAACTGTATATACCTGAATCTTTTCAAATTCAGATATAATGAATGTGGTAACCCTGATTCAACAAATGAAACAATTAGGAATGCCTGTCAGTAACACAAAGTTACTGTGTACAACGAATGTACAATTTAAGGAGCCGGTTTGATGATGACTCCCCAGGACTTCTATTCAATCATTGAAAAACACAAGGTTTATCTATGAATGTTCTGACAGAAAAACAAATTTTCTGTGTGCTCGTGCTTGTGTATGAAAAAATTTAGCACAATGATTGTGTTTCATAAGGCTCAAATTGTGTAAACTGTTGAGACAACAACAGATATTACACGGACTCAATGTGCATGAAAGAGGTGCGAAAGTGGGGCAACTTTCCTTCTTTTTCAATATCTAAATCTCCCGAGTGCAGATTAGATAGCATATATGTTGCGTCCCCAAAGAAAAATGAAACATTTCTTTGTTAAGAAAGAAACGAGTGGTTGGTGGTGTGAATGCAAGAGTTGGCATGGGCTCACTGCCTCTTACAATGATGGTCCCCAAAGAATGTGAACCAATCAGAAATGTGGCTGCCCGACACAAAAAGTGGTTGGTGCAGAATTCTGATATTCTTTTAACTCTGTTCTCACACCCTCTTTCTTTTTAACATTTAGCTCACTTCTAACCAAACTCTCATTTCCATTTTACCGCTCCACACAATGAGAAAAACTCAACCGTATGAGTTATCTCCCCCACTCTTTGATTTTGACCCCTCACCCCTCAATCACTCAAGGATAACTTCCTGGTTAGGAAACACATGTTTACGTGAATCCATGGAAGTTCTGTTTAAGCTCACACACGAATCCCATGTTATTCCTAAAAACCATGATTGCTCGACAATTTAACTGAACAGTTAAGCTCAAAGTAATAACAGTGTCAGAATGTATGCTCATGAGATTTGAGTGCTTGAACAATGAAGATTTCTCAAAACAAAGATATTGAATGAATGAAATGAAATCAAGAGAATTGTTTAGAGAATCTGACAATGTATCAATTAGATCAAATAAAATGGTTAGGGTATCAAAGAACTGGATAATTTGTTTATATAAACGAATATAAACAATTTTCGCAATAAACGCTCAAAAATTAGAAATGATGATTGAAGCTCAACAACATTGAATTTCAAACGAGGGTATTACCATCGAAAAATTGTTTCAATATGAGACATGGTAATAACAAATTCAAATGAAGTACTGAACCTGTGTGTGTGAATACTTTACAGTATATGAAGAAGATAATACACAAGTATTGATCTTTAGAAACACACGGTCAGTTAAACATTAAGCTCAAAATTTGAAAAACATTTAAAAACTCACTTCTGAATTCATGAAATCTTTTGAGAATAGAGAAGTGGTTTGAACATTTAAGAAATTGTTTTTCATGCTTGAAAGTTGTTCTTCTTTCAAACAATCAGAGATCTAGATCAGAAGATATTTACCTTTTTAAGCTCCCCCTCAAATCATGAAAGAATGATTTAGATCTTTTAAGCTCCCCCTGGATATTTGCAAAATATCCTTCTCTGATCATTGAAAAATGGGTCCTGGTCTGTTATTTGATCAGAAGCCATCATCTTTACTCCCCCTATAAATTATGCAACAGTAGATTTATCAATAAAAACAAGATAGAGATCCACAATTCCTTTTGGAATGTAGTCCGTCATATCAGTAAGATTTATCAGTGAAAAAGTACAGGATAGAGATCTACAATTCCTTCGGGAATGTAGTTCGTCATATCTCTCTAATGCATATGTCAGAAAAGAGAGTACTCCCCTTGATGGTTGATTTCCTCATTTGAGTATTGGAGTACAATCCTCATATCATGACAGGAGTAAAGGTCTTTAATCGTTGAGGTACAGGTCCTAAGCTGATGTGCTTAGAAGCCATAATCTTGACATTGAGGTGCGGGTCTTGAACTGTGTTATTCAAGAGCCATAATCTTGACATTAAAGTCCGGGTTTTGAACTGCTGTGTTCAAAATCCATAATCTTGACATTGAAGTCCGGGTTTTGAACTATTGTGTTCAAAAGCCATCATCTTGACATTGAAGTCCGGGTTTTGAACTGCTGTGTTCAAAAGCCATAATCTTGACATTGAAGTCCGGGTTTTGAACTGTTGTGTTCAAAAGCCATCGTTCTTTTACTCCCCCTTGACTTGAGGTGCCTGCAACACAGAATCAGTTTTCGGCTTTGGTACCCACTGGTATTTGGGTCCATGAATGTTAGTTTCAGTTCTTGTGGGGGTAATCGAGTAAGAACCATACCAGAAATGATCACTCGTTTTGTGAATATGATCATGTGTACAACAGTAAGAACAATAATATTTCTTACCTGAAAACCTGAGTAATTGATCTCTCGAGTAGATATGTTCAGGTTTACCTTTATGAGCTTTGCTCTTCTTGGCTTCGTGTATATGTACACATGATGTCTTTCCTTTCAGCTCATCTGACATCTTATCTTTAACTGGTTTCTTCTTCCAAACCAGTTTCTCTGACTTGTAACTTCTTCTTCTTGGAGATGTATCTGAACCATCTAAATATCTATCATAGAAAATGTTAGTTCAACGAATTTGATCAAAAGATTTAACTGACCTTTGTGAAGAGACAGATTTCTGATTTGAACTTGAAGCAGTCTTTTCAAATTCTTTGATCTTTGAAGCGAAGTTGTCTCTTTCTTTTTCAAGCAGGTCAATCTTCTTTGAGAACTCAGACTTCATTTGCTGCTCTTTCAGTGCATTTGCAGATAGTTCAGATAACTTAGAAGTCAGCTTTTTGATTTCAGTCTCAAAGATGGATCGTTCTTCTTCAAAACCTTTCTCTGAATCGTTTCTTTGGCCTGATAGCTCCTTAAATAATCCCATATTCTTCTGTTCAGTGGCCTTCTTTTCTTTAGCAAACTTCTCTCTTTCCAAAATAAGTACTTTCTCAAAATCGGAAACTTGTTGAGAAAGTTTTATGCATTTAAGATCAATTGACTTCTTCTCTTCAAAACACTTTCTTGAGAAATCTGAAAACTTCTTTGAAAAACCTTTCTTTTCTCTCTCAAAATTAGCTTTATCTTCAGCAAACTGTTGTTTCACATCAGATATATTCTTTCTAAGCTCATCATTCTCAGATAACAAGGCAGATATCCTCTTTTGAAGATCAGCATTTGAACTTTTCAAGACAGATATATTCTCTTCAAAAGCCTTCAACTTGTTTTGAAACTCAACTGATTTTGCTTGTAGCTCAGGTGATTTCTGTTCTGTAGTCCTCAGTTGGCTTTGAAGATTTATAATCTCTCTCTCTCTTTCTCTTTTATCTCTTTTTCCTTCTCATAGACGATACCTGAAAATTTAGAAATATTATCAGTACACTTTAAACATTCAGGAGTTTTAACACAGTTGAACAATTTAAGTTGCAACTCCTGAATCCTTTTGAGATATTCTGAATTTTTAATTTTCAGATCATTTCGTTCAGCTTCTATATCAGATATCTCAGACTTGAACCTAATTGACATTTTGAATGAAGAATCAGCTTGATAAGAATGATCGTTCCAAACTGTATATCAGAAAATCAAAAATCCGATCAAATTGAAATATTGCACAAAATTTAAAATTTGAAAAAATCCCATCTTAAATATCTATTTAAAATCTTGAAAAAAGAATATAGAAAAGATGAAATAAAAATTCAGATATTCTAATCACAAAAAGAACTTTTGTCCCCCTCCGCAGACTTAGCACGGGGGTCCCTAGAGAAAAAAATTTCACACTTGAAAGACATATTACAGTTTTGAAAAATTTGACTAAGTATGAAAAATGGCGCAAAGTAAGATTTTCGTTATCAGCTTGAGACGCAGAGTACAGTTCTCGTGACCCATGGAAGACGCAAAGTAGGATTTGCGTGAGTGCCTTGAAGTGCAAAGTGAACTTTGCGTAATAGCCTTGAAGCGCAAAGTGAGCTTTGCGTAATTGCCTTGAAGCGCAAAGTGAGCTTTGCGTAATATACTTGAAGCGCAAAGTGCAATTCTCTTGATCCGTATATTGCGCAAAGTAGCTTTTCGAGAGATGTTGCTTTGCGTGATCTGCCAGATACGCAAACTGGACTTTTCGTGATAAACACAAGAAGCAAATGAAGCTTTGCGTTAGTCGAAGGATACACAAACTTAGCTTTGCGTAATAGCCTTCAAACGCAAACTAAAATTCTCAGTCCGAAAAATGTTTGCACAAGCGTCTATGAACTTGCGCAAATCGTATGAACTTGCGCAAACCGTGTTCTTGACTTTTTCTATCTCAAATCGATCAAAATCTGCAAATTTGTTCTCAAAAATATATCAAAATCATCGAAAAACACTTCGAAACACAAATTTACCATCAAATTTCGATTAAAAACAACAATTCGCACATTTTCAATCAAGAACAGTGTTCGAACAAAAATATCCAGAAAAACTCAAAAAAATCGAAAGTTGAAATCGAATTAGTTGAAATCACAAGATGTAATAAATACAAGAATCAATCCTAAACATAAAACGAATACAATGATTCCATTTTCTTACACCAAAAACGATTTTTCACATAAAATTCTGATGAACAGTACCCAAACTCGTTTTCTTGAAAAAATTTCAGAAAATCAGATTTTCGATCTAAAACTCCAGATTTCAACTCAAATCATGATCAAATCATTTCTGAAAAGTTTGGTTCAGCTCTGATACCAATTGATAATCATAAAATCCCAATTCAATCAAGCAATTCTCATAAAATCAACATTAACATCTAGAGAGAGAGTAGAGAGAGTAGAGAGAGAAAGTAGATCTAGAATCTTCAAGTCATATATCTCACGTATCTGATTTTACAATGAAAGTGCTTACCTAAAGATTACAAAGCAAACCTATTTATACTCACAAGTAAACTAAAACTTAATCACTAAGTAAAACAAATACAACTTTGACTTCAGCATACCATGGCTCTGAGTGACTCACCTTTAGCAATTGTTCATCTGAAAAAGAATCATTGATGATGAACTTGTCTTTTTCTTCAGTTTCCTCGAGTCTTCATAATTGATCGGCCACTATATTTTTTGAACCCTTCTTGTCCAGAATCTCTAGATCAAACTCTTGGAGTAGAAGTACCCACCTGATAAGTCTTGGCTTTGCGTCTTTCTTTGCCATCAAATACTTGAGAGCCAAATGATCGGTATACACTATCACATTGGCACCAACTAAGTAAGATCGGAATTTCTCGCAGGCATAGACAATGGCGAGTAATTCCTTTTCAGTTGTGGCATAGTTGATCTGAGCTTCATCTAGTGTCTTACTAACATAGTAGATGACATGAATCCTCTTGTCTTTTCTCTGGCCCAACACCGCTCCAACTGCAATATCACTAGCATCACACATAAGAATGAATGGGAAACTCCAATCGGGTGCCGTAAGGATTGGTGCTGAGATTAACTCTTTCTTCAACATGTCAAAAGTAGACATGAATTCATTAGTGAATTCGAATTTAGCATCTTTATAAAGCAATGAACACAAGGGTTTAGTAAATTTTGAAATGTCCTTTATGAATCGCTGGTAGAACCCGGATTGTCCCAAGAAGCTTCTGACTCCCTTTACTGAATTTGGAACTGGAAAATTCTCAATGACGGACACCTTTGCCTTGTCCACTTCAATTCCTGCTTTCGATATCTTATGGACAAGCACTATTCCTTCCGTCACCATGAAGTGACATTTTTACCAGTTCAATACCAAACTCGTCTCTTTGCATCTTTGTAGGACAACCTCCAAATTTTGCTAAACATGTATTGAATAAGGGACCAAACACTGAAAAGTCATCCATAAATATCTCTATAGTTCACTCCACCATATCTGAGAAAATAGC
The DNA here is from genome assembly GCA_954870635.1 of Arctium minus. Taxonomy (NCBI): domain Eukaryota; kingdom Viridiplantae; phylum Streptophyta; class Magnoliopsida; order Asterales; family Asteraceae; genus Arctium; species Arctium minus. Next base: position 8,846,433 of record OX941094.1, on the reverse strand, counting down.
CATCATTCACCTCTGAAAGGTTGCTGGAGCATTGCATAAGCCGGAAGGCATCCTCCGATAGGCAAATATACCATAAGGGCATGTAAAGGTTGTCTTATCTTGGTCTTCCGGAGCTATTGGTATCTGATTATATCCTGAATACCCGTCTAAAAAGTAATAGTACTCATGTCCTTCCAGTCTCTCGAGCATCTGATCAATGAATGGGAGTGGGAAATGGTCTTTCCGAGTGGCGTCATTCAACTTTCGATAGTCAATACACACTCTCCACCCTGTGACTGTTCGACAAGGGATAAGTTCATTTTTGTTGTTCTTTACTATGGTAATACCACCTTTCTTTGGTATTACTTAGACTGGACTTACCTACGGACTGTCAGGAATCAGGTAAATGATCCTAGCATCAATAAGTTTCAAGATCTCTTTTCGAACAACTTCCTTCATGTTCGGGTTGAGCCGTCTTTGTTAGGGGTGTCAAAAATAACCGAAACCGAATAACCCACCCGAACCGAATGAAATTTGGGTTAAACGGTTTCGGGTTATTCAGTTTTCGGGTTAAACGGTTCGGTTAACCGAATAAGGATCCTTATTCGGTTCGGTTTTCGGTTAATTTTTTCCTAATTCGGTTAAACCGAATAACCCGAATAACACATTCGACTAATATTTTATATATTGCATGTTTATAAAAAATAAACCTAAGACATGTTATACTATTATTATTTTACATATTTTATTGATATATAATGTTTTTTATTGGGGGTAGATAATGTTTCTTTATTAGATTACATTTTATGCTTGAATTACATCGTCGCATGAAGAAAAATAATGTCATATGGTAGAAATAGGTTTTGATAGATGGTGTATTTTACTTAATATAAGTCAATTGTTGAGTAATAATGTATGACACAATTATATATTATAAGCAATAGACACTTGATTTGAAAATATTATTTGAGCAAATGTCCAACGAAAAAATATAAATCCTTATTCGGTTTAACCGGTTACCGAACCGAATAACCCGAAACCGAATAAACCAAAACCGATTAAACCGAACCTTATTTGGTTTGGTTATCCGTTAGTTTTTAAAAAGTTTGAAAACCGATTAAACCGAACCGAATAAACCGAAAACCGATTTAACCGACCGAATAACACCCCTAGTCTTTGTTGCTGAACAACCGGCCGATGTCCCTCTTCCAACTTGATACGGTGTGTACAAAAAGTTGGACTTAAGCCTTCTAGATCGGCTATCGTCCATCCAATTGCAGTTCAATGCTCGCGAAGAATTCAGAGTAGTTTGTCCTTATTGTCTGCACTTATATAGGCTGATATAATCACTGGTAATATCTCTCCATCCCTAAATAGGCATACTCCAAATGCGATGGCAGTTGCTTGAGTTCCAATTGTGGTGGTGTTTTTGATGATTGTTGAGATTTTGGGATTGTTGCTCCCAAGTCCTCAACCGCTAGCCTGTGGTGTCCCTCGTAATTAGGTAATGCATTTAACTGCATTACACTTTCACTCCTCGAATCAGAATCATTGCCCGTTAATGCATTTTTCAAAGGACCTTTTGACACTAGCAAATCACCACTCTCTTGTACCACGACTTCAATTGCATTTACTTTGTAGCATTCATTCGACTCCATCTTCTATTTAGTCTCCCGAAATACATTTAATACAGCCTTTTCTTCTCCAACTCTGAGCGTGAGAGCTTGCCTCCTCTCATATCAATCAATGCTCAGCCCGTAGCTAAAAAGGGTCTACCAAGGATTAATGGTATCTCCTTATCTTCATCCATGTCAAGGACCATAAAGTCCCCTAGGAAGTAGAACTTTTCCACCTTGATTAGTACATCTTTGATCACTCCGTACGGGTACTTCATGGATCTATCGACAAGTTGTAACGTCACATTAGTGGGTTGCACTTCCCCCAATCAAGTTTCCTGAAAATAGATAAGGGCATTAAATTAATACTAACACCAAGATTGCATAATGCCTTACTAAACTTAGAATTTGATATATGAACAGGGATAGTAAAACTCCCTGGATCTATGAGTTTCAGGGGAAACTTGTGCTGAATTATAGCACTGCACTCCTCAGTAAGTGTAACAGTCGCCTGCTCCTCGATCTTCCTCTTGTTAGAGAGGATATCATTTAAGAACTTTAGATAAGATGACATTTGTGCCAAAGTGTCTGCAAAAGGAATGTTATTATGAAATTTCTTAAAAACTTCAAGAAACTTAGAAAAATTAACATCAACTTTGTGAGCTTTAAGCCTGTTAGGATATGGCACTTTCGGTATGGTCGTATTGATTGGATATCTCATGGTAGCACCTTCTTACTCTTTTCCTTTATTCTTTGCCTCTGGTCTCTCCATCTCAATGCTTTCTTCTACTTTCTCCTCATGCTCTTCTTCTTCCACCATCATTTTGGGTTCTTTTCTTTCCTCTAAAACTGGCTCTAGAGTCGGGTCCTTGATGAGTTTTTTCCCGCTTCTCAATTGGATAGCATTGCAATCCTCCCTAGGCTTTCTTTCAATTTGGCTAGGAAATTGACCTTGGATCAGGGATTGCAATGCTTCGGCTATCTTCCCACTTGTCGCTCCAGGATTTTAATGGATGCAGTGTTCTGATCAATTGTCGCTTTCATCGTACTCACCATTTTAGTTAAGGTGCTTACGGAAGACGTGATTCCCTCCACGGTTGTATCCATCTTTGAGACAAACTTCATCATCATTTCCTCCAACCTTGACTTTTTCTCTACGACTTGCCGTTCCTCTTTTCTCCTTTGGTTGTAACTTAGAGGACGATAAACATTATTAGAATTAGAAGAATACGAAAAATTAGAATGATTACCGAATTGCTGCTGTTGTTGTCCCATGGTCTCCCTTGGACCATTTTGCGGTTGGCTCCATGAAAAATTCAGGTGTCTCTTCCATCCTTCATTATACGTATTGGAGAAGGGGTCATTCCATGGTCGGTTGCGGTTTTGGAGAAAATTGACTTGTTCTGATGGTTCAAACTGTGAGTACTGATCCGACATCCCATCATTTGGCATTGAAGTCTGCATAGAGGTGTCTTTCAATTGATTGGTGATGGCGGCCAACTGTGCCTTAATCTGCTTCAATTCGACCGACTCATGATCACTAGCTACCTTTCTAACATATGAGCATGGAGTGGAGTAGCTATGTTCCGATAAGTTCTCGATTAACTCTCAAGCTTCCTCATACGTCTTGTTTATGAGATCCCCACCAGCAGCAACAGTAATATCATTCTTAAATTGAGGGTGCAACCCTCCAAAGAACGTTTAAATAACTATCCATCCTTGTAATCCATGATGAGGGCATTTCTTTAACATTGCTTTGTATCTCTCCCAAGCCTCATATAACGACTCTTGGTCCCATTGAGTAAAATGGGTGATTTCCGCCAAGAGTTGGGTCGTGTATCCTGAAGGAAAAAATTTGTTGAGAAATGCAGTTACCATCTCATCCCATGAGTTTATATGACCGGTAGGTAGATTCTCTTCCCAAGTAGCAGCCCGGTCTCTCAGAGAAAAAGGGAACAACCTTAGTTTGATCGCGTCATCTGGTACTCCGTTCATTTTAGATGTATTGCATATTTTTTCGAATGAATGGAGGTGACTGTGAGGATCCTCCGATGTCGACCCTCCGAATTGGTTGGCTTGGACGAGTTGGATTGTTCCATGTTTTATTTCGAAAGTGTTCACAGCCACAGTTGGTGCTTCCACTCCTCTTTGAACTGCTGCCACGGTCGGAGTGGCAAAATTTCTCATCAGTACTCGCCCCGGTGGTGGTGGTGGTGGGTTATTACCCAGCTGCTTGTCGTTTACTCTGTTTTAGACCATTCTCCGTGCGTTTCGGGTTCGGGCTTCTCTTTATAATTAGTATGTGGTTCTCTCTATCTTCGGATCAATAGGCTCGAGGTCTCTAAAGAGCCTCCTCCATGGCATAAACCAAAGAGTAACATGCAATACAAAACATACGAACTTTTAAATCCATAAATGGTAGAGTTATAAAACTGTAAATAAAAAAATGTCTAATATAATAATATTTATAGTTGGTAGTGATATCAAACACAAAACAAGTTCCCCGGCAACGGCACCAAAAACTTGATAGGGTGGGTTAACCCCCCCCCCCCCCCTATCTTACCGCAAGTGTACGGGTCGAAATCAAGTATAGTACTAAGTACGAGTATCGAACCAAAGGAACCTGGTATTGAGTACCATAATTACTATATCAATTATTAACAAGACTAACGGAATTTGATTTGAGTTCAAATAAATAAAGAGAATTATCTAAATAAACTAGATTCGCAACTTTAAGAGACAAGAGACAAAATCATATTGAGGGAAAACAATAGGGGATTGGAATCCTTTTGGGTTCATCTAACTCAGAACAACATATATGTCAAGCATTTTAAACAAGAGTTCAATGTAATTAATCACGAAAAGTAGCTACTATACTTTCTCAAGCTAAAGTAACATTAGCTATTAGGAATAATGTCTCATCTCTCGATCTCAACAATTTATCCCCAATTTAACCACAAGAGCAGGATTAAAACAAACAGATCTAAGGTTGAATTGGTATATCTCTATCCAATTCATTCCTTAGGCATATAACATTAACATCAAATCTTTAAACACTTTTCTCAAAGAATAAACGATCAAGATTATATTAATTAGTTGATCAGACTACAAATTCATTAAAACCATATCATATGCTTCATTGAATCGCTTGAACAAAAGTACAAAAACCCAAATCACATGTTTAAGCGTAACTACACCCAAAATTCATCCAACCCCCAACATGAAAAGATTAGCTCATGCTTGGGGTATTACAGATCAAAACACACACAGAAATGATTGAATATCCAAACATTGTTCTCAAAGGAAAAAATGCTCAAAAATACAAAAACACCTTGAGATTCAACTCTCTAATCTCACGTATTGCAAATCGCTTGAGTGTGTGTTTCCACCAACATCTCCCCACCTTTTGTCTGTGTTTCGGTCACTTCGTTCTCTCCAAAATCGCCTCCAGCCATTGTCTCTCTATTTTTCAAAATTTCGTAATGTCCAACCCTAGCTGAAACAGTCGACAATACTATTTTAGCTCGTGGCGCGGGTTGGGTCGCGCGGGAAGTTACCCTCTTCTCCAACCCACACGTATCTAGTAAGTCGCATGGGAAGTCGTGCAGTGCACTGTTTCATCATTTCAGCTTTTCAGGTTTTCCTCACTCTCCCCAATTTGAGAATGGCTTCTCAAATCAACATTTTAGTTGATTTTATCTTGAATTTTACTTCTTCTTCTCATCCCGTCTTGACCTGTACTTTTCTTCCAAAAACCCATTAACTTCATCACTATTTTCCTTGGGATCGCACATTTTTCACTGGTTTTAGAACATAAATAATGTCTAAATCCGACATTATCAGTCGCCATGATACGCCAAACACAATTCTCATGTACAAATTTCGCCTGTACTAGTTTTTTAAGATCCGTGTACTCTAAACTCGAAACCCTCTTTAAGAAACTTCAACGCGATAGATAGTGTCATTTCATCTTTCAAAGGGAATACATCTGTCACCTTTAATTTTCCACTTCGATGATAAGATATGGGTTCGTTAGGTGTGATGGTGGGCTCTTCTTCTTTTGTAAGCGGAGGAGGCATACCAAAGAAATCATTTATCCCACCAAATGATTTAAGGGGACCAACTTTCATCAGTATTAATATCAGATATACCCAAGTAGTAAACATGAGACTTATCATCGTCTTTATGAACTTCTTCTTTGTTCTGTCTCCGGAACAAAATAGAGAATATAGTCACCAAGACCGTATGTTTGTTTTGGAAAAAAATCGGAGGTAGCCCCATATACATGTTCGTTTCCAGAATTAACTGAGGCATGAAGAAGTTTGATTCTGCTTAGAACCACAGAGATCGCCGACGGTTTAAACTACCACCAATATTGCTTCCACCGCACACCCACACATCGTCGACGATGTTTGAAATACCACCAACATTGCTTCCACCGCACACCGACACATCGACATAAACATAAAGTGTTGGCAGATTATTTGAACCGACAACAAATAATAAGAAAAACTAAACATCGTCACTGTCACCTAACTTATAAAGTTGGCCAGAATACTTGTACGCTATTCTAATGATACCAACAGAAGTGTCGATACCACATTTTGTTTGAACATATCTGAGAAACCTAGAATGTGAATTTTTTTATGGCATCATGACGCATATCATCGGTTGATCAGAAAACATTACTCACACTCTTAATTAATTTGCCGCCACAAACCCCCACCACAAAAACGTCACTTAATTCTATCAGTTGTAGAATTCATTTTGAAACAAAACACAAAACAAAAGAGAAAAAAAAAAGGAGAGAAGTAGTTGGTTGAAACTTAGGATCTTCAACATTCAACATTGGTCTTTTTATACAAAATATTGACAGAATCAAATTTTACAAACACTAATCATCTGCTGAAGTTGTACAATTCAATTAGTCATGGAAAAATACAGTCCACAACCACAATAATAAGTTATCTAAAAAACATAGAAAATATTTTTTTAAAGAAAAATTTTGGAGCTAGCATCCTCGAAATTACGGACCCACATCCACAATTGCGGACATGTACACTTGCGGATCTGACATGTGTCAGTTGCGGACCTGTCACCGTCTGCGAAAAACTTCTAGGGTTTCATCGGGGGCTTGACACGTGACACTTTTGCAATATGGTGGAAGTGCGCTTGCAGAGGAAGGAGGTAATCGATTTCTAGAAAAAAGTTTCAGATTTTTAACTTAGATCGCAATTGCGGACTGGGCATTGCGGAAGTATTGACAAATGTGCAATTTCGGGAGAGACTTAGCTAAGAGACCAATTTCCTTAAGGATTTTGGTTATTTAAGTCAATTCCCCCAAAATAATTGCAGTTCAATTTTTGTAGATTTTTTTGTTTATAGTATCGAATAACGTGTTTGAAATTAAGGATAGACGTTTTGGAAATTTTCCAAACTGTACGATTTGACATAAAGTGATAAGATTGGTCAAACCAGATTACCAGACCACCAAATGGCAGTATGGTCTAACCTGTTTAAGCAGTTTGGGATTATGATGACTCGTGATATAAAAATATATATGGATAAGAGAACTATGTAATATGTTGCTCTCAACAAAAAGCTATATAGGGTCGTCTATTAGCATGTTAAATCTTGGTTTTCAATGTTACTTGCACTTGGAGCTAAAGATCTACATAATTTCTTTTAAAATCAAAAGGTGGTATTTAATTTCAGAATTTGTCGATCAAAAACAAAAAGGACTATTTTATATATATTCTTCTTACTGTCATTAAAACATTTTTGGTCTTTTAATTTGTAAGAGTTTTAATATGATATGGAATTTATATTTTATTTTCTTTATTAGTCATTTTATACGATCTATAATTTTAGTACGCATGCAACAGAACCTCCTAAAAGATTGGGACGAACCTGAAGCTATATATATATATATATCCATATATTGCTATGAGTAAATCAACAAAAATATATTGTCATCCATAAGTTCAATAAAAGTGATGTTTATCATCCATATATAGTTCAACCAAAATTTATTGGCCTCAGTCCGTCGATAGTTGTTTGTTTTCTAGTAGTGACGGTTTAGAGAAGTTAGATGATAAAAACAAGAAGATAATCATCTTTCGGTGAGAGTTGAGAGAGCCAAAGAATGAGAAGACACAGTAAGAGAAAATGTTGAGGGTTAAAAGAAGTCAGATTATAAAGAGTTTATAAATTTAATGTATACAAGTATAAATAATATTATGTATAAGCATTTTAGCGGTTTAAACGTCCAACCCGATAACACAAACCGTAGACCAAACAAGACTACTCAGTTTGGCTTTTCCTAAACCAGATCGGACCACTAACTACCAAAAATGGTCTTGTTTGGTTTGATTTGGCCAGGTTTCAAGGTTCTACGGTTTTTCTGAACACCCTAGATTGAAATCCCGGACCTGCTACTTCCATATTACAAATTAAACCCCACCATTTGTCCAAAAGGCTTACAATTTCTCTCGAGGATGTATACATGATGTTTAGAATGATCGATCCAAAGACAATTCCAGATCATTATTGAGCTTATAAGCAAAGTTACAATTTACGACCACAACTTATTTGCAAGAAAACGTATAATAATAAAACTCGAAATATACGATCACAATATGTGTAGGGAATTAAATCATGCATGTTAGATTAATCTCATCAACTTCTTTGGTTAAGGAGTGAAAATCTCATCTTCTTTGAGTTCGAATACAGGCACTACGAAAGACCTTTGCGGCCATTGAGGTTCACATGCGATGACACTAGTTCATTTGTGCCCGTCCGGAGGATGGATCGTGGTGCATAATCCTGCTCGGGTAGCTAGGCTTACCCAATAAATTAAAGCTAGATATATTGCAACTTCTTGTTACTATTTGTGTACTAGGGAATTTTTTTTAGCACATAGATTATAACCAAAGTAGGCCAAAAGCAAATATTTGAAAACAAGTGATATAAAGTGAAACCTTCCTTTCATCTTTATTCTATTTAGTTGTAAAGCGTTCTTAGATCCATATACAACATGGATATAATATATACATAGATTCATCATCTTCTCTCTCTACATAAAGAAAGACAATACATATATAGACACATATACATAAAATTTATATATATATATGTATGTATATATATATGCGTATACATACATACATATAAACATATATCTATATACATGGTGTATGCATGTGTGTCTATGTGTATATGCGTGTGTATATATATATATATATATATATATATAGAGAGAGAGAGAGAGAGAGAGAGAGATACATATATAGAGGGAAAGATATGCATGTAGATATACACATACATATACATATAAATACACACATAGGCGAAGGATCATATCGTGTGACAAGTTAATGTTAACGTGAGAAGCGTGAGAATTGGATCCGAACCGTTGATCACTTTTAATCTCATGTCCTCCCAATAATTATGTCTAAGAAGGAAAGTAATCCGGTGCATCTTAGTACATCTTATCTCGGTGCATCTCATCCTAATGTACATTCATTTCTCATCGAACGGTTGATAAACATTTCTCATGCTTCTCACGTTTAATCTCAATTTCTCACCCGAACCCAACACCATATATATATATATATATATATATATATATATATATATAGATATATATATATATATATATATATATATATATATATAGAGAGAGAGAGAGAGAGAGAGAGAGAGAGAGTTTCGTATGGCTATATTAAGTTAAGGATATAAAGAAACAAGCAGGTGGGTATATCGCATGTTTGCTTCACGCAATCAGTCTTATTTAGATGTTTGCTTCTTCGTGCCTTTAAAGTCTTCAACTTTCTCACAAAACACACCTATCAAACCCTAAAATCTCTCTCTCTCTCTCTCTATCTCTCTCACACAAACCCTAATTAATAACTACGTATGTGCCATTCAAATCTGCAAAAGAACGAACAAATTACACAAATTAACCCACATCAAAATGAGTGCAAATCCCAGCACTAGTCAGACCGGTGGTGGCGGAAGTAGCTCCGGCGTCGGTGGCAGTGGTGGTGGTGGAGGTGGGCCATGTGGTGCTTGCAAGTTTTTAAGAAGAAAGTGTGTGGCAGGTTGCATATTCGCACCATACTTTGATTCTGAGCAATTGGGTGCAGCCCATTTCGCTGCGGTGCATAAGGTGTTCGGAGCCAGTAACGTGTCGAAGCTGCTCCTAAATATTCCGGTGCATAAGCGGTTGGACGCGGTGGTCACCATTTGTTACGAAGCTCATGCTAGGCTCCGTGACCCTGTCTATGGTTGCGTTGCTCATCTTTTTGCTCTTCAACAACAGGTAATTATATAATTAATTAATTCATTCATCTCCTCCAATTCGTTTAATAGTAGTTCATACATTTCTTTGATTACTATTATAGATTATAAATTACACTTAATTTGGTTGATTATATAAGAACATAATTAGCTAATTATCTACAATATTTCTTATTGAAATTTAATGCATGATATATATATATATATATATATATATATATATATATAGAGAGAGAGAGAGAGAGAGAGAGGACATACGAGAACAACATCTTTTTAAGAAAACACAAAAACAGTCGAGTACATAAAAAATCATATATAATTCACGCGATTATGCGTAAGGTCGAGTTGGACATCGCCCGCGTCAGATTTTTTCGGGTTAGCGTAAAATCACATATGATTTTATACATTATCTGTTGTTTTTTGATGTTTTCTTGTTTTCTTAAATAATTAGTGTTCTCGTTTGAACCTTCTTCTCTATACCTATATATATATATATATTATACATATATATGTATATTTATAGTCAGTTCATAAAAGTAACATTAATAACCAAATAATAAACCACAAAGATTGCCGAATCACATATGATTTTACCCTAAAATCATGTGTAAAAGCCCCGCTCGCCCCTTGAGTTAACCGTGTTTCCGTTATCGCATGTAAAATCACATGTGATTTGACCATTTTCTTGTTCTCTTAGTTATTTAATTTTGATCATCCTCCATCTCTCTCTCTCTCTCTATATATATATATATATGACTAGATTTCGTTTTTATTCGAAGGTAACCCGACAAAAACGAAGTTATTAGATTTTCATGCAACAAAAATGCTACGTATTTAAATGTCCGGTTCAAATGAAAACCACAAATATTTTGAGAGATATAGGAAACTAAAACTTCAATGTATATTCATTGTTGAATCTATTCTTTGAAAGAATACAAAAATAATACATTAATCAATGAACAAATAATATATATTTGTTGATGGATATAATATAATATTGACATTAATATACATATTTTGATGACGTTTATGTAATGTATTTTTATCAATGAATAAACACTATATATAAAATTAGCTTCTGGGTTCTCAAAGTATTTGAAATTCTCACAAGAACCATCCCCTATCATATAATATGTTTATTTGTAATATGTTTATGATTAAATTTTCGTTCATTTAGAATAAATTATATGATGAAAACATAATATTTCGTTCTGTAAAATAACCCGAATGAAATCAAATTTTAATACAATTTTAAACAACAAGAACATTTATTATATATTTTATGTGTCTATATCGTCTATTGGTAAGACATAATTTAAGATTTGTTAGAAATAACGTAACAAATGTAACTTTTATCATTTGATTCTTAAAAAACAAAAAAGTTACGAATTTGAATGATATATACTTTTTTTGGAAAGGGTATCCTAGGCCTTCGGCCCAGACTAATCCCTGGCAATTAGGGTCTTTGGCCCAGCTACTAAAGCGTGCAGCCCTGAGATTATCCTCAGTGGCCACAAGTACTACGAGTGGGGCTCAAACTCGGGCAACCGCTATGAAGTCCCCGAGCTCTAACCACCACACCACAACCCTTGTGGTTATGATATATACTTATTGGTAACAAATTTACGTATGATTTAGAAGTTGTTTCATTGTACGTATATATAATAACATGGCCGAAGTAACATTATATACATATGACATTCAGTTCACGTAATTTCGGCTTGAGTATGGAGTATGCATATGCTATTCACGGTCTCACACACACACATTCTTACGTACGAGTTGTATTTGATCTTTGAAATTATTTTTTACGAAATGAGAACATCATGCTTTGATATTGTATATGGATACGTCGTTTTTTTAATTTATTTGAAAATAAAAAATATATACAATAAATACCATTAATTCTTGCTCTTAGGAATGTTAAAATTGGTTAACAAGATGATCGAGAATGTCACATCAGTATATGATCATTAATTTAGAAATACGTATATATTCATACTTGATTTAAATTGGAAAATAATGCAGTCATTACGACAAGAAGTTTTATATCATTTTCATTGGAATTCCAAAAGATTACACAAGAATGTCATGCGTCAATATCATATATATATATATATATATATATATATATATATATATATATATATATATATTCTGGTAAAAATACATCATTTTTTAATTAAATTTTGTTTTGTTAGAAAACGGCATAAAATGTCCATCATACATACACATACATACATACATACATACATACATACATACATACATGTGTATATATATGTAGAGGGAAGTTCGTTAGAGCCTAGGAACCACCCACAGGATGCCACGTGTCCCTCTTCAGAATGAATATTCATCATGAATAACACCTCCGTATGAAAGTATATATTATTCATCATGAATCACACATTCATAATGAATATTGACGTGTGTTATTTATCATTTATCACACATTCATGACGAAAAACACTCCATAATATATGTCACGTGTTTCGCTGTGGGCATATCCGGGTTCCTAATCAATTATAGGTTCCTAATGGAACTTGTCTCTATATATGTATATGTATATGAGGTATAATCAAATGAGAACCTCAAAAAAAGTGTAATAATCGTGACAACTTGTACTTTAAGATATTGTTTCACATATATTTCTTAATCTAATACTAGAACCTAAAGTATTGATTAACATACATTTGTTTTACATGTACTTAATTCACAATCTGTAACGCTTTCACATGTATTTTAGTAAACACAAACACATATAAAAGTTCACATTGTGAAACAAATATATGTTAATCAATACTTTAAATTTTAGCCTTAGATGAAAAATAATTATATGAAATAACAAATGATATACCAGTTCTCATGGTTATCACAATTTTGTAGCTAGGTTGTCTCATATATACATACATACACAAGGAGAGTTTCAAATGAGAAATGAGAATTGTGTGATAAATAGAGAAGTAATCTTAGTCATCCATACGGTTAAGATCGAATCTAACTGGTCAAAATTTGCGACTATGCCAAAAATAGAGGGTAGTGTCGTAACTTTTACAAATACGTGGCAACATTGTTCATATGTGAACCTGTGTGATTCACATATGAACTATATTTTAACTGATTCCCTTGTGATTCATATATGAACCCGTAGATTCATATGTGAATCATATGAACTAATTAAAAGATTCGTGTATGAACTAATTAACTAATTCTCATATAAATTAATTAACTGATTCAAATATGAATTCACATATGAACTTTATTTTAACTGATTCACATAAGAAAACCCTTGTGATTCACATTTGAACTAATTAAAAGACTCGCGTATGAATTAATTAATTGATTCTCATATAATCTAGTTAACTGATTCATATATGAACTCGTAGGTTCATATTTGAATCAGTTTAATAATTCACATGTGAACTAATCAACGGGGTCACATATGAACTTGTTTGGCGCCTATTTATAAAAGTTACGCAACTACCCTTCTATTTTCTGCAGACCATGCAAGGAATTATCCGGTGCTTCACAGTCAAACCTGCAAATATTGACCAGATGAAGCGCAATGATTAATTCTCTATTTCTCACACACTTAACATTTTTCTCATTTGAACCTATCGCTACACATATATATAACATACATATATGTATATATACTAGAAATATATACATATATATATAACATACATATATGTATATATACAAGAAATATATATATATATATATATATATATGTGTGTGTGTGTGTGTGTGTGTGTGTGTGCAAGAAAGTCAGAGCTACATGGGGGAAACATGAACAAGTGTAAAGGAGTGAAGTTGATGCCTTAAAGGTTTTTAATTAAGTTTTTTATAATTTTTAATTTAAGGGGAAAAGTAGGTTAATTTTTTGATTAAATAATAATAATTAAATTAATAAATAATGGTTTGGTTGGGGTATATGACAACTATTGGGGATTACAAATGTTTCCTTTGACATGTCAAAACCTCCTTTGTTTTTTATTTTTTGAGGAAATTGTCGGTCATTTTTGCTACTCATTTATTGTTTTTTTTTTTAAATTTATACACATTTAAAGCTCATTTCTTGGTATTATTAGTGTATTTTCTAACACTTTAACCTTAAAAAATATTGATTAATGATTGCTAAATTATGTAAAATATGAAAATTATTAAGTTTTTAAATCATCTTTGTTAACATTTTTGTTATTAATTGTAACGTAATTATTGCTTTGAAAAAAAGGTTATGTCGTTAAAGAAAATGTGGTGTTTGGCAAAAAAATTACGTAAGACGATTTCTTTTCAGCTATATTTTATTAGTTATTGAAAGATACTATATAAATAAAAAAAGATTATATTATATAAAGGTTTATCTCTAATTTAAACATTTCTTTAATTATATTGATAAGTTTGTTAATAAAAATATTATAATATCTAAGTTTAAAAGTTTAAAATGGCACATTGTTTCGTTTCTCACTTTGTCTATATTAAAACCCCTTTGAAGACTAAAGGGTAATGGGGTAATTTCACCACTTAAAATGATGGATTACATACCTTATTCTTAATATTATTTATTATTTTTATAATTTTATTTGAACATACAAAATAAAAGAAATCATCTGAAAATAAACCCCGACTAAATTCATCATGAATTTAATGAACTCTCTAATAATTAAAATTTTACACAAAAATGTCACAGTGATCTACAATATCGATAAACAATTGAAACCCTTGTCCCTATTTTTTTTGAGATTTGTTCTTACAGTCAACTTTGATTGACGATAGTAAAGAATTAAGGGTCGGGATTGAGTATAAGGTTCGTCTTGTACCTGCAAGTCTTTATTCGTTTCTCCACCAATACAAGAGGGCAGAAGGATAGTTTGCATTGGTGTAAGTACACGAAGGACGATGGAGGCCGAATGTGTTTCTTGTTAGACCTATGTTTGATCTTGGATGAATTAAATTTTTAATGTTTTATAATTATTTTATTAATAAATAATAGCACACCGTCAGACACAAATATACATACACATATAAGAAGTGAGTTCAAACAAGAAATCAACCAACTTACGAGAATAGCCAAATCACAAGTCGTTCATGCTCTTTTGGACATGTAGTAAATCACATGTGATTTGATCCTTGTTGCAATTTTTGAAATTAAGTTGATGGTTTTCTTATTTGATCATATTTCTATTTTTCTCTATATATAATAAAATAAAAACATTTTCCAAGAAAATATGATGGGAAAGAAATGAAAGGTGATGGATGAGGAGTACAATCAACAAAAAGAATTTTAGAAGGTGTATAGTGTTTGATTTTCAATTGTGTGCAAGGAACCTTTTTTCCTTTTTAAATCTAAACATTTTTTTTATTTAACAAATAAAATTCTTAAAATATCATTTTATTTTGTTTATGGTGAATTCTATCTATACCCCCTCCTATAGAGGATATGTGAGTGAGGTAGAAAGAAGTATAGGGGATTTTTTGAGATAGGAGGGGTAGGGATAACAACACCCTTGTTTATATACAGTTGTAGATGACAGGGCAGGTCAAATAACATGTCAATACAAGTCAAATCGAATTAAGGGTATTTTTAACCTAACCATTACAAAAGAATATTAAACCATTAAAAATAGTGTGTTCTTTGAACATTAAAAAAAAATCTAACTCCTACGGCTCACAAAAAACATTTTTAATATTATAATAATAATAATAAAATAATATTATCTAATGTATTATACTATTAATCTATATATAAAATGTATAAAAGTAAAATAAAATATCATTATTTAGTTTTAGAGGTTTAATTTATTGACCTTCAAATATAGAGACCACGTTTATTGACCTCCATTTGTTTTTAGGCTATGTTTGACAAACTAACTGATAAGCTAGCTGGTTACTGATAAGTTAGTTGGTAGCTGATAAGCTAGCTGATGAAAAAGTCATGTTTGCCAAAAACTAACTTATAATCATTTAAATTACCAAAAAGAACATTAATTATTTATTTATGATTAAAAGTTAATATATAATAATTAATATTAATGAGGGACATAATTGGAATATTTGCAACCATACCTCGTAATCAACCAAAAAACAAAAAAAAATCATTTCTAAATCAACCAAAAAACCGGAAAAAACTCTTGAAGTTAACCAAAAAAATCGAAAAATCCCTCGGAATCGATAAAAAAAAACCTAAAAATCTCTCGAAATCAAGGAAAAAGCTTTAAGAAATCCCTCGAAATGGTGGAATGAGGAAAAAAAAACACATCAAAAAATATTGAACGTTAAAAAGATGAAGACATGTCTATAAAAACCGTGCTTTTTGTAATTATTTTTTGTTTATATTTTATGGTGCTACCGTATGAAAAATTTTCTAGATCCGTCCCTGGTGTGTATGTATGTATATATGTACATAGGTATGTGTGTATGTGCACGTGTGCATGCGTATGTTTGAGTGAGAAGACCCTAGAAATGAAAAACCGGAAAACATGAAAAAATGAAAAAAAAAAAAAAAAAGTAACCACATGGATTGTGGCGCACTAGTTAAGCCTTAGGGGGATGTAGTGGAAAATATCATCTACCCCAAATCAAATCCAGGTTTTGCCAAAGCCCTAGTGGCCATGGAGGTTCACCTGTGATGACTCTAGGTCATTCGTGATCGCCCAAGGGATTAGTAAGTGCACGTAAGTTGACACATAAACTCATAGTTACGCAATAAAAAAAGAAATGGGCATTTGATCGTTGTATTAGTACTTAATTTCATAATTGATATTAAATTATTAGTTCGATAAGCTAAAACAAAACAAAATTTAACAATTATTCTTGTAGATGCAAGTCGCATGGAGACCATCTAAAAGTTATTAACCATAATAACCTGTTTCATAGATGAAACAAAAACTATGAAAACTAAACTCGTGAAAATCAATCAAAACTATTCAATGAGTTCGACTTTAAGATATTATTAATGTTGTTTCATATGTTTTGTTCTTGTGTATGAGTATAAGTGAGTGTTTCATGTATAAATGTATATTATGTGTTTTTCCACAGACAAAAACATTCATTGACGTTTCATATATGAAACATAGACTATTCAACACATAGAAACTGGTTTCTTTGATTCCTAACTTTTAGTCAGCTTCTATATTATATACCCCATATCCTAGTATTGTTGTCACAAAATAGTTATTGAAAATTGTTTTAAAATCGACGTATTAATTATTATTTTTATCTTATAATAAATATACAATTACTAGTTTACTTTAAATTTTTAGTAAAATCTTGAATTTATAGGTGGCGAATTTACAAGCTGAGTTATCCTATTTGCAAGCCCACCTAGCAGCCCTAGAGGTTCCAACACCTCTTCCACCGCCTCCGCCAGCTCACCTACCAACTCCACCATTGGGATTTTCCATTGCTGATCTCCCAACCTCTACATGTCCACCTACCATATACGATTTGTCAGTACTTTTCGATCCCATGATGCAACCTTCTACATGGATCACACATCCACCGGCTACAAGGCAGATGGACCATCATCAGTTCAACAGTGGCACCGATAGAACTCCATTACAGCAAGGTGGTGGTGGTAGTGGAGACGACAGAGCCGGTGATCTCAATGAGCTGGCTAGGGAGCTTTTGCAAAGGCAGAGTACCGGGTCTTTAGAAACTTCATCTTTGCCACCACATAGTAGATGAGATGAAAGAGTTTGACTTTTTACTTTGACATTACTTAGTTAACTTGAAATTATTTAGTAGTTTGACTTTTGAATTTCCTTTCTTTTTTTTCATTTTTGTTTTGGGATTTTGCTTAACAAGGGTCTTGATTAATGAATATTTATTTTTTTCGTATTGATTTATCAATTATCTTAGACATTTTTTTTAAATAATGATAAAAAAGTTGGTTGCCATCTATCCCATAATTTCTTAACTTAATTTATGCTATTTTAATATCGTTGCCTACGCATTACGTAAATATTTGAATTTACCTTTTTTTTATTATCTTTTATCATAATAATTGTTACTTGACAACACAAATTGTATTATTGTTAAACATTTTTTGAACAAAAGGTTGAGTACCGACAATCACAATCGGTTCCACACTGCACCTAACCTTCAAAGAATTTAGAATGAGTGGAATATTTAAGGGGCTGTTTGTTTACCTCTTAATAATTTCATTAAGAGGCAACCTTTAAATTGGTAAGAGGTGAATCTTTTTTGACAAAAAAATTTTTTGTCTCTTAATGGTTCTACAACGCCTCTGAATGATTTTGTATATGGGCCACTATTCAGTTACCTAATTTCATCATGAACAATTACCAAACAATCATATTTTATTTTGTATTATATAATAAGAACATCTTAATCATTCTGACCACTTAATCATCTTGTACCAAACCATTCAGCAACTGTTAAACAACTCCTAAGACTCACCTAGCGGCAAGGCACACGAGGCGGCCCGAATTCGCATCCGAGACCAACGACTTAATTTTAGCATTAAGGGTGCAAAACTTCATATAAAACCATAAAAGCTATAAACTAAACCACAACCATAACAAAACTAGTATATGTGGCTCCATATATGGCAAAAAGTTGGTCTTCTCTAATCTAAACTATTTAGTTTTTACTTCAATGAGACCAAATACAGACCCAGAAAATTTTCCATACAGTGACACCATATGATACGGTTGCACCTCCTAAAACAATACGGTTGCACCTTTCATGAACATAATTATAACACCCTAAAAACAGGGCCAATTTAAAACTGAACATATGCAGAAATGACATGTTATAATTAAAGTGTGTCACCCTAAACAAGGGAATAACGTATGGCATTTACAAATCCAAAAGAATTGAAGAATATTAATCAACAACCTAGTAATCTAAATTAGATTATAGTTGGGTGTCTCTATTCTTCCAAAATGGTATTCCAAAAAATCAATCACGTCGGTCTATAATTCTCCAAAAAGACCACTCTTGACCGCTTGGTCGCCCACTCAATCCCGACGAGCCCTGCCGCTAAGATGACTTGTCAAACATGACAATCAAAGAAACAAGTGTTAGGCTAATGCCTAGTGAGATCAAATCATTTAAAAACAGTTATAATAAAACCATTTGGGGATTTGTAAGGTTGGATGTAGCCGAGAGCTAAATCAAAACAGACAATAAACCATTAGTGATCACACCATAATACCAGCATATATAAATCACATTAGTGAGTTCAACTCCTCTAAGTCTATTGCTCGAAAACAACAAGTCAATCCCTCTAAGTCTATTATCGAGAAGTTCCAAAACAGAAACTTATGCACTAAGGAATTACATCTTACTGCCCATGGGACGTTGCCCGACCATATAGCTCCACACCTTACTTACCATGGTGACCTGATGCCTATTTCGTGCCAAAATGATGGACTCAATGTTTAAATCACAATTGGGTCCACCGTGCCTAAGGATCCATTGCACTAAGAATCAAACCAAAACCCAAAATAAATCACCAACTCATAACAATGTGTAATCATTTGAATGCTAATACCCATTCATAATCACATGTAAATCATAAGCAATAACCTCCAAACCTTGAAAGATAATTATATAATTCCAAGATCTCGCCACATACCATGTATAAACATTATTTCAACATAAGAAATCATCGTCCCCCAAACTTGAGTCAAAATCCCAAATTATCGAGAAACCGTAGTTTAGATGAGTTCCTTCATCTTCCATAAATATTAAAACAAGTGGAGAAAGTTATGGGTAGAGGTCATTACATAACTTCCATCCCATTTTAACCACATTTGAAATGGTCAAGCTCTACATCTCTTAAAAACAAGTTTAGGTCAAAATCTCAATAATTAGATAAATGAACTAGGAGATGTGTAGAAGTTAGAAACACCATTACTTGACTTGTATAAGGTTTAAAAGAGTAGATAAAATCACCTTGGAGGGTTGTAGAATGAAACCCTAGCCCAAAACTAGAGTGTAGATGGTTTGAGCTTGGATCTTGAGAGACTTGATTATTCCTCACTTGAATGCTTAGTCAACCCTAGAGGATCCAATAAATTGTTCACAAGAACCCTATAACTTGGGAGTAAATGAGAGAGAGGTTTGAGGGAGAAGAAACTCACCAATGCAGCAGGAAATTGCCCCCTTCAGCTTTAGAAATCAGTAATAAATGAAAGAAACCCTTCTGCCAAGCATTTAAAAGCTTGGGTCTCGACCGCGACATTGCCTAGCAAGAGTGACAAATGTCACAATCGCCAGCATAGTCCGGGTTGAGGAGGCCTCGGTACCTCTCCCGCAAGAGTGCCAGGCGAGAGTGACAATTTTCACAATCGCTGGCACATCCACTCAAACTGTACCCCGAGTGGTACTCAAGCCGCGACAATGCCACGCGGCTATTACCCTGGCACTATCGCCGAGCATAGTCGTCTAAAGTGTATCGATCCCACATTTTTGGATTTTCTAGGCTAATTGCTCGGGTCGTTCCAAGTTTAAAAATTAGAGTATTCCTATTTCAAATTCTCACTCCTTAAAGTTACCATAAAGAAACAATGGGTGAGAACACTTATCAAAAATTTCGGGTGTTACACTAATTAGTTTTTTAGTTTATGACGGAGGTCCAATATGGTGGCACATGCCATAGTAGCCACTTATTTGGGTTCGACCATGGATGAGACATCGTAATGTATGTAAGAAAATAAGCTTAAATCAGTTGTTCAAATTTCAAGTTGTGTACACAGTTTGTATGGGGATAAAACGGTATTATATGGACACCGGATCGATTCACGAACCATGTATTTTAGAGAGGTGGGCAAAAACCAGTTAATATGTTACAACTAGTCACAATTAAATAATAGCACCATATCACCTGTTATTACTAGTCACAGTAAAAAAATGTCATCATGCGATCGGTTATGGTATAACTAGTTTATAACCCAAAATATGTAACATATGAGGACTAATATAAATGCTCATTTGACAGATCATTTTTTCTATGTTTCAATAATATTAAATATTTATGGACTAATTATTGTAAAACTATGTTAGAATAATTAAATAATAACGGTGTGTTTGTTTTTTTAAAAATCAGAACATATTTCTCACTTTTCACTTTTTCAGTCAAACCTAGTTCATTTAAGAATGTTTATTTTTTCCATTATCTCAGATCCACTTATCACTTATTTTCATCTTACTGAAAAAGTGGAAACCTTATCACTTATTTTCAATCTTTAACGCCTCCTCCCACTGTTACCCAAAATCGACCGAAGACTCCATCGCTCCTTTCAAAATCGACTCCTCTCCATCGATCTCCTCTCAAAGTCGACTCCTCTCCATCAATCTCATCCAACATCGACCATCGATCTGATCTCAAAATCAACTCTCGAGCATCCAACATCCAGCATAAATCCCCTCTCTGCTTCTCTAAAATCAGTATGTTCAATCTCTCTAACATTTGTTACATCTTACAATTGGAGATGAGTGCTTGGAATAATGATTTGGATTGATATGCTTGGTTAGATTTCTTTTTGTTTGGAATAATGATTTGGATTAATCTTTTTGGAATAATGATTTGGTTTGAACCAGTGTTCATTGGTTAGATTTCTTACTATTGGAATCCATTAGTGAACGAGAAGAAATTGTTGGAATGCATTAGATTTCTTACATCTCCATCGATCTCATCAGTTTCACCATGGAAATTGTTAGTGAATTGAATGTGTAACAATGGAAATTATTAATTTCATAATGTAATGAAATCTATGTCATTGGTGTAATCAATAGAGGTCATATTGAGAACATTTTCATGAGTGAAACCAACTTCATAGTGTAATCCACATTTCACAGATCCAGTTGATGTTAGTGAACATTGTTCATCAATTTCACATATGCGTTCAATTCCAAAGTGTAAACTTAGTTTTGTTTGTTTATGCTTTGTAATGAAAGGAATCGTCTTTATTTATTAATTTCTATCTATTACATCTTATCTTTCGGATCTAGATTTCCTTTGAAGTTCAAGCGGTATGGTTAATTTTGGAGAATTTTAACTTTAATAAATCACATGTAACTAAACTGAAGTTACTTGATATGGGTTTTAATTGATAGTTTGGTGCATAATTCTGAAAGTTTTTCATGTTGTTTTGTTGTCGGGTTACGGGATCTCAAGCACAACGGAAAATAAAACCGTAATCCTCCAAGGACCCATACGAACCGAAATAAATCGGGTGCTTCGAAATTATACCTCACAGTTAACGAGACTTTGAATCACAGCAACAAACAAAGCTTGATGCCTCCACGGTATCCACGTGAACAATCTGAATCCTTTGCCTCACGGTTTCAAAACTTAGAAAGAAAATGGAGCATGAAGTTGTAGGTGTTTTTGAGAGAGAATTGCAATACATAGAAAACTTGCATACAATGTCATACATTATATATGGATATGAGAGGTATGGCATAACCACCACCATCCCTACACCATACTTGAGTGTAAGACTTTCCATACACCATCACTCACTTACAAAGGTCATCCCTAGTCAACTATATTTATGTTCAACATAAATAATATCTTATTTTATTTAACCAGATTAAATCAATACAAATCAGATATAATAATTAAACGTTTTAGTTATTGATACTTTTTATTCGAATAGGTTCAAAATGTGTGACCCAATTGGTTATTGACATGTTGGTAACAAATATAAATCTCGTATTTATAGTTATAAACGTGAGCGGTATAGAGCAATACATCACTACCACCCAAATGACAATAATTGGTGATACAACAAATTATCTGTTTGTAGTTAATTTTAGTTTACACATTTAATTCATTTGTCCTTGATGTCTATATTGAACATGAAACATTGAATGTGTCATTCTCGTTATGTCCAATCTCTAGTTTCTTGATTCCCTAATATACAAATAAAAACATAAATTGATATCTCATATCATTTACCTGAGCATGCTTGCATTTCCTTAGTATATATTTATCAAAGGGCCCAGAGACATCACTCCCGTCATAAAGGAGAGACAAATCCTATCTCGATACATGCTAGTTCTACCATGTGATTTATAACATACCAACAATAATTATCTCACCCAGTTACGGAATGATTAAAACAAATGTCAAAATATATTGCTCACACATTACAAACTCCATATTTCTAAAGTCAAAGAATTACATGTACATTGACCACATGAGAAACACTTGTGACACTCACATGACATCCAATGAAGTGTTCTCATAGTGAGTCACGTCCGATACACAAAATCTCCATTTTTTACCCGTATGTAGATTTGATGTCTCTATATGAATCCCTACATATGCTAGTCATTATCATATTACTTCAACCTTAAAACCCAAAAAAAATATTTAACTAGGGACATTTAGAATAAATTATTCTAAGGTTATTTATTATGAATAATTAAAACACGGAATATAACATAGACATAATAAAATGGCCAATTCCTTTTATTTATTATTAATTTCATGAAACAAAACTCAAAATTACAATCATCGTACGATTGGCTTTGGGCATTCACTAACAATCTCCCACTTGCACTAAAGCCAATCATCCATGCATCGTATACCAATGGATCAACAGTGGCCATCATGCTTCTGATGTGTTAACGACTTGGTTAGTGGATCAGCAACATTGTTGTCAGTTGACACTCTGCTTATACTAACTTCGCGTCTCTCAATAATCTCTCTAATGAGATGATTAGGGGTGTATATGAGACGAGACAACTCGCAAGCTACTCGAGATCGACTCGGTCAAAACTCGATCAACACTTGACTCGAATAGGCTCGACTCGAACTCGAGCTCGACTCGACATACTAACGAGTCGAGTCGAGCGACCTGATACTCGACTCGATAAGCTCGTGAGATACTCGAATATATATTATATATATAATTAATTTATATTATAATTTATAAAGTATAATGTAAAAAATTTATAATAATTATTTTAATACAATACTAATTTTAAGATAATAAATCAAAATTGAAAATTGAAGTTAAAAAAAAAACTCTAAAAAATGAGGTAATGAGAAGAGAGACTTTCTCTCATCCCACATTGGTCCCTTAACTTTTTTTTGACTCTTTACTCTAGTATATATATATATACACACACACACACACACATATATATATATATATATATGGGTATGCCTCCACCATTTTCTTTGCAATTATTCTACTAGTGGCTTGAGCCTCTTTGCTTGAACCTCTTTGCATGAGCTAATGGCTTGAGTTATTGAAAGGGTTTTATAAGAGGGGCACACTATCAAAATAGGTGCACCTTCTTTTTGTTTAAGTTTGTATATGTGTGTTTTTAGTTTTAACTTGACGAATACGAACATACATATTTCCTTAACGAACGAATACGAACACTAGTTCGAGTTCGAGCTTGAGAATTGGTTTGAGTTTGATCTTGATTCGAGTTCGAGATCGATTTCGAGCTTGCTTCGAGCTTTTATTCAAGCTTGAAACGAGTTCGAGTTCGAGCTTGGGAATTGGTTATCGAATCGAGTTCAAGCTTGGATTTTCACTACTCACGAGTTTGAGCTTGGTAATTTTATTTCGAGTTCGAGTCGAGTTTACTGTTACTCGAGCTCGACTCCCATTATTTACACCCCTAGATATGATATATTCTAAGAATATGTTTGGATCTTTGGTAAGATCTAGGTTCCTTGGCATGTGTTATAGCTCCATTGTTGTCGCATAACAACTCTATAGGACAATCATTGCTAGGAACAACTCCAAGTTAAGAAATAAATTTCTTGATCCAAACGGATTCCTTTGTTGCATCTAATGTTATGATGTACTCAGCTTCCATTGTAGAATCAGTCACTACTATTTGCTTGGAACTCTTCTAGCTCACAGCACCACCATTAACGTAAAACACAAAACCCGACTACGATCGAAAATCATCTTTATCCGTTTGGAAACTTGCATTGGTGTAACCCTTTACACTCAAATCTTCTTCACTGCCATATACCAAGAATGAATACTTTGTTCTTCTCAAGTATTTTAGGATATTCTTGTCGGAAATCCAGTGAATATCACCTGGATTGGATTGGTATCTACTCGTCAGGCTTAAAGCATACTATACATTAGGTCGAGTACATATCATGGCATACATGATAGATCCAATTGTCGAAGCTTATGGAATCTTACTCATTCGTTCACTCTCTTGAGATGTAGTAGGGCACTGCGTCTTAAAAAGTGATTTTCCATGAGACATTGGTAAGAACCCTTTCTTGCTATCAGACATGTTGAACCGTTTCAACACTTTGTCTATAGGAATCGTTTCAACATTTCATAATATGTAAGAACCGGTTCATAAATGGGAATATTTATGACTCAACACTGAATATGTTTTTGTTTCAACACTTTGTCTATAAGAACCGTTTCAACATTTCAGAATATGTAAGAACCGAATGGGTATATGTAACACCCCGATTTTTGAAAGGTGTCATTTCAAGTTTATACCGAAACCGTTATATTAAGGAAAAATAAGATATTTGATTTTGGGCTTGAATCCTTGATTTTATAGTCTTGATAGATGAAGGATTCAATTATGAGTCCAACGGTTCTTTCCGGAGCGAAAACGGAGCTATAACGAAGAAGTTATGGCCAAAACAGTGATCGATGGAGCTTAAAACTCGTGGTACATTTTCCATGGAAGTACCCCACGGAAGTGACACCTTGTCACTTTCGTTGGCACTCTCGCCAGCAGGGGTCTGGACTATTAAAATCGGGATTTTCTTTATTTGGTCATATCTTTCTCATTTCAACTCCGTTTTGGCCGATTCTTTTTGCTATGTTTTCATCTTTGAGAGATTTTCAAGATTAGATTGTTAGTTTTGGGAAGATCTAAGAGTATTTGGTGGTGGATTGGAAGCAAAGGTCAAGAGTTCATCATCATCACCTCCATCTTCAAGAATTTTTGGGTTTTCTAGGTTTTCACCAAAACCTAAGTGGTAAGTTCATCCTCCTAGGTTCTAAACTTGGTTATAAGTTATAAATGATCCATTGATGGTTTCCTAGTGTTTGATTCCTTCGATTTCGGTTTGGTTAGTTTTGGGAGTTTTGGGTCAAAATTTGGGTTTTTGCCCAAAATAGAGATATTGATGTTAAGTGTTTGGGGAACAATTATTTATGGTGGAATATTTATATTTATGGTTGGAACCTTGTGGAACTAGGATTTGGAAGATTTGGTTTGAAGAACCAAGTTTCTTCAAGGAAAGCTCTAAGTGGGTAAAATCTAGATTTAGCCTAAATCTAGCAAGGTGAGTTTACTAAACTTTTGTTAAAACTGGATACACATCATATTTGCTTATTTGTTGTCATTATCACATATTTGCTCAAAATGTTCATCTTTACAGGTTTAAGTATTTGATGGTATTTTCATGAGATTATGTAAGAAAGATGTATTAGAAGTATCATCCCATGATTTACTCTATTTCGTGTAATTATTTGAGATTTCCATTATGTGTGCCCACAATGGGTAATTGTCATGATTAAGGAATACATGTTGGGTATAATATGATGATTTCCATTTGGAATACTCTCTTGGTGATATTGCATCTACAACGTGGCTATGTGGATATATAAGTCTTATGTTGGACTCATGTTATTAGGAGGGTGATATTGTACCCATGGTTGGTATTGAATTATACTTGGTTGAAATATACCTAAGGACCTCCTATATGCATTATGTTGGACGAACCAAGTCAAGGACACTAGGAGGATGTAGTCTTAGGCGCCACCGTGATGGTATGTGCCTAGACCTCCGCCACTCGGGGAATTTCCTTTTGGTGTAGTCTTCGGGTGTGCCGATCATTTGGGGTGTTCCTTGTTAAGGGCATCAAGGTATATCGACTCTTGGGGTGGAATTGATTAGTGTTATGGGTCTCCCCCGTTGACTCCATACATGTTGAAAATTGGTTAACTGCTGATAAGAGTCATATATGCTCTACCATGCTATTTCTTGTTCAACTCACTAGGATTTTTGGCCTATCACTTGTTTGGTGTCGATGTGTATCTCAGGTTTTAGCGACATCGGTTCTAAGCTGGCATAGTGCTTGGGTGAGAGATTTGGGAATATAATTGGACTTACTTTTGGTAGGAGAACCTTTGGGTCTATAAATGACACCCTTATTTGTAATCTCTTTTCTAGTTATGGAAATTAGATTAGTTGGTTGTTATTTATTGTTCGTTTAATTACGACTGTATTTATACAGGTTTGTGTATTTTCCCCATGGTTGGGAGGTTCTTGCTTTGGCAATTTTATATACCGCATGTCCGTTTTTTGGATATTTGTTATCCCTATTTTAGGGTGTTACAAGTTGGTATCAGAGCTCTAGTTTAAGTGAACTAGGCATGAATGTAAGATGTCTAGACTTAGACTGAGTATGTTAAGTATTGATTGTGAGTTGGGTAGAATTTCTAAGATGGGTTAGTCTTAGAGTCGACGGAAACTATGATTATCAAGTGTTGTGGCGATGGTAACGAGAACCTTTATGTATTATATGTTCATAATCTCACCTAGCTAATGTTATTATGAGGATATTTATACGTGATGGTGCTTGAGGTGCCGTTACTGTGACAATTGGTAAGGTAGTAGTACATTCTCTTGTGCTTGGTTTATACTAGTGTTATGATATTTGTAGACGTAGTAGTACGTTTCCTTCGTGTTCAATTCTGTTAATCTCCTTCTTATTCATCATCGTGCTTGTATGAACTGCCTTGGTATGTCGACCATTGGGGTAATAAGAAAGTTTCTGAATGGGTAACTATTAGAAAAGGTTGATGATTTTATTATTCGTTACTTGGAGTGACGGTAAGTATGGTGATTGCATTAAGTGGACGGTTTCGAGTCGGATTAATTAGTTGGATTAGAACCATAGACTTTTTGAATCGATGTATTCAAGGAGAAATTGTGAGGTGAACCTATGAAGTCCGTGATCTTTGCCTTAAGACGTTGAACATCTGGATGACGATAGTGTAACTATAGAAATCGAGGAGCGTGAGTTCAAGTTGAATTGTGAAAACGGTGTACATGCCAAAATGTGTATTTTGAAGTAAAAGTATGTTTTACTTGGTATTTGTCAATGTATGAGTATTTTGATAAATTTTCATATTTGGTAAACTCGGGTTGTTTTAACCTCCTAAAATGCTCAGATTGGATTTTGAATAGTTCAACAACTAAATAGCATGATTTACGTGTTCTTGGTGGTTTTGTACAATTAAACTCTATTTTTATGATTTATACATCTTTGATGATTTTTGTACAAATGAAGTCTATTTTACGTTATATGCATTTGGGCGTATTTGCATCCATAAAACCTTTTGAAACTCTTTGGTCCCAATACGTGTTGAGTTTTGGGTTAATCACGTCTTTGAAGTAGGTGTCTTCATAAACGTTGTTTAAATACATTTCATTATTTTTGTTTAAAGACATTTCATTATTTGGATGAAACTTGTCAAGGATTCGTAGGGACACTTGGGCTTTCATGTTGTTAGGTGTCATACGATGAACGTTGTAGGAATGGCATACTTCGTGCTCTTCCGCTCTCAACGGATACGGGTACCCCCGTTGTCGGCCACTATATTTTGGATATTTAATTGTCCATTTGGTGCATATGAGTTTATAAACCGTTGGAAAATGCATGTCATTGAACTAGGAGTCGTTTTGGAAACATGAAGAAAAAGAGTTCATTTGGAAAACATTTTGTTACAACCAATGAGAAGTTTTGGTTATTTTGAAATATTTAGTTTTATGAACATGTCGAGACATCCATTTTGGAATCTTTGGGTATTTTGGTAAATAAATCATGTTGAGATGTTTCCTCGATGATTTTACATATATAATTGGAGTTCAATTGACGTAAGTGTCATTTTGTATATTTGATTTTATAAACCTTTTTCAGAAAACACATATTATTGTGTTATGAGGCCTTTTGAAAACATAAGAGTATGAGTTCATTTGAAAATTGGTTTGTCGTAACCAGCGACGAGATTTTAGTTAATTATACTTTTGGTCATGTTTGCATAATAGTTAGTCAAATGTGTTTCAATATTTATATCGACTTTTCATTGGGTATTTACGTAAACTATTGGGTCGTTGGCTCGGTTTTAACTAAATGGAGTCTTGAAGAAATTTGTCCGGTTTAAAAACAGTGGTATTGTTTCCCTTTGAGTTTTGTGGGAGCAGTTCAGTTGCACATATCATGTATGCATATTTTATTGGAGATTTCCGTCATGGTATTTCAGCCAATGTTTTAGAACAATGAGAGCATGTTTATATTTGGCTTTGAACTCGAAAACAACATAAATTATTTCATGTTTTAACCGGGTGCATACGCATATCAATCTACTAGCTTTGTGAAATAAGCGGTCGCATGCAAGTTTTGTTGTGAAGTCTTATTTCGTGCCGCATTGTGACTAAAAGAGAGAAAACTTTAAGAGTTCGATATTATGAGCATGTGGTCTTGGGTTTTGCAAACATTTTATTCATATAGTTTGGAATTAAACTAAAGTTACTTTTACAACTGCTCAAATCGCATGCATATGTCTTTACTAAATTATGGGGAATAAACCGATGTATGCGAGTCATGTTGGGAAGATTATTTCAAGACATTTCAGGGTGAATTGCAGAAATTTTGAGGTTCGATTTTGTGAATTTCCCTTTTGTAGTTTTGTATGAAAGTCTTGTTATACACTGTTTTAGTACGTAAAACTATTTCTCATTCGTTGCATAAATTATACTGTTGGTGTGAGTAATCGTATGAAAGATTTTTGGCATTTCGGATAGAACTGTTGCCAGAACATATTTCAGTTATTGATTTTACTTATAGGAGTTTTCCGCAATGCATGAAATGAATTTCCGGGTTGCATTTCGTTGTAATTACAATTTTAGGTAAGTACGTTTTATCGGTGCGGCCCATATTTGAAACGCGAATATATATATATATATATATATATATATATTTATTTATTTATTTATTTATTTATTTATTTACGTTCCTATTGTGTTGTTACATTTGGGAAATGATCGGACGTATATAGGTCTTGTTGGAAATTTTATCTTCCGACGTTTTGTGTTAAAGTAAAAGATTTTAAAGTTGAAGTTGTAAAATCCTCTTTTGGGAGTTGTACAAACTTTTATTGCACATGTTATAGGAAGGAAAGTTATTTTTATATGCATAGCATAAATTGATGCATACTAAGACCCTGGTAGTCCGTTTGAAAATTTTGTTATGCAACTTTCGTTACCGTTTCATTAACGTAAGTACTGATTAAATGAGTTTTGAAAATGCTTTTATATGTGTGGCATTGGTGATCAATTTTGAAACCTATCGAATGCACGATAGTGTATTTTCACCGCACGTTTAATTGTTATAAAACTTATGTATTTGAGAGTTTTATAAATTTCAAATTGGCATAGTAGTGTGAAAAACCTTGAACTCGTTGGGCTATAGGTGTAAGACCCCTTGTGTTAGAAGTCGATATTAAGGATTAAAAGAGTCCTCGAAGTTTGAGGCGTTAGACATGTGCTTTCTCCCAGTTAGTTAAGTAACGATCTTTATGCTTCGTTAAACCTACGGATTAAAATCGTGTTCGGTTGTTTGGGTATGGTTGGTTTTGGAATTGTGGGAATTCGGTACAATGACATGCTATGTGTCGGTGGTGTACTATATTGTTGGGTATTCGTGAATAATTATGATGTTATGGTTGACTGGTAAGGATGTTGGATTTGGGAGACTACTTCCAAGAGTAGGTGTCAACTTTGAATCGACATTGCTAATCGGGAATGAAATATTTGGTAGTATACCCACGTTTGCAGAATGACTGTCTCGAGGTTAGGTGTTGGCGCGTGATTTTGAGGACAATGATTGTTGGTGTGCTTCAATGTATTTCCGTTAGATCTGGTGCGTCTGTAGGATGAGTGGTAAACTTAAGGAAATTAGATGTTGATAATTAAGAAATTAATCATTGGTATTTTGATAATTGTCAGGACCTTCATTGATTTAAAAATCGATGCTTGAATGCATGGTGGGAGTTTGGTGGTAATGTTATTGGATACATTTTGTAAGAATGTCGAGGTGGACTTTAAGTACAAATCGATTATCGATAAGACTTTGATGCGTCGTATTTAGGGGTATCTAAGGGAAATGTTTTCTTTGGGGTATTCTTGGTGGAAATGACTGAGTAAGGTCGTAAGTTACTCTTGAGGTAATATGAGCAATATAAGGTTGGGAGACAACCGAGATTTAATGATTAAGAAAATGATTAATCAGGGACTCAACGTTCATCCTGACATCGATAAAATATATTGAACATTAAGATTTAGTTTGTAACGGCACGTTATGAGAAACGCAGCGATAACCTAAACGGGATGTAATCGGGCCCGTATATGAGGTGAAGTCTCATGAAGGCATTCCTTTTGGGATAGGAAATCAATCAATCTTTCCAAATATGATGTTGGGTGCTTGGTGGTTCCAAATTTCGAGGACGAAATCTCTTTTAAGGTTGGGAGGATTGTAACACCCCGATTTTTGAAAGGTATCATTTCAAGTTTATACCGAAACTGCTATATTAAGGAAAAATAAGATATTTGATTTTGGGCTTGAATCCTTGATTTTATAGTCTTGATAGATGAAGGATTCAATTACGAGTCCAACGGTTCTTTCCGGAGCGAAAATGGAGCTATAACGAAGAAGTTATGGCCAAAACAGTGATCGGTGGAGCTTAAAACTCGCGGTACATTTTCCACGGAAGTGCCCCGCGGAAGTGACACCTTGTCACTTTCGCTGGCACTCTCACCAGCAGGGATCTAGACGATTAAAATCGGGATTTTCTTCATTTGGTCATATCTTTCTCATTTCAACTCCGTTTTGGCCGATTCTTTTTGCTATGGTTTCGTATTTAAGAGTTTTTCAAGGTTAGATTGTTAGTTTTGGGCAGATCCAAGAGTATTTGGTGGTGGATTGGAAGCAAAGGTCAAGAGTTCATCATCATCACTTCCATCTTCAAGAATTTTTGGGTTTTCTAGGTTTTCACCAAAACCTAAGTGGTAAGTTCATCCTCCTAGGTTCTAAACTTGGTTATAAGTTATAAATAATCCATTGATGGTTTCCTAGTGTTTGATTCCTTTGATTTCGGTTTGGTTAATTTTGGGAGTTTTGGGTCAAACTTTGGGTTTTGCCCAAAATAGAGATATTGATGTTAAGTGTTTGGGGAACAATTATTTATGGTGGAATATGTATATTTATGGTTGGAACCTTGTGGAACTAGGTTTTGGAAGATTTGGTTTGAAGAACCAAGTTTCTTCAAGGAAAGCTCTAAGTGGGTAAAATCTAGATTTAGTCTAAATCTAGCAAGGTGAGTTTACTAAACTTTTGTTAAAACTGGATACACATCATATTTGCTTATTTGTTGTCATTATCACATATTTGCTCAAAATATTCATCTTTACGGGTTTAAGTATTTGATGGTATTTTCATGAGATTATGTAAGAAAGATGTATTAGAAGTATCATCCCATGATTTACTCTATTTCGTGTAATTATTTGGGATTTACATTATGTGTGCCCACAATGGGTAATTTTCATGATTAAGGAATACATGTTGGGTATAATATGATGATTTTCATTTGGAATACTCTCTTGGTGATATTGCATCTACAACGTGGCTATGTGGATATATAAGTCTTATGGTGGACTCATGTTATTAGGAGTGTGATATTGTACCCATGGTTGGTATTGAATTATACTTGGTTGAAATATACCTAAGGACCTCCTATATGCATTATGTTGGACGAACCAAGTCAAGGACACTAGGAGGATGTATTCTTGGGCGCCACCGTGATGGTATGTGCCTAGACCTCCGCCACTCGGGGAATTTCCTTTTGGTGTAGTCTTCGGGTGTGTCGGGCCTTTGGGGTGTTTCTTGTTAAGGGCATCAAGGTATATCGACTCTTGGGGTGGAATTGATTGGTGCTATGGGTCTCCCCCGTTGACTCCATACATGTTGAAAATTGGTTAACTATTGATAAGAGTCATATATGCTCTATCATGCTATTTCTTGTTCAACTCACTAGGCTTTTTGGCCTATCACTTGTTTGGTGTCGATGTGTATCTCAGGTTTTAGCGGCATCGATTCTAAGCTGGCATAGTGCTTGGGTGAGAGATTTGGGAATATTGTAATTGGACTTGCTTTTGGTAGGAGAACCTTTGGGTCTATAAATGTCACCCTTATTTGTAATCTCTTTTCTAGTTATGGAAATTAGATTAGTTGGTTGTTATTTATTGTCCGTTTAATTACGACTGCATTTAAACAGGTTTGTGTATTTTCCCCATAGTTGGGAGGCTAATGCTTTGGCAATTTTATATACCGCATGTCCGTTTTTTGGATTTTTGTTATCCCTATTTTAGAGTGTTACAAGTTGGTATCAGAGCTCTAGTTTAAGTGAACTAGGCATAGGAAGATTTTTTCAAAGGTTAGTTTTTTTTTTATGACCCGACTCTGAATATGTTCAAATTATCTAATCAAGAATGGGAAGATTTTTTCAAGGTTAGTTTTTTTTTTTAACAATTTTAGATATTAATCAAAATAGCACAGGTATTATATAAACAATGATTTTACTTTGGATGCAGGGACATCCAAAAGCAAAAACTTTAAAGACATCACCATTGCGATTTCCTGAACTGTGTATTACTTTATTCGAGGGGACTACTGCTACTGGATCTCGTGCTTATGCCCCTAGTTCAACTCGTGACAGGACTTCTATGGTTTCATCATTATCATCATTTACATCTTATATCCATAGTGTTCAAAATGAGGAGGATGAAGATCATGATGAGGAAGAAGTACCAAATGTCAATAAATCGAGTGCAAATCCTTCAAATATCGAAGTACCAAGTCAACCTTCATCTAGACCATCTAAGAAGAGTAAAGTCAAGGTCGATATGGATGAATTGGCTGTGGATTTGAGGGGTGTATTTCACACACTTGTTACATGATAACCCATCTTATGGTATCTTGAAAGCACATTTTCCGATATTGAAAAGAATGGCACCGTTTACTTAAGGTTCAAAGAGACGTTGTTATTGCATGTTTTGCGGTTCACAACTTCATACGAAAGGAAGGTTTAAGTGATGAGTTATTTTCTGAGTATGATTAAACCAATGACCAAGGGGACGATGTCGGTGATGAGGTCGAAAAGGTTCACGTGCATGAGAGGTACCGATGACCAAACATATATGGCTAGTTTAAGAGAAGAAATTGCGACACAATTGATGCAAAACGGAGACTGATTTTAGTTGTTATAAGACTTTGTTGATGTTTTATATTGTATCTGAACCAATTAACATATTTCAGTTGATTTTAGTTGTTATGAAGACTGGTTTTAGTAGTATAACTTAATTAAATTCTATAGTATCACATTTTCAGGGATAAAATAGACGATAGTATATATTCAGACGTTTCCAACTTACAAAAACAAACATTCTTTTTTATTCTGTAACACCCAAATTTTCGCTTAGTAAGTTTCCGTTCACCTTTAGTCATCTCTTCATCTTCCGTTTATCTTTTTGGGTGGAATAAGTTGTACTTTCGAACCTTAAATCGACCCATGTGAGAATCTCGAGTTTTGATCCTTTTTTCGGGCTCGATACGTGTGGCGCGAGAGTGACTCGCGATAGTGACATGTGTCACTATCGCGTGGCACAATCTCCGGGAGAGTACCACCTACGGTACAATATCCGCGAGAGTGCCCTCGCGATAGTGACAATGTCACTATCGCGTGGCAGGTCGCTGTCGGGGTCTGTTTGGTTAAAAATGTGGATTTTAGCCCCTTTCTCATTTCTAACTCACCCATTTCATTTATTTCTCTCTCTCTCAACCTCTCCCCTCCCAAGAACCAAACCCTTTACCCCCATTGTTGATTTTGAGCATTTAAAACACCAACCTAGAGTGTTTCAAGCGATTCTCCCTCATCTAGCAAAATGTGGAAGCTTGAGCTAAGATATCTTCACCCTCTCCACCTTCTTCATCATCTTTATCTAATTTCTAGGGTTTCCACCTAACCCTTTTCATCATTTGGAAGTTTGGGAGTTTATGGCTCATGTTGGTAACCTAGAAGCATTTTGGGTGGTGGATTGAAGCTATGGATAAGGTAATCTCCCCTTCTCTTCACTTTTGGAAATTAGGGTTTTGTCATAAGTTGAGATCTTTATGTAAAATGTTTGTGGATCGATTCTAAATGGTTGAATTAGTATATTCATGGTTGGAAACTTGTAATGATAGGTTTTTGAAAAGTTTTGCTTGTGGATTCGAAATTCTTCAACTCAAGTTGGGGTAAAATCTAGATTTAGCCTAAATCTAGCAAGTTGAGTTCAAGTTGATTTGTGAAAACGGTGTACATGCCAAAATGTCTATTTTAAAGTGTTTATATGTTTTACATGGAATTGTTAACTGCTGATAAAGTTCGGTTATTTTGAAAGTGTTTAACTTTATAAACTTATATAGCACACATCTTTTGGATTTTGGACATTTTGATACAAAAACCATTTTAATATGTTTCTTTGGTGGATTAATACTTAATTGGGTGTCATTTTAAGTAATTGTCCTTTTGGGTGCAACTGACTTCATAAACCATTTGGAAAATACATATCATTGTATTATGAGCCATTTTGGAAAATTAAGGGAATGAGTCCTTTGGGAAAACGTTTTGTTTCAACCAATGAGGAGGTTTGGGTTAATCACATTTTTAGTCATTTCGTTTGCATATCCGTTGGTCAAACGCGTTTCAATGTTTACACTGGCTTTCATTGGAGATTTAAGTAAATTGTTAAGCCTTTGGCTCGATTTTGACTAAAATGAGTCTTGATGACATTTGTCCGGTTTAATAGCCCGTTGTGGATTTTTAGTATGATGGCGTTTATTACGTGTCATTTGAGAGTTACATGTTTTGAGTGCGTTGGTCGTTCAATTGGAGTCATGTAATGTTTTAGACTGTAATGCAGTGGATCAATAGGCATATGAGTCGGTCTTTATTGTTTAAAGAAAATGGGCTATTATTTATATGTTGACACCAGAATTAGTCATGGGTATTTCGAGGATAATACGATGAGGGATCGTGGAGTCCAATACCCGAACCTGCATCCATGATGTAATTTCTGAGTCTATTTTTATGGAATAGTTATGTTGGTCCCGGAGGTGCTTAACAAGTTTATAGAAAAGGGGGGTTGAATACAAACACAAAATTTAAAGTTTAATAAATTGTTTTTTGATAAATCAAACACAATTTACATCTTTGTTGCGGAATAAGATTAAGCATAACTCAATCTAAACAAACTTAAGAAACAATAAGATGATTGCACTAGAAAATAGAGAATGAGAGATTAGAGAGTATAGAAAACAAGGGTTTCTATATGTTAGAAAGATGAAGACTCAAGAGTAGAGCACCCTCTCATATGGAGAGGTAATCTTTCTATTTATACCCTATGCATTAAATTCATGGCAGGGTACTTTACACGTGTCATTCATTGATTGCCTTTGGGAGTCTGACTTTGGAAGACATGTTTTCGGCCGTATCATGAACAGTGTAGTTGACAGATTTGTTGTACGAATTGTGGCAGAGGCATGTCCGTTCTGACACATCATACTGGGTGTGCAAGATAAGACAAAAGAGATTTGAGACATAAGCTAAATGATCATTGATCGCTGAATATCTCTTCCTTCATAGATACAAAGAAGTTCAGCTATCGCTGAAGCTTTTCCTCAGGTTTCTTCGCGTGTGAGTAGAGTTGTCTTTGCTTCACTGATATCCGTATCAGGTTACTAGTAGACTTGTCTTTGTTCAACAGCTTCGTCTTCGATTCAGGTATGAACATTTGTTGATGCGAAACTTGTCTTCAGGGATTACGTTAACTGTTTACATCATAAACCATCAGCGATAACTGAACAGACTCAGTCTGATCGCTGATAGTGAAACACTAATACATATAAATGTTTACTAAAAAGATTATCAGCGATAACTGAATAGACTCAGTCTGATCGCTGATGGTGAAACACTAATACATATTAAAACGTAATTTTCACTAAGTATAGAAGAGGGTCGTTATCAAATCACTGAGAGAGTTTGGATCAACAATTTCCCCCTATTTGATAATGACAAAGTAAATGAAGAAAATTACTTTATAGTTCAAAATAATGGAATAATCAGGACTCATAACATACATGTCCCAATTACTATTTTGAGGGATCTTTTACAGTACTGATAGAGTTAAGTACTTCACTGAAAGTTTCATTAATTCAAAGATAGAATTACAAGGTATGAAAATCACAAGTACAAGTGAGGAACTAACTACTATAAGTTTAACTAATAGATTACAAGAAATAGGAAACTAATCTATCAGCTATCTAAAGAAGACTTTGGAGGATTGATCATATACTCAGGTATTTCTTCTCCTATTTGCCTTCGTTCTGAAGATTCTTGACTAATGATTGCTTTGATTGGCTCAGCTGAAGGAGAGAAGTCACACCATAAGCATAGGAGATCCTTGAGATGGCTGAGGGGACATATAGGAATTTCAGATACTCTTTGGAATCTGAGTTGTTCCCCATCATCTCTGAAGAAGATTCCAAAAGGCTCTTTAAGTACTTGCCCTGTAAGATATGGTCCACCAAGGGGAAGAGATAGATCGAGAACTGAAAGATCAGGAGGAGGGCCAAATAGAGCTTCTCTTGAGAACTTGATGGAGGTTTCGTTTCTTATCACAACGACATTTTCAGAAGAGGAGGAGACATGCTTTCTTTTTAGTTGCCTTGGCTTAGAAGGAAGAGCAGATGGCACCTTTAGGATGGCAGCGACTCTGTTGATGAGAGCATCATTTATCCCTTCAACATAGCCTCTGTAGGTTGACTTGGATTTCTTCAGCACATCTTTGAACTCTAGCCATTCCATGTAGCCGAAGCTTTCCAGCTTTGAAACGAACATAGCCTTACAACTTCCATCCTCTCTGGTTATCTCCATTGTGACAGAAGTTCAGTCCTTCTTCTTTCTCCCTGAGATGACAACGACTACGATCTTCATTGGGTCGGAATGATAGTCGACTTTATGTTTGCACCATTCGACTGTGTTATCGCTGACCGCTTGTTCTTTTGAGCGCTCCTCTTCAATTTCCTTTAATAGAGCATCCTGGACTTCCACTGGTTTCTTTTTCAGCTTCTTGTATTTTACTTGAGAGGACTGAATCTTGAGAGCAAGAGAGGCATCTCTTTGACAATCAGCTATCAGCTTCTCAGCCCTGACAGATTCTTCGATTTCAACTTCAGTCAGGAACTCTAGTTCTGTAGATGTTGTTTGAAGAGGGACCTTCAGTCGTTGACTCTCTAGATGAGAGATCATCTCTATTCTTCTCTTCATCTCTTCCTCTGACCAATGAGATGGTCTCTAGAGGGCCTTCCTGGATGTTGCAGGTATTCTTCTTTTTCATCTTCTTCATCAATCTCATTTAAGGAGATTAGGATTATTGATTCATCAGCTATGGAAGCTGGGATTATTTGTAGTTCCTTACCCTTAAGTAGGGGAGAGAACTTTTTGGTCAGAAAATAGAAAGAAAAAAAGTTAGTGTTTGTTTTGGGAAGAAGAAAGATAAAGGCTAGAAGGAAACAAGGGTTGGGAATTTATAGAAGGATATGGGAACAAGTGAAAGGCATACATGAGAAAGATTCTCCTCAGATAGTGAAACTTTAGTCAGGCTTCCATCAACAGTTGTACCCTTAGATTTGCTTTGGGAAGGGGTTCCTGAAGATGTTTCATTACTCCCCCCTGCTGTGACAACTTCTTTCGAAACTATCACTGATGATGTGGTTGTTGCAGAAAAATATAAAGATTGGTCTTCTTCATCGTCATCATCATCATCTTCTTGGTGGTGTTGCTCTTCATCTTGATCTTGAAGATCAAGATCTTCATCTTCTTCATCCTCCTCCTCCTCTTCTTCTTCTATTAAGACTTCGAAAGAAGGAGGGGCTTGTCAGCAACCTTCTCCCCCTCAACACGAGAGGGAGGTTCTTCCTAGTGAACCTCAGCATCAGCTTCCTCTGTATTTTCTTCAAAATCTTTCTCCCCCTCTTTATCATTATCACCGAGGGAGAGGTCTTTAGTGTGAGAGGAAGGTTGTGCAACGGCCAACGATCGGACTTCAGCCTCCAGACTTTCTAGGCGTCCTTCAATCACAGGGAGGTCTGAAGTAGCATGATGAATGAATTCAACAGCTACGTTAAGAGAGGTGCGGTCAGCCTCTGTGAAGGAAGGAGAAATCGTCGGAGCTGGTGCATTCAGCTTCTCAAGGACCTGTTGGAGAATAGATGTACAGGAATCGATCTTCGTAGATAACCCCTGGGCATCGTTGCTGAGAGAATCGAACCATCCCTGAAGGAGTTGAGTATCCTCCTTAACTTTGACAAAATCTTTCTGAAGAGCTGAGATTTGTGAGGCTTCAGCTTTGGTGGAGCAGGTAGCTGTCAGTTGCTTCAGCTCTTCACCAGCGATATTAACGGCGCTGGTGGTTTCGTTGATGGAGGTGGTGATAGTTGAGTATCCTCCTTAACTAGTGGCGATGGTCTCCTTAGTCAATTTGGCCTTCTTTGAAGGACCAGAAAGACTAGCTGACGGTCGTTTTGAAGCGGTTTTAGCGACAGGGTTAGCTGGAGAAGGAACCTCCGGCGTAGCCGCTGAAGATGAAGAATGGAGAGAGAGTCGAGAGCGTAGAGTAGAGATACTTACCTCGTTGTCGAGCGGTTTGACCTCCAATGAACGCTGACCCACTTTTGTAAAGGTACCATCAGGGGTAGTGGGGTAAGAGTCAGGGTAGAGAAACTTCAGGTATGCATAGATAAACCGTACATACGGGATCTTGGGATCCCTCTCCGTCTTCTCTATCTTTGACTTGAGATCGTCAAAGATAGCAGTGGCGTAGTCAAAGTTCTTTCCAGCGATGACCGAGTAAGCCATTTGGACTTGAACTTTGCTTGTCTGATCAAGTGAACCACTTTTCCCACTAATACATTGAATGAAGTGAGAAAATATGAAATTCGGTTGAGAAGGCATGTTTGCCTTCTTGATGAAAGTCAACCGCTTGTTGGGGATGGTCGATCGGGGCTTGTTATCCCAACAATATTCTATATCATCCAGAAACTGGATGACTTCAACATCAGTTGGAAGGGCGTCAAATCCATTCTTGGGTTTGTCAGGAAATCTGAGTGCCTTCCTCAGGCTGAAAGCAGTCATCATGCCTGGTCCTAAGTCAGTGCGGAACGAGAGAGCAGGTACTAGTTCACCTTTCTTGTTAGGAATGGAGGTTTCATCAGCTGTAAACCAAAACTGTTGGAGAAGCATTTTGGATGGCTTAGGATCCACAGTGAGGGCGTAAGCAATGCAAGATTGCTTCAGGAACTGAGTAGCTTCCACTAGGTGTGGGTGTTTGACACCATCGAAGTCCAAACATCCAAGGTGGTTGTTCTTGGGGATTTCAGAGTCAGTGATATCGAACTTGACTGTCTTGGAAGCAACGAGAGCTGATTGTGCCATTTCTGAATATGGAAATAATCGAGAATAGAAGGAAAAGTTTAGAGTCTAAAAATAAAGAAGTTTTTACCAGTTTCTATTTGAGGAAAGAAACGTAGAAAAAAACCAAAATATTTGAATATTAAAACGTTGTTCTTAGTTGAAAATGAAGAACAATGAGAAAAACAAGGGGTTTGAATGAATAAAATAAAAAAAATGATTTTAGTGAATAAAAATCTTATAAAAACCCATAATGATGGAACATAAATAGGATTTAGTAACAAGATTAAAATAAAAAAGAAGATCAAGATAACCTGTTGATCTTGAAGGAAGATGATGCAAATGCTTGAAATTTCTTGAGAGAGAATTCTTGCTTGAAAAGATTTCCAGAAAGCGTAAAAACGATAAGAATGAAAATCATTCCTTTTATATGTAAGAGAGTGTGAGAGAGAATGAGGCAGGAAAACAAATGATCATCATGACATGGACACGTTTGAAGGAGTTGATTGTATAGAAGAGCAACGGGCAAACGTGTCAGAGAAAAGCATGCCATGGACTGTCGGTTCAAATGACGTCATAGGAGAGAGAAAAACGTTTCATTTGCCCTTTTTTTTTGAAATTATCTCTGAAGAAAAGTCAGCGATAGATTTTCTTTTTGAAAGTATCCCTTATATAAATTTAGGGATTTATTTTTCTTTTTAGAAGGATCACTGATGAGAAATATCAGCGATAGATTTTGTTTATCAAAAAGCTTTTAATCATTTGAAGAAAATTCAGTGATTAAAGTTTATATTTTGAAAAACGTCTAACTGAATGAAGATTCAGTTGTTGAGAGTAAGATAACATACCTGAGAGTCAGATATTTATTCAGATATTAATTGATAAAGGGAAACTTAGAATCACTGACATAATGCATGAACGATGAAGATTTACTTTTCAAGATTCAGCATTCCAAGCTCACTGATGAGAAAGTTGAACCTTGTCTCATCAAGAGGTTTGGTGAATAAATCAGCAAGCTGATAGTCAGTGGGGATAAAGTGAAGTTCAATATCACCATTCATCATATGATCTCTGATAAAATGATATCTGATCTCTATGTGTTTCGTCTTTGAATGTAGCACTGGATTATTGGCTATAGCAATAGCACTAGTGTTGTCGCAATAGATTGGAATCTTTGATAGCTGAAGGTCATAGTCTAATAGTTGATTTCTCATCCATAAGACCTGAGAACGACAACTTCCAGCGGCTACGTATTCAGCTTCAGCTGTGGAAGTGGACACTGAATTTTTCTTTTTGCTTGTCCAGCTTACCAGCTTTCCTCCTAGGAGTTGACATCCACCAGTGGTACTTTTTCTATCAAGTTTACAACCTGCAAAATCACTATCGGAATATCCTGTTAGATCGAACCCTGAGTCTTTGGGATACCAAAGGCCGAGGTTAGGAGTTCCTTTCAAATATCTGAAAATTCTCTTAACAGCGATCAGATGGGATTCCTTGGGTTCAGATTGATAGCGTGCACATAAACAAGTAGAGTACATAATGTCAGGTCGGCTCGCTGTAAGATACAGCAGGGAGCCTATCATTCCTCTATAGGCAGTGACATTAACAAGTTTTCCAGATGGATCTTTGTTAAGTGTCAGAGGAGGTGTCATAGGAGTTTTCATCGCTGAAGTTTGTGTAAGATCAAACTTCTTCAGCATATCTTTAACATACTTACTTTGGCTGATAAAAGTACCTTTGTCAGATTGTTTAACCTAAGGCCAAGAAAATACGTTAGCTCACCCATCATACTCATTTTGTATTCTTTCTTCATTCTTTCAGTGAAGCGAGTACATAGAGATGGGTTAGTAGAACCAAATATGATGTCATCGACATATATTTGTACAAGAATAATATGACCTTTTATCTTTCTGAAAAATAATGTATTGTCAATTTTGCCACGTTCAAATTTTTCAAAGATAAGAAAATATGAGAGAGTGTCATACCAAGCACAAGGGGCTTGTTTGAGACCATAGAGAGCCTTATCCAATTTATAAACATAATTTGGATGCTTGGGGTCATAAAACCCTGGAGGTTGTTCTACATAGACTTCTTCATTCAGCTTTCCATTTAGGAACGCTGATTTTACATCCATTTGATACATAATGAAGTCTTTATAGACTGCATAGGCTAAGAATAGTCGTTTTGCTTCGAGCCTAGCCACAGGGCCAAAAGTTTCATCATAGTCTATGCCTTCCTCTTGTCTGTATCCCTGAGCAACAAGTCGAGCCTTGTTGCGGGTTACAGTTCCATGTTCATCAAGCTTGTTTCTAAACACTCATTTGGTGCCTATAACAGTTTTATCAGATGGTCTAGGAACGAGATTCCAAACTTTGTTGCGAGTGAACTCAGTCAGCCCTTCTTGCATAGCGCTGAACCAGTTTGGATCCATGAGGGCATCATCAGTCTTCTTTGGCTCTATTAAAGAAATAAAGTTAACAAAGAGGCAGATATTACCTGAACTTCGTCGTGTCTGAATACATGCATTGGGATCACCAAGAATTTAATATATGGGGTGATCTTTGGTCCATCGCTGAGCAGGAGCATGGTTGCTCATTTC
Organism: Arctium minus; assembly: GCA_954870635.1. Taxonomy (NCBI): domain Eukaryota; kingdom Viridiplantae; phylum Streptophyta; class Magnoliopsida; order Asterales; family Asteraceae; genus Arctium; species Arctium minus. Next base: position 8,803,375 of record OX941094.1, on the reverse strand, counting down.
AGAGGTTGGATCTACAATGGGAATGTTCACTGATGAAGAAGCTTGAGGTTCATCAGCGATTAGTTGTTGAGTATTAGACAGACCATTGTTTTCTGAGATGTTTTCAGACGAGGATAGATATGATGTAGGCAGTGTGTTTAGAGGCTCAGCTGAAACCCATGAGTTGGATTCAACGTTAGGAAGTATGATGTTTGGATCATCATCAGCAGGAGGAGGATTTGTGTGCTAATGGTTTGAGAAGAAGGGTTATGTTTCTTTGTAGTGAGAAAACATCCAAGCATTTAACTCTTCATTGTCAGCAATTGGTTTAGAGTTCGTTGAGCGAGTTTCATCAAAGGTGACATGAATTGTTTCTTCCACAGATTGTCTTCTCTTGTTGAAAACTCTGTAGGCTTTGGAGATGGATGAATATCCAAGAAATATTCCGTCATCAGCTTTTGGGTCGAACTTTCCAAGTTGATCTTTGTTGTTTAAGATAAAGCACTGACAACCAAATATGTGAAGAAAATTGGTAGATGGCTTTCTTCCATGAAAAAGTTCATAAGCTGTCTTCCAAATCGCGTTACTATCAGCGATCTGTTTTGAGTAAAACATGCAATATTTACAGCTTCAGCCCAAAATTGAGTAGGGAGGTGAGAATCGCTGAGCATTGATCTAGCAGTTTCAATGATCGTTCTTTTCTTCTTTCAGCGACTCCGTTTTGCTGAGGTGTTCTTACTAAAGAAAAGTTGTGAGAGACTCCCTTGTTCTCAAAGAAATTGTTCAGAGAACTGTTTTTTAATCCAGTTCCATGATCACTTCTTATTGAACGAACAGTAAGATTATTTAGTACTTCCATCTTTTTAACAAAAGATATTAGTTCTTCTGGAGTATCACTCTTGTAGCGAAGAAAGATAACCCAGGTGTAGCAAGAGTATTCATCTACAATGACAAGTGTATATTTCTTTCCAGCTATTGATTGGATGTTGACAAGGCCAAATAAATCCATATGCAAGAGTTGAAGAAGACTTGTCATTGAGGAAACTTGTTTAGACTTGAAACTAGCTTTTGTTTGTATTCCTTTTTCAGATGCTGAGCAGAGAGATTCTTTAGCATATTAGTGCTAAGGAAAACCAGAAACCAGTTCCTTAGATGAGAGAGAATTCAGGGTTTTGAAGTTTAGATGAGAGAGCCTTTTGTGCCATAGCCAGTTGACATCAGAAGAGGCTTTAGAGAGAAAACATACAATTTCAGTGGTAGTAGAGTCCATATCTATTACGTAGACATTTTCTTTACGATAACCACTGAGAGCAAGTTTTCCTTTCTCATTTACCACTGGACATGCTTTCTTAGTAAAGCGAACTTCATAGTCTTTGTCACATAGTTGACTGATGCTCAGAAGATTGTGCTTCAGTCCATCTACATAAGCGACTCTTCTGAAGGTAGTTGTCCCATTGCTGAGGATACCAAACCCTCGGGTATATCCGTTTCCATTTCCACCAAAGGTCACAGAGGGACCTTTCTCTTCCTTGTATTCAGTGAGCAGGTCTTTTTGTCCTGTCATATGACGAGATCATCCACTATCAAGGTACCAGATGCCCTTTGATCCATGCAAACATAAGGAAGATTAAGCTTTGTTTCGTATCCACTTTTCAATGGGTCCTTTAGGGTTAGTGGAGATGGAAGGTTCAGCAATCTTCACAGCAGATGAAGATTCAGCTTCAGTGGTAACCTTCACCTTGGTTAATTTCTTAACCTTAGTGGTATTCTTCACCTTGGTCGATTTTTCAGCTTTGATGACCTTCTCAGCCTTGGAGGCATTCATCTTCACTTTAGCTGATTTATCAGCTTTAGTGGCAATTGGACATTTGCTTGCAATATGGTCAGTAAATCTACAGTGCTAGCATTTTCTATATTTGAATGTGGTTTTAGGACCAGATGTAGATGGTTTTGAGAATTTAAGATGAGCAGGTCCAACTCCAAGAATGCCTTTATCATGATATCTGGGAGGAATTTTCATTTCTTCATATCTCTTAGGATTAAGATCAATCTTTAGCTTTGGAGGACAGAGATCAAAGATTTCTATCACAGAGCTAGAATATTGTTTTACTAAAGGTTTAGAAGGAACTTTCAGCTTTGCTTTCTTGGTAACCTTCTGAGGATGGAGAATAGATTTTCCTCTATCTGAAGGCTTAGAGCTTTTAGATATTTCCTTAGGGATTGGATTAGAAGATGATGAAGGATAAAACCGATTATAAGAAGTGTCAGAGATAGTAGAGACAAACGTTCCAAACTTAAGCATGGAACTGTCCTTTTTATACTCATCCCGTGGTTTCCAAAAACCAAGACCAGTTCTATCACTGTCAGGAGCTTGAGCATTTATTATCTCAGTGATCTTTGTTGAGGATTTGCACCATTTTTCAACAGTAGCCTTTTCTGCTTTTAGAGCAGCGATGGCTTGTTCACGTTCAATGCTGATGATTTCATTTATAATGACTTGATCTTTCAAAATTTCCTCTAAAAGAGTCAGTTCTCTGATCTTTTCATGACATTTCTCTAGCTGTTCAGTTAAATCAACATTTTTGTTCTCAGCTAGAGTTTTGTCGTTTAGAGCATTGTAGAGATCAATCGTCAGCACATCAACAACGTTACTTCTCTCAGCTTCAGGTAGAGTGGGATTAGTAGAGATAGATACCTGAGATGATATATAGCTTCATAGAAGTTTCAGTTGGTTCTTCCACTTCTTCTTTAATCTCAGCCATGAGGCAGAGATTAGCGACTTCTTCATCAGAACTCGATTATTCTGATTCAGCCTAGTCGTGTTCTTCAATGATGAGACCTTTACCTTTTCGCTTGTAGTTTTTCATCTTTTGATATTTGTCTTTCAGGTTTAGGTATTTTTCATCGCTGGATCTTCTTGAGGTAGGAGGTTTGAAGACCTTCTTCGACCTGCACTCACTAGCAAAGTGTCCAATCTTTTCACAGTTAAAGCAAGTAGCAGTAGCCTTATCAACAGGGGTTGATTTTGGCTTGTAAGTAAGAGAGAGAGGCTTATTTCTTCGGAAATTGCTCTTTCTTGCAAATCTCTTAAAAGAGTTTGTCAAGAGTGCTAAGGACTCATCAAACTCTGAAAGATCAGTGTCTGATAGATCCTCAGATTTAGAATCTAACTCAATGATGGTAAGAGTAGATCACTGAGATGGAATTATCTCTGAAGATATTAAAGCAACAGGAGTGCTTTTGGAGTCTTTAGAATCTTTTACAAGATTCTTCTTCAAGAGATTTGATTGCTCATAGTTGAGAAATATTCCATACAAGGTGCTGAGAAAAGAGAATTTAAGTCTTTTGTCAGCTTAAGACATATTGAATAACTGTCCCAGCTTTCAGGAAGACATTCTAGGAATTTGGTTAAGACCTCAGAATTAGAATAGGTCCTACCCACAGTTCTTAGATCAATGATTAACATCAGATAGTGATTCATTCTTACCAGCGATAAAACTTTCATACTGTCTTACCAATTTAATCTTTCGAGTCTCTTGGATTTCAATGGTGCCTTCATATTGAACATATATGGTTTCCCACATTTCTTTAGAAGTTTTAAGATGCATGATGGAATGGAAAACTTCATCACGCAAAGCCATAGAGATAATGGTCTTTGCCCTTGCATCTATACCAACCTTCTTTTTGTCTTCATCACTCCATTGTCTTATTTCCTTAATAACATAGCGTTCAGGGATAGCAGGAGTGGTGGCAGTAGTTGGAACGGCAGTTATGATTCGGACAATTTCATAGGGTCCATTTGCTACATACTCAGGTATAGTAGGATCTGCACCTTCAAGAAATAGCACCATTCGATTCTTCTAGAGAGAAAAGTTATCTCTGCTAAATCGAGGAGGTTTAGAAAGTGAACCATTATCATAGTAGTTTGTGTTTATGTTAAGTGCCATTTTAGAATAGCAAGGAAGAGAATAAAGCAAGACCTTGTTAAATAATATAATATATGTTAATTTATGTTAATTTATGTAACCAAAATATTAATTTTAGAAAAAAAATAACGTTACTTTTGACGATTTTAAATAACCGTTATACATAATATACATTAGAAACAAAAGTTTATCAACTATATAAATAAATGTAAGGGTTCAAAGAAGATCCCTTAAAAATGAAGAATAAAGGAATCCACATCAATATCATTAATCGATTTTAATCAAATGGTTATTAGAGCATCTCCAACAACATTGCTAAAATAGAAAAAAAAAAAATGACTTTTGCTTTGCTATTCATCTCCAACAGCATTGCTATATGATTTGCTAAAATAGAGAAACTTCAAAAAAATCTCTAAATATAGAGAATTCTCTATAATCTCTAAACATGAAAGATAAAATATTATTTTAATGATTTCTTACCAAAATTAAGAGAAGGACAACCTTTTCAGAAGAGAGAAAATATTATTTTAATCTCTAACAGGAGAGAGAAAATGTTATTTTAATAATATATGTAATGATTGATTCTCTAAAATAGAAAAACTATTGGAGTAAGAAGAAAATATTTTTAGAGATTTTGACTTTTAATTCTCTATTTTAGAGAAATTTTAGCAATGCTGTTGGAGATGCTCTTAAAAATCAGACATTTTTAAATGCAAAGAGTAATTTGGTACATTATAATAATAGATAATAATTTTATTTTATTGAAATGTGATTGGTTGATTACAATTCATGTAATCAATTCCCTATTCAATTCAAACTTTCTTCCCCTACGATTTGATAATATATGGAAGAAGGAAAAAAAACGTATTTCTTTCTTCTCTCCACTTTGATAATGTTATTGTTACCTCATTGAACCCGTAAATGTTGCCCTACTCAAATGGATAGTGACAAGCATGGACATGATATGTGCGTAAAATTCACATGTGAATTAACAGAAAAGAGTTTTAGTTTACAACCATAATTTTGAATTCGATTGACATACATATTCACATGTGAAATTTTGTAAAACCCGATATTTGCATACATACAACCTCTTAATTCTCAGATGTGAATGTACCAAAAGAGGATACATACACATGTGAATGAACAACATAGGAGGCTTTGTAGGGCCGAACGTATTTATACACTTGAAATTGATATGTTTATTCACATGTGAATGTACATACGAAATATTCAGTAACTTACATGTTATAATTTTCACACTAGAATGAACCAAAGAAAAGGGCTTTAGTATACAACCATAATTGTGAAATCATTCGATGTACATATTTACATGTGAATATAAATGTGAAATTTTGTAAAAAGTCTAAATCCATATTTGTATAAGCAAGACTTGAGAGTATTCACATGTACAAAATGAAGGTTTTGTACACTTGAGCAAACTAATTTTCAAAGAGGAGCAGAGGCAAAATTAGAGTGATTTTTTTAGAGGTACAAACTGTAGAGTTAGAAATAAAGTGACCGACACGAATTAAAGCAGATAGATGGACGATATTAAATGAGAAAGAACTATTTTGTAGCATTTTCATATGTCGGTGAGGGGCGATGAAGGGTAGTAGGTGGATGAAATGTCAAAGAAAAGGAGTGGGGAGACTATGGAAGGTTTTGGGAAAGAATCAGATCAACTGTATCTTGATCAAAAAACAACTTTCACCCAATCTTCAAACTCATAATCGAATTGATTCCTTCTTATAAATGTCAGATTACAGATTCTTGAAGTCAAATCTCCAAACCCAAAATCAAATTTGATATTTATTCCCATAGTTGCATAAATTTTCAGAGATAAATTAGGGATTTAAAAAAGGAAAAGTTTAGAAAAATTCAACAAACTTTCCCACTTTAAACAAGTGTTTGAACTGTTTTTAGGGACCAACTTCTAAAAGTCCGATAGTTTATCTATTAAGAAAAAAAAATATTCATAAACTTAATCATTTAAAATAAGAAAGTTCAATGATTTACTCATTCAAAAAAAAATCCAGATACTTGATCAATTTAAAAAATGATAAAGTTGGTTGATTTTTTCTAAACTTTCCCGTTTTAAAAAGTTACATGGGATAAACAAAGTAAAGAGTAAGGGTGTTTAGAATATTTCTTAATTTTCCTAATATTTAAAATCTTGGTTTTTCATTAAATCTTATATGAATAAAACTGTTTGTATGGATTAATATATCTGTTTAGATCAGTAAGACTTTCGTTTGAAAGATAGATTTTTTCATAGATGGAATATGCGCATGTATGTAGATGGTTGGGAAAATTTGATTTTCTACATAAAGCTCCCCTATAAACTTACTGAATAAGTCATTTTTTATAATAGTAACTTACTGAATAAGTCACATTAAACACATGCTACAAGAGGTTTCTGCTCTTTATAAAACCTCCATCTATAGAGATATTAGATCTCTTACAACCTTTTGTCATTTCAATCTAACTGTCATCCAGGTTTTAACAAATTGTATCTACCGAGAGATATCACCAATTCTTACATCAAAATATAAAATCCTAAACATATTCTTTTTATCCATCAATTTTTTTAGTGTAAGATTTGGTGTTAAATTTGGTATTTAGTGCGATATATACCAGCTAATCACAAAAACATACACAATTTCAGTACAAAAAACACGAAATTTTGGCATACACCAACTCGAGAAATCAGGAAAATGGAAACCCGGATACGGTCACGATCAATTACGACATCAAATCCATAAAGGAAATGTTGCATTTATCTGGAGATGAAGAATTATGTCTCCAGTGAACCGTAATCTCTCAAAACAAGCTCGACTTCTTCCACGACTCCCAAATCCCGAAACCAACGAGCCAATTTCTCCGAACCTTCTTTCCCAATCATTATCCCATCCCTCTCCAAATCCATCAAAAAGTCCAAAACTTCCTTCAGCTTATTCTCCTTCTGATAAACATCCAACATCAAACCCACACACTTATCGTTGGGCAAAATACCCGCTCTCCTCATATTCTCATACACAACTCTAGCTTCTCGACTTTTACCCGCACCTACATACGCGTTAATCAGGACCGTACATATCTTATCATCGGGAATAATACCCGCAATCTGAATTGCATCAAAGATTCGTTGAGCTCCTACACTATCACCATTCATGGAGTATGCTCGTAACATTGCTTTATAAACTTCGCTTTTTGCATAAACTTGTAGAGCTTCCATTTCCGTTAGCAAAGTCTCGGCGTCTTCTAACATTCCGGCTCGGATGTATGCCATAACCATGGACCCATAAGCTCGGTTATCCAAAGGGCGGCCGAGAAGTTTCATTTGTTCGAACGTGTCTTTTGCGAGGTTAAAGTTCCCAGATTTACTGTACATGTGAATTAAAGCGGTTAAAGTCACTTGATCACATTCAAAGCTTCGATTCTTCATGGCTTGTAGCGCGTTTTCGGCATCTTGTAATCGACTTTCCTTAGCGTAACCGTGAATTATCTTTGTATAGTCACGGATATTAGGTTCGAACGAGTCTTCAAGAAGAGCAAATTCCGCTACCTATAGCAATGTTTCAAAAGTGATAACCATTATAATTTGAAAGGAGACTTGTAAACTCGACATTTATATAGAAGAAAAATGCATCAAAAAGATGAAATGAATTCGCCCAAAAATCTATGAACAAGTGGAAAAATTATACCTGAAATCGCAATGGATGATTCATGTTCCCCAATTCTTTAAGAACAACAAGCCAATCAGCTCGAACAGGTTTCATACTCCTCACCCACGCAGCCAACAACATCGATAGATTCGTTTTTTCAGGCGAAAAGCAAATCAATTGTTTCATCAACGCCCTGCACCGATTCGTCATTTTTTTCGGCAATCGAGATATATGATTCCGTTGGGCATCATTAATTTCATCAGGCTTGATTTCAATCCACCTAATCTTGGATCTCTCATCTTCAATTTTCTGCATTTGCCCTAGCTCACCAACTGCGCATACCAACCGTAAAACTACGGGGGGTTTTAGAAGGTTTAACTTTGTGGATTTTGTAAATCGAGATTGTTTCCATGAATGGAAGCAATGAAACACTTGATTTTTGCAGATTAGGGTGCAGTTAGGGTTTGAGAAAGCTAGCATGGTTATAGGGAAAGGGGATTGAGTAAACCTAGAGAGAATGCATGAAATTGAAGAGCATTCGTGCATAATTAGGTCATGGAAATCGAAGATTCAATGGATAGAGACCATAAATCTTGCTGGTTTTTAGGTTTCATTTCAATAGGATGGGAAGAACACGAAGATTTGCTTGTTGCAGGTTGAGAGAAGAGGGAATGGAAGAATCAGATAGGATGAAGTAGGGCTCTGTCCACGGGTTTGGGTCGGGTCGGGTTGGTCCCAGGTGTGCAAAACCTGACCGCACCCGAAAAACCCGAAAACCGACCCAAAAAACCCAATTAATTTGTTTTTTGCATTATCCTCCGAGGGGTGTTCATATGCAAACTTTTTAATGGTGCAAACCCATGCAACCCACTTATCTACCACATATTTTATTTTTCCAATTTTTTTATTAAAAAGGTAAAAATAAAATATGTGGTAGATAAGTGGGTTGCATGGTTTGCACCATTAAAAAGTTTGTATTTGAAGGTGCCTCTATATATATATATGTGTGTGTGTGTTAGACATTAGACCAAACCATTGTTAGTTATATTCAAAATTATATTACAATTTCAACCGTAATTTTATTTTGTTATTTACATGAGTCTTCAACTTTTTTTTGAGTTTGTTAGCATATTTGGTATGTTCTTATTTTTATTTTACTTCGTTCAAATACAAGTGCTTAGGTAGATTGTAAACTAACATACGAAAGTTTCAACCCGACCAATCCAACCCACACGATTTGGGTTGGTTTTGGTTGGGTTGTAGTTTTGATTGGGTTGAATTGGATTGAGACTTTCCAAACTGTAGCATTGGGTTGGGTTGTTCAAATGCCTTCAACCCGGCCAACCCAACCTATGTGCAGCCCTAACTGGTTGTGTTTGATTGGTTAGGTTGAAACTCAATTATATTATTTTACAATCAAGTTAAATTATTATATTTAAACAAAGTAAAATCAAATTGAAATTATACAAATAAGGCTATCAAGTACATAAGAGACATTAAAAGATATTTGCATTTGACTTTCATTTAACGCTAACAATTACATATATTAATTAAGGACTTAAAGTCATATTAAATCTATTGAGTTAATCGGGTTGAGTTGGGTTCAAATGACCCTAACCAATTCCAACCACATACCTATGTTTTGAAGATTTTACAACTCAATTAGGTATCGGGTAACTTCGTGATAGATTGGTTGGGTTGGTTTTTTGAGCATCCCTAGAATGAAGTTACATTGTAGCCTGCTTTCCATGCTCCATTATACGAGTTTTTACAAAATTGGTTTTTAGACTTCATTTATTTTGTAGATTACTTAGGGGTTGTTTGTTTTTTTTAAAAAACCTCTTAATGGCTCTTAAGTCTGAATCATTCAGACCTTTTTACACACCACATCTTATTAATCATAACTAAAATAAGACTTCAGACTTTAGACATCTTAAAAAACAAACGGCACCTTAGTGACATGCAATTTTTATTGGTTTTGGTTCCTTGACCAAATCGTCGTCTAATTGGAGGCATTAACTCAACCCATGTGAGGTAAAAGAAAATATAAACCACAAACTGTTAGGGGTGTCAAATTTGTATTATGACAAACCAACCAATTGCAATACCAGCCATACCAATTATTTGGTACCAACTAAATTGGATGGTAGTTTGTACCAACTTCATAAACTTGATTGGTACGTGATATTAAAAATTGTCTACCACGGTAATATTGTATTGTATTGACTTATACATAAAAAATCAATTAAGTGAATTGTATTTAATTATTAATGTATTTGATTCTTTTTTTAGAGAAATTTATTATTTATCATTATCAATTTAACATTTTATTGTTTAAGTTTAGTACATTTATACTTACTCTTCCCGCCTCCTTATAGCAACCTTAAAACATGTTCAAAAAACCGACCAACCTGATCACACCCAACCCAAAAAAAAAATCAACCTCATGTAACTCGACATATAATCGATATAAAATTAAGGCAACCCGAATCTATGGGGTTGATATTGGGTTAGGCCCAAATTAACCCGTCCAACCCGATAAACGTTTTAGCGGCTTTTCTAAAATTATTCATATTTCTTTTTAATATGTATAAGTTACCAAAAACAACTCGGCAATAACGAGCAATGGAATTCATAAGAGAACATTATTGGAAAGTTATATATAATACCTAAATATTTCAAGAACTCATATATTCTTTTGAATTATTAATCGTATTTCAAAGAAAGATTTCCTTATTTCTATGTTTTCAATATTGTTTTTACTTTGTTTAAACACGACCCGACCAAACCGACCAACCTGAACGGGTAGGGTTGAGTTGGGTTGCACTTTTGTTTGGGTTGGGTTGTAAATTTTCAAACCGTCAATATTAGGTTGGGTTATTGAAATGTCTTCAACCTGATCAACCCAACCCGTGAGCAACCCTACCTTAACTCATTACTAAGTAACTCCTCGTCTCCTCCTCTCAACACATGCCTCCAAGCTCTAGCCCTCCTCAACCATACTTATTTGGACAACATGTTGTTATTCCCTTGTGTTGATTCACTTCTTTAGACAACATGTTATGTTAATGAATTTGTAACTTCAACTTATAAGATGTTGGTACAAAATCGTATCAGCATGTACCAACGAAAAAAGTTGGTACCAAGTAGAGTTGGTTGGTACACGGTATAAATATTTGTTTACCAATTATAATTGGTTGGTAAACATCATTGTATTGAGAGAAAAAAAATGGTACTGTACTATGTTCACCCTTACAAACCGTACCGCGAAGGTTCTAAAAGCGCCATTTGGTGCAACGTGGGCAGGCGTGTTAGGCGGTAAAATGAACACCCCTCCTGTGTTATGCATGCACATGGTTGAGTCAACACTTCTAATTGGATGGTCGTTTGGTCGAGGGACCAAAACCAATAAAAAGTGCTTACCACCATATTATCTACGTGATAAATGAAGTTTATGGACCAATTCCATAAAACCCGATACCATAGGAACCAAAACTGTAATTTAGTCTAAAAAGTAAGGGCACTAATTTAAATTGATTTGCGCATCTAAATGATGTCATTTAGAGCCTACATTTGGATCGGTAAAACTTGTTTAGTAAAATTTTAATGTCCTCTAAACTGTTCTAGACATCTTTGAATTGTTCATTTTCTAAGGTATGATGGCATCATTCAAAGACGTCTTATTTACACAATTACCCTTGTATTTGCTTTGCTTGTCGGCTCTACTGAATTGTTCCAAACTGGTGTTGGTTAGATAAAAAGAAAGTAGGGGTTTTCACTTGGCGATGAAGTACTTTTATTGTGGCCCTTCCATAGTTGCATCATCTTCTTCCTTCCCTCTGATATCTATCTATATTTTGAAGTTTTAGTGTTTTGTTTTAGTTCTGTTTACAGATTCCTCCGATGGAAGTAGCAAGGACTTAATTCTTTTTATAGATCGTTTTGCAAACCCCTAATCATGGGGTGTTTGGACCGATAAATCCAATTACAATCTTATATGATAATATTTTGAAATAAAATAGTTGGATTTTAATAAATATGTAAAGAGACTGTTGGATGCGACCCACACATGGCCGATCTCTACAGGAACCATGTATGTTTATGTTGCTAGCATCTCGACCGTAACCCAATACATATAACTAAAACACCATTTTGTGTGAAACACTAAAAACCGACTCCTTGTTATCAAGCTAATATGATTTTAAAAGCCCATGAAACTTATAGCATGGTTAGCACCATAAATAACACCATATACATGTCATGCATATAATGTATATAAATATAAACATGTACCTAATATACTTTGATGTTTTCACCAAAATATTACATGCTCCAAATACATATACATTTCATAAAAGTCAAATAAAAACTCACCTCATAGTGTAGGTTGTTGAGTGATTGCTCCGTGATATGAACTAGATTTGTTTGGACAGCCTCTTCTTCAATCCGATTGTATTTGATTTGCTTGATTCGTGCATTTGTTTCTGCTTGGTCGACTGTGGTGGTTGATGGTTAAAATATGGCTAGTGATACAAAATAATAAGAAAATATTAATAATCGCATCATTGTCAAAAATTACATTTCAATTGTAAAATGATCATATGTGCATGAATTTAACGGCTAAAAGTTAACCTCTGCTAGGGAAGGCACCAAAACTAAGCAAAAATGTGAACCCCACTAACAAATTTAGAATTAAAAAACTTTTGAGGACCTAAACCAAGAAAATCGAAAAAACACCGAAACCGGAACCAGAGGACTATCGGTTTTACCCACCTCTACAAGCAATTCGTAATCAGCATTGCTTTTGCAGACTAACAAGCATCGTATCTAATTAGAGCATCTTCAATAGCTACTCTAAATTTTCTTTAAATAGATAACCAAATGTTCAAATTTCTAAAATTATTACACTCAACTCTAATAGACACCCTATTTTGAAGATTTTAACATTAAAATATTCTATATTCATCGTCCCAATACACTTTAAAAAAAAACTTTAGAGAAAATAATACTCTATCCGTCCCAAAACAAGTTTCCATGATAGAATTGACACAATTTTTGACATACATAATTGTTACACTTTTTAGTTAACTATATAAATGACAATTTACCCCTAATTAATCTCTCTTCATAACTCTCAAAATTTTATACATTAATGAAGAGTAGATTTGAGAATTTGGTTGTCTATTTTTCAAAAACAAGACGTTTGTTTTTGGAAAGATATAAATAGAAACACAAATACTTATTTTAAGACGAACGAAGAGAGTAATACAATAAACCTTACTAGTGGAAATAATTTAAATAGTATTTTTCTTTCCTCACGTTTAGATATTTCTGATAAAATTTTAAAATAATTATTGAAACAAAATAATCTCTAAAATCTATATTCTAGAGCAGAGATGCTCCTACCAACCAGACATCGTTAGCCTAGCACTATTTGAGTTACCGGTAAATCCTAAGTCACCAAAATTGTTTAATATACGTAAGTATTTGTCGTATATAAAATATTATACACTTCAAAAAAAGACGATCTACTTCTACAGATGTACATAATTTGGTTAAAAAGGTAAAATCATTTAATGCATATTTAAGTTGTTTCCACAGTGGTTATCTTTCTCTTATCAGATGCCTCTCCTGCTTTCCCAGCATGTTTTCTGCTCTTGTTCTTGCTATTGCTATTGCTACTGCTATTCGTGTCTTTCTTTGGCACGGTACGCTGCAATATACGAACGGGTATCCCACCCATATCGAAGTCTTCCTTCAAAGATCTCGTTAAGAACCTGAGGTCTGTGTCGGAGAGTCTCGTTTTTCCGCTAACGAAAGCAACAAAAGTGGGTGGGCGGGCTTTGACTTGAGTGAAATATTTCACCTTCGGCTGAGCCCCTAGATCTTTCCAAGAATGTCTGCTCATTATCTGTTTCATATGGAAAAAAGAATATTAAATGAGTTCTCAGTTAGAAGCATGATTGTTAAATGACCTTAAATGAGGTTTCGATTAGGACTAGGAGCATGACCTTTTAAAAAAAATAGGAAGCCGTTTACCAGACGCTTACCCGGTAAGTGCTTACCGGCAAAAGTCACCACCTTCACTTATTGGGTAACATTCTCGGTCATCAAAATGGATTGTTGATAAGCGTTTCTTACCTAGTAAGCGTTAACTGGGCAAGAGTTGGGTAACATGCCTTAATGATTTCTCCCTCGGGTAAGACTCGGTTCTTGTTGTACGTCTTACCGGGTAAGATTTTATGTCCTTGCCATGCTCACCCGATAAGGTATGTGACACTCGGTAAGCGCTTAATCAGTAAGCGTTTGGTAAACAACCCCTAACTCAATACTCCATCCATCCCAAAATGGTCCAAATTTCTATTTTAGTTTCTCCTAAAACAAGTGTCCACTTTAGGAAGTAAGTGCCTACTTTTGAATTCTATTCTTGATTATGAGACGAAGAAATTCATTACTTCCTCTATTATTAAGGGTAAAATTGTCATTTTAGGTAATTAAAAAGTGTAATAATTATATATTTCTAAAACCTTGTGCCTTTTTCATTGTATACATTTATTTTAAGACGGATGGAGTAAACACTCAATGACCTACCTCGTATTTGGTCCTAAACACATTATCTCTAGTGTTAAGCAGTAGAAGGTTATTTTGTAAAAATGACTTTTCATAGAAGGTCATTTAACAAAATAGTCCAAGGTATACAACCTTCACTACATGGTAGAAATCATTAAGGCATGACATAATTACTCCGATTTTGTAACAGTGAGTCTCAACAAATCCCCTCCGATTTTTGTAACAGTGAGTCTATATTTCCTTGAAATTGTCCAAAATAGCCAATTTTTGACCCCCCCCCCTCTTCCAATTCACTTTGTAGCCGCTTTTCTACATGATTGACCGAAATATCCAAGTTTCGCAAGTATATCAACTTGCAAAATGCACTTTTTATGAATATAATATTTATAAAGTAGCAACTTTGCAAGTTGCTAAAGAGCTACTTACGAAGTGTTGACGTTGAAGTGCCACTTACACAACTTGCTAAAGTGCTACTTGCCACGTCAGCATTTCGCAAGTAGCACTTTAGCAACTTGCTAAAGTGTTACTTTATGAATATTAAATTCATAAAAAGAAGATTTCGGAAGTTGCTAAATTGCTACTTGGGAAATTATGGCTATTTTGGTCAATCAAGTAGAAAAGCGGTTATAAAATGAATTGGGGAGTCCGGAATGACTATTTTAGACAATTTCCTTAAATTTCTTCTCACGTGTCAAAATCAAACTTGTCTTTTTACATTTCTAAGATACTGATTTGACCAAAAGGGGTTTGTTTAGCAACACCCATTAAATGATGATTATTTGGAAAATAAAAATGAAAATATGTTATAAGATTAACCTTGCGTAGCCAACGGTTAAGGCGAGCTGTTGATAACCTAAAACACCACTTTCTGTATGTATCGACAACCTGCTCCATCACCTCTATTCTGCCTTTTCCCTCTAGTGCTGAAACAAATACAACAGGTATCCCTGTCACCTGTTGATAATACTTGTTAAGACCAATAGGCACTACAAAGTATTTGAGCAACTACAAATATTATTCAAGTTTATATAAACAGGTACAGATTTTATGATTTTATATGACGCGTCGGGTGGTTAAGGTGGAGAGTTGCCATGTGACTGATGTGAGTGTTATGCAACAAGAAAGTTCTGCAAAAACTAATGTTGAAATTCTACAAGATAGCCATCAAACCAGTTATGGGGCTGTTTACTTACAGCTTAATGAGCTTACTTGTTTGGGCGGCTTATTCGCTCAGCCATATATGATTGTTTATTTACGGCTTAATCATTAAACCATTAAGCTAAAATGGCTATATGGAATAAGCCAGGACCCCTCACTTGTCCCCATTAAGCCACCCTAAACAAATCAATACCAGAAATGCCCAGAAATAATCCAACACTCTCTCTTTGCTTCCCTCAAACCCATTGGTGTCTTGTCTCTCAAACAGACAGATTACAGGGCTTAATGTAAACAAAAAGTAAACAGACCCTATGTTGTATTGAAAAAGGTGCAAGAGAGGAAGTTAGAAGTTGCAAAAATGAGGATGCTTAAGTGGACCTATGGTTGACCAACGTTAGACAGGATACCAAACGAGACCTTTCGGGTGGAGTTGGATGTTACGACCATCCCGAATAAACCAAGAGGGAAAGATTATGGTGATTTGGGGGTGTAGGCAGGAGGCAGATTACGACACTAGTGACGAGGGTAGAGAGTATGACGGCTGAGTGGGTGAGGAGAGGCAGACCGAGGAGGATGTGGGATGAACAATTGAGGATAGACGGCCTTATGACAATTTCAAGGACATGACCTGCAATAGGAGCTCTTGAAGACTCGACTAAGGGACTGTCCGGTTCGTTTTCCATCAAGTTCCGTATTGATAAAATTGTGTATGATATAAGATAAATTGTTGTTCGGTTGTGCTGAATAACAGTATGAATGTCAAAAATGACCATTTGACCCCTCATTCTATATTTTTGTCCGATTAAATTAACCATTTTAAACCCAATTCGAAACCACTTCATTTCCAAACTATTGGTTGGGATCAGTGGCATGAACAGGAGGGGAGTTTGGAGTAGATAGAGGGTGAGACCGGAAGAGGGGTCGCATGGTGGTAGCTAGGGTGACCTTACATGCCTACCATTGATTCTACTTGTGTGACATGTTTATTGTTCACCTAATGGGTCCGTTTGGTTTGGTTTGGTTTAATCTCAGGAGTCAAGCTACAGTGCTACACAACTCATTTCATGCACTTCAGTAACACTTCGTTTTATTTCTTCTTGTTCTTCCACTTGATGATGGAAATGAATTTGATGAATCTTTCATGTTTAGTACTATTCATCAACAGAAATAATTTAAACATGTTTGAAAAGTTCATTTTTTTAGATATATATTGGAAAGTTCATTTTTCTGAGATATATATTGGATAAAATGTTGGCTATCGATATCTAAAATGTCAAATGTTAAAAAAAACTATGCTAATTGAAAGAGAAGATGTAGACAACAATGATTAGAACATGATAAGGATCACTTTCCTTATGATATTTTTAGCCCCCACTATCAAGGTTGTTTGGGTTTAGGCTAACACACCCCCAGGAATGATCTAATCAATAGAATATGTTCAACAACAAAATATATTATCCAAGAACAAATGTGCAGAAATTCATGAAGAGAAAAGTAGAGAATCAAGAGAGGTAAACCATGGAAATATAACACATATTTATAGGTTCTCATGCATAACTAATTTGGATAAGTTAACTAACTTGAAACCTTATCCAAAATCAAACTAGCATGGAAAAAACCTGTCAAAAAAACATCCCAAAGCAGCGACTTTAGTCGCACGAAACCCGCATTACACACACGCGCAACATGCTAGTGCTAGTGCTATCTTTTGACTGTTGAATGTATGTGTAAAATCCACCCAACAAGGCCAAATTCCCCTTAGTCCATTTGATCTCTTAAACAACTCTACAAATTGTTTAAGGATTATAAACTAAGAAAGAGTTTATCACTCTCCCAATGTGGGACAAGTGATAAGCCTAAAATGCATACATATATATAGCTCACCAAATCAAGTAAGATTCCACTATTCTTTCTATGTGGGACAAATCTCACTATGAAGACTATATATATAACAATCTGTTGATATAATTAAATATCATACAGTTTGCACATTGCTGCATACAGTGGGAGTATTTGTCTATTCTGAAAACTAGCCATTATAAAAACTCATGAAACCCCATCTAGACAGAAAATTTTAATATTTCAGACCAATACTGTCCTATAAAAATTTGCTTCAAAACATACCTAATTTTTTACATATTCGAATCTGGTAAACTAGAGTAAATAAAAAATCAACAAGCAGACAGATTTTTACTCTAGTTTCAGTGAAGATAAATGAATTTGGCCTGTATATGGAGAGAACGATGATAGAAGATAAAATAAAAAAAATAAAAACTCTGTACTAACATGGTGGACAAAAAGAAATCAAGTGAAAGCAGATCATGACTCGAATTTTAAAGATTTAACAAACCTGGGGGATGACTGTCTGAATTTCTTCAGGGACAGCTTTGATGACCCGATCATATAGTTTTCCTTCGAGAAGATCCATCTTATTCACAATCACAACCAAACCCCGTCCTTCTTCTACAGATCGTCTTGCTATAACTACTTCATCATGTGTCATGCTTTTCCTAGCTTTCGAAACCTAGTGGTCATTCAGGAAGAAACCACATCAAACAAATTATGGAGATTGAGACTTTCACACACTCCTTTTAACCCATTTGCTTTACTCGCTCCGTCCCAAAATAATGTCCGCAATGAAAAAGGCACACAGTCTTAGTAATGTGTAACTATCACACTTTTTATTTAACTAAATGACAAGTTTACCCTTAATAATAGAGGGAATAATGAATTTCTCCCATCTCATAATGAAGAGTAGAATTGGAAAGTAGACACTTACTTTTGAAAGTGAACACTTATTTTGGGACAAATTAAAATAGAAATGTGGACATTTATTTTAGGACGGAGGAAGTAAATGAAAATGCAATGAAGCAATTTGAAGCAGGCTACGGTAAAAAAAAATCGAGGAAGTGCAAGTAAATCAAAACACAACGAGCAATTGATGAACATTACAAATGCTACTGTGATGAATGCTCGAATATGGTCAAACAAAAACAAAAAGGGTAGGAGAGGGAAAGAGAGAGAATGCATCCATAGAATATACTCCAGTAAGTTCTTTGTTATGAAGTGAAACAAGGAGCAACATTTGACCAACCTCTTCACCGTCCAGAACTAAAGCAACCACATGAGCCCTCATCAGGTTTTTCCTCGACTGCATAATGCTCAAGGATGCTGGTCCTTTCTCTGACTTTGTCCTCTGCAACCAACCTGCTGTGTCGACCTAAGTAACCAAACTTAATTGAATCATACACTCTGTTCGTAAAGGAGGGGTGCAATCATACCAACACTAATACACTGTGTTTACAACAAAGAAATGATTGACAAGTCGAATTTATAGATGCCAAAACAACAACTGAATAAGTGAGTCTGTCATCAACTCATCTGGTGCTATGAGGATTAGGAATGAATTAGAAAGGGTCGAGTAGGAAGTCATGGTTCACAGCTTGCTAATATTACACGAAAAGGAAACACATGTTAGACAAGTTCTTTGATGTTGGAAAAGTAGAATGTAGAATGTAGAATGCAGAATGCTTGCAGTTTTTTATATATATTCAAGATAGCCAGTTACCCCGAAGATAGTATATTCAAGGAAAAAAAAGAACAAACAAATATAGGGGAAGGGGTGGGAAATAGATCAACTTGTAGAAGAAAAAAGAAGTTTAGTAGGAAATTTTACATTAATCCCACTTTGAATTATGCCTTGGTAAAAGGTAAGGTCAATGTAACTTACTTAAGGAAAAGGCTCAGATTTCCAGTCTTAAAGAAGTAGCTTCCATATTCATTTAGAAAAATACTCTTCTGTGAGGGTAAGAACTCACCTTATCATGAAAACATGTAATTTTATGTCCACGTGATACATTAACATGAAACAACGAGAGCACATTAATATGATGAGAATCATAAAGTGTAAAAACTTGAATTACCATGTATATCTTTCTTCCTTCGTATTCAAACTCAACTCTAACTGAATCTCTTGTTAAGCCAGCCTCTGGACCCACCAAAACACGATCTTCCTGCAGAACTGCATTCAACAAGGTTGATTTCCCAACATTAGGCCGTCCTACAAATGCTAGCTGCAGTGGTAGCTTTGAGTCCTCTTGCTCACAAGACTGACAGTCTTCATTAGTTTCATCTGCAGATTCTAGGTTGCAAAAATAAGATCATGAACAAGTACAAGTTGCTATGAATTATTTTATTAGAAAAAAGATCACAAAGGTGTTTTGCTTCATTATAAACAACGCAAGATAAGATATCTCAACAAACCATAGTTTCAATATCAAGTAAGTTGGCCCGTGCCCGAACAATTACAAAGAAATAGTAGACAGGTTGGCCATAAGAGCAAAGGAGGGATATTTTATGTTCCTGAATTCTAGGATCCGTTCAAGGCTTCAAGTCATCCTTGATTATAACCATTTCTCATATTCAGCCTACCCCTAGAAGCTTTTAGATTAAAACGCTTTTAGATTAAAGGCTCGTTAATTGTGTGGTTTTCTGAGAGACACAGCATCCAGGTGCCCTCTACTAACTACTAAGGTTAATTTTCTAGACAAATTTCACGGAGTCAGCATTCAAAAATTTCCTTAGTTAAGACCTGTAATGCAGCCGCCTAGGCATTAAGCGTCCCTTCACTGCTTAGATTAGTTAAGACACTTAACTGGCAGATTTGGGATACAGTTTCAAACCTGATATACAACAGTCTTGAGTAAACACATAGTCAAAATATTTAGGAGACACGTGTAACAAATGTGCAAAATGGAGATAAGCCACAGAAGGAATGCTGCCATTTAAGAACAATGGTGATTTAAGAAAATGTTTGTAACGACTACAAATCTACGCAGAACCCACAATCATTGTGAGTCATCTCAAGCTCATCCAGCACTCCATTCTTCTGCTAACAAGTCTCGTTGTCGCATGAATTACCTACAAGCCTCTATGAATCATTTAATGTTGTCATTGCAAAGAATCACAACAAATACCTAAAAGTATGCACCGATAACAAGAAAATCGGAGAAAATTTCACATATAGGTTTCAACAGTGAATATATGAATAAACTTAACAAAAGTTACAAACATCTAAAAACGAGGCATATGTGTGAGGTCCTGGGTTCAAGCCTAGGCACCGCCCTCTGCCAATGGGATGCATGCGCTGATTTACCTCCCCCATGATGACCGTGGGACTGGTACGGTGGGGGCGCCTCAGAGGGTGGCGTCTACTCTTTTAAAAACAAGGCATTCTTAGGATCTCTACCATCAAAAATGCAAAAAATAAGACACGTGGCTGTGTTCTACCAACTTCCAAAAATGCAAAAAATAAAAATTGTAGTTTCAGTTTTTTCAGATTACAAGATATAGGATGCCGCAATCGACATGCATTGATGAACTTCGTTAAGAAAGAACCATGTATAATCTATACTATACTATACTATAAAGCATTTTGCTCAAAGTCCTAAAAACAACCATTTAAGCATTCAGTACCGTTAATCAATGCATCTTTTACATTCACTGATCCTTGAACTTACAAGTCAGAAGACAAAAAAATGCAAAACGTCACCTTTTTTCAGTTGTATGTAACCATCACATGCTATGTAGAGATGTTTTCCATCAAAATTTTATATCACTTCTTACAAAGTAACATCAAAGATAGTTGCATAAATATACACTTAGGACCAGAACACATATGGTGATTTCTTTATAACATAGGACTATGTCAAAATAATCTTACCATCTACAATCTTAAGCATATGTTCCTCAAGAAGTGGCCTGAGAACTTCATATAGATCATTCATCCCCAAACCAGTTTCAGCTGAGAGAGCAATAGGATCTCCAAATCCCAACGTATGGGCTTCACCAGCAGCAGCAACAAGGGAACCAAAACCATCGTCAAGCGATTCAGCTTTATTCATTACCATGATGGTCTTGATTCCAGGAGCATTTTTGCGAAGCCATTTTCCAACATCCAAATCCATGGGCTGTAATCCATCTCTGGTCAGAAGATAAAGAAATTACATTCTGCACTACAGATGAAAAATATGATAGCACATGGTAACTTTTATATGTATGCATAATTATTATAGTTTTACTTCTCATGCCGCTAGTGTCGGTCTACACTTGATAACCATTAAGGAAATGTTTGAAACAAGTAGAGATGTTGGTCATGTTAGTGTTTGATATGATTCATCTAGCCTCCTTTGTCTTATTAGCAAACAATAACTGACATTTCCGCTTTTGAGGAGTGATTGGGTCTAAGCCAAACATAAAAACCACTATCCTTTTCCACTTAAATTTCTGTGTGAAAGTCATTAATAGATCATATACACCTGTGAAATGAACCTTTTTTTTCAATTATACGATGATAAAGATCATAAAGAATATGAAAAAAAGATGTATCAATCAAGCAATGCTTTCTACAGCATCTAAATACCACAGGTACCATTTAAACAGCTCCAGAAGCTGTGTAGTAAAGGAGGCTACAATACCATTTTTGAACATAAAATACCTAAAGAAAGTTTATGCCCTGAAGAAATGTGGACAACTCTAGAACCTCAAAGTAATCAAATAATTGAAGAAACGAGAACAAACCTAAGCCTTGATGTCACGAGAAGGTAAAAAAAACCTAAATCAATCTAAAAATTAACAAAACTAAGCAACTTCACCTAGACTTATTTTTCTATGTCCAAATACAAGAGCACGTAAACAGGTATCAGCATGAACAGCTCATGAAACTAACCGTGCATCTATGAGAAATAGTGCAAAGTTGGACATCCTCAACACATTCGCTGTCATTTCTGCAGTCCTTCCAAGAACAGAACCAGATGAAGCCTCAGCCTCTAAGCCAGCTGAATCCAACACCTTAAATCGCAAATCACCCAATTTAGCAATCCCATCTCGTATATCCCTAGTCACATGATTATTGGGAGTATTGTACACAAGTGCCTCTCTCCTTCGAATCAAACTACAATAGATCCACAACCAACAATCAAAATAAAATCATATCAAAAAGAAGGAACTCTATAAAAAACAGACAAACAATGAACAAGAGACATGTATATAAAGAATAGCTAACCGATTAAACAATGCAGACTTGCCAACATTGGGGCGACCAATAAGAAGTACAGTTGGAAGCAAATGAGCATCTACTTTGCTGAATTCAACTAATTTTCCACTTGCAAACTTATCCCCGGGTAACTCGGTGCCGCTGAAATCAGCACCGATTTCTCTCATATCATCACTAACATCATCCTGAGCCGGAATCGTAGAAAACCAACTTCTATTCTCAAAAGTAGAATGATGGAAGTGTGAAACAAAGATGTGACTGTCTAAACCTAAATATCTGCCTCCCACAGGTAAGCAATTACCACGAAGCAGTGATCCTAGCATTAAAAACATTATTAGCATGTTAAAATCCTTTTTTCTGCCCTTTTAGGAGACGCCCAAATTTCATATGCATTGTATACATTCACACATGCATAATACCTTTATTGGACTGTAAAGCAGTAGAACTTTCACTTCTTATGCAGTGGTGGATCAAATTCCTGTTTAGAAAAGTCGTGATATGAATGCGGCATAGGGTATTTCGACGTGAAAGAGCACGAACCCATGTGAGAGACATCACAAAAAAGAATTGCTTGTAATGATTAATAAATGTTGCATGTACTCCTGTATCTTGCTTGCAAAACGGATCCTATTCTGCACCTGAAAACAATTTGAAAGAAGAGAAACTACACATTAGGAAGCATCGAGTCTAATTAATTTTGAATTTTGTCATTCCTTATAGATGACGATAGCAATGATAATATTCACATATGGTGATGTTGTGGGCAACCGTAGGGGGCAGTGGGCAGAAGTAAGGTGTTGTTCGGTTCGTTTTGTGTTAAGACCTGTATGGATATAGTTGTCTGTGTGTTAACAACTAAGTTGTTGTTAGGTTGTTGTGCTGAATAAACAGTCTGAATGTCAGAAATGACCGTTTTACCCTTTTGTTTTACATTAAACATTTGTTGATGAAATTTTACAAAACAACAACAAAATGTAGATTAAACAATAACAAATATCGCATTTACAATTCAAATCTAAAAACTAATCCTTCGGAACAGCAATCAAATATCGTATTTACAAGGTTATCAAAAAAGATAAATCCTCCAAAGCAGGTTATCAAAAAAATTAGAGAAAAACACATATCAAAAAAAAATTATCACAAAATGAAGCTCGAAATTTCAATGGCGTCTCGAATCTCGAAACACATACCAGCAAAGCTTCGATGGACAAAAAAACACACAGAAACATGTGGTGTTGTGCTAATAAAAGGAGCAGGTGTAGCATCCAAATCAGCTTCTTTCATCTTGAAAGTCTGTAAATTTATTTGATAAAGTCAAAAAAAACGGTGCTATTCTCTCGACTTTATTATGGTATTGAATGGAGAAAATTGTGGAAGAAGAAGGTGTAGGAGGTGAAGCGGTCTTTACCATCCCTGGAGGGCTAGGGCTTTGATACCTAATCAGAGTCGAGAGGATAGATTTCCAACAGTGAATGAACTTCTATCAAGATTCTTATGTACAGAAAAAACACAGAAATATAGATAAATATTTGGGGCATACGTCAGTTGCTCGGCGACAGCCCCGACACCAGCAAAGCCCAGCAAAGCTTCAAGAGAGTTTTTTCATGGAGATGGAGAGGGCGTGATGGTGAGAAGGAAGAAAGGAAGAAGAAGGTTGGAGAGAAAGGGTAGTTGAGGGGAAATTAATGTAATTTAATGGCTGAGTCTATATAAGACTTGGTTTTTGTAGCTGATTCGCTCAGCCATCGGCTGAACGAATAAGCTCCTACCGAACAACCAGGTATGGCTGAGCCATATCTGTTATACAGCCCATTAAGCCGTTACCAAACAACCCCTAAGTGGCTCAGCTGAGATGAGAAGCAACGGTACTCTGTGAGTTGGTAAGACAAGGAAGAATTATGTTTCCAGCGTTTTGAGAGTTCATGAAGAAACGTTCTACATTTTAAGTGCCTATCAGCCCCGGGTATGACTCTAGAAGTCAGATTCATGAGTTCCTGCAAAGAGGCTAGGGTTTTTGTTCCTAAATGAGGTTGGAGGCCCATCGTACGGCATCCCCTTAAGCAATAGACCGGATACGCCGTTTCCAGAACTTCCCCCGACTCCCCCACCTTGGTAGAAAGCCACAAAGGCAGCAAGGAAGCAAAGGAGATGCAGAGGCGACGGAGCAGCAGCAATTTGAGGGGAGAAGCAGAAGAATGTGGGTGATGCGAGGGAAAAACTAAATACAAAAAAAACGTCCACCCACAAGAAAATAGGATCATTGTCCTCGATGCTCGGGTTAGGGGGAAGGGGAAAGATATCACGGGGGAAGAGGGAAAGGGTTCGGGTTATAGTGGTATTGCATCAACATGTGATGATCGTGCATTAATCAATCGGTCATGATCTCTTTGAATGTGATCTAGACGATCATTGGTGGTGTGCAATATGTCTCTCACCTCATACATGGCCCCACTCAAAATGTTGAAACCGGTGTTAGAGATTTGCAAATTGTTGCTTAAGCTCATGAGGGAGGTACACACGCTCGTGCAAGGATGGAGGCGCATGCTCGGGAGTTGGTGACTGTGGTGGTGAGTGTGGCTCATTGGAGAATCTCCAATTGGCAGGCTTGGCAACCTAGTGAGTGCAGAGGGTAAAATGAACAAGTGGCGCTGTGCATTGACGAGAAAGTGAAATTGATCCAGACGCTCTGGGAATGGCTCAATCATGTCCTGCCAAAACTCGGCATCGATAAAATACCTTGGGGTGCGGTCCCTAGGTCCAAACCGTCCCCAAGTGGGGAATCGGAATATTGTGTGCAAGTTATCCATGCTAAGGTGCCTATCCACATTGACCACATGTCGGGTCAACAGACATAATACGAAGGACTTCGAGCGTGAGGGCACGGTAGGTGTCGGCACGCAGATTCAAAAATACATGCCACCCGCGCTTCCTGAAGAAGGCAATGACATCTTGGGAGATCCCCAGAGTATGTAGCGTAAGGATTCCTTATCACATAACTTGGTTGGTGGAATGTTCTGCTAAGCCAAATTCTGAACCTGTTGACTTGCTCCCTAGAGGTGAATTCAATCCGGTTGGTAGACAATGCTAGTGGCAGAGATAACATTTGGGTCAACACCCTCGTTCCCCCCCCCCCCCCCGGATTAGAGCGTGAGCGGTCATCCCTAGTGCCTCTACGCCTCGTAAGACTCAAGGATGCCATTTATGTACAGTGTGTTCTATGTGTAAAATGTGAGCAAATAAATTGCAACACAAATGTTCGCCCAATGGTGTTGGCCCAATCAAATAACCACAAAATTGGCTATACAACAATCTTGACAACGAAAGACATCAAGAACCGCAACCCACAAGCAAATACTAAAATTTGCGCTAAAAGTTTTGAGGTTTAGTAAGGTAATCTGATAAAACACTAACTCACAAGCACGTATTCAGTTATGGACTCCACACAACCACAACTCAAAACAGTAAATTAAGAAAAGAGTATACCCAGATGCTTAGAGTTGAAGCTGATGTTCGTAGTTCATGGTGGATTGGAACAACCTTGAAGAAGAAGCCTTCAAAATAGCCCAAAAAACTCAGAGAAAAAGAAGATGAATGCTGCTGGTGGGAATTCAATCAAAGCCGTGAGGGTGCTGGTTGATGGTGAAGAGGTTACTAGAAAGTGGTGAGCATGGTTAAGGACTGTTGGGGCAGAGCGGGATTTATGTTCAGGGTGGTCCTCTTAAATGTAATTACAGATTGGTGGTTGAACATAAATCCTGGCTCCGCCCCTGGCCATGCCCAGCCCAATATTGCTTGGTCATATCTCATACGACTTGGGCATGCTCCATATGGCCTATCTTGTATCCCTTACGAATTTGCAGTTCAATATTTGTTCCAAATTTTCTGTCTTCATTTGGAAAATTCGAGTTATTCTAACTTATCCTTGTTCCATCTCCTTACGTCCCAATCATCATATAAACACCCCCATAATATCAATTATATCAAACTTAAATGTTTGATAGCTCAATCCTGACAAATCCAACATTATGACTTTTTTTATTCAACTTGTTTTCCATGACCTAAATTCCATCATAGGCTCTTTATCTTACTAGACCGTTGCATAAATTCAAAATATTAATCAAGACTATATATACCTCGAATAAAAAAAATTGAAGCTTAAACGAGTTGAAGTTCTTACTACAATCTTCTCCTCTTTCCCTTATATATCTTCTTACTTATTCACTAATTTCTAACTTTCCTTTCTCTGTGTTTTTCCACTGAGTTTAAAGAACAACAAAAATGAATCAAAACCAATGACTCTTTTTATACTTATACGAAATCTTATAAGGTTGAACAATCCTATCTACTTAGGCAATGTTGGTGGGTTTATTACAAGAGTCTTAAGTCATCTTACCACCATACGATGACCTAGTTTTCAACCACCACAGAAAATTCAGTTTTAAGTTTCAATCCTATTATGAATCGCAAGAACATTCATGTTTATAAGATAAGCATACAAACATAGTGATACAGAGTACCTCAATTAAGCACACAACATCAGAGCCGAATTCAGAATCTAGAACACTAATAAGTAAAGTGAAATCAACAGCAATAACATGGTAAATCAAGAGATAGAAAGACAATAACCTAACAATTAAGAGAACAGAATAAGAAAATCATGAACATATTCAACAAATTACTGAGAAAAAATTCAACATTTAAACCTAAGGGGGTGTTTGGGATTGCTTATTTAAAACAACTTATGCTTATTTTGAAAAGTGGTTATCAACTTATGCGATGGCAAACTGGAGTTTTATAGAAAGTGTTTGGATTAGCTTATGCCGGTACCAAAATGCAATAAGCTGATAAGTTGTTTTTAAGTGTTTGGCAAATTCTGCTTATACATGTAAAAATGACCAAAAAGGACATTCTTCAATATTATTGATCCACCAAACAATTCTTCATTAATCCTTCCATCATCAATCAACCAACTTAAACATAACTACAGTATGCAGACTAGAAAACGCATAAAATAAAGAAAATATTGAAATCAAACTTTTTAAGTATGAGTTTAATAAAGAGAATCGACCTAAGTCAGTGTGGCAAAACATCAAACAGTTGAAGCCCCACTTTTTCAGATTTTCATCAAACTCACTAGAAAGCTTTAATTTGCAGATTAGTTGAAGACTTAAAGGTTTAGATGAAGAACACAAAAGGGTATTAACTATTAAGAATAGATAAGAGTAAAAAAAAGTTGAGAAATGCACGTAAATTAGAAGAGATAGATAGGGACAGTAATAAATATAAATGGAAGTTACACATGATTCATGAAATGGAGTAAATATATTAAACTGCACCCAATTGAAGCAAAAACATGAAGAAGAAGAAGAAGAAGAAGGGCAGAAAAAAAAAATCGAACAAAAAACACAAACCAGTGCCAATCGAGCACAATCCCAGTGAAAATCGAACAGAAACATATGAAACTCGACCCAAAAACTCAAACATTATGCATAGATGGAGACGATCGATTGAGAAAAAACATACCTAAGCGGAGACGATCGACGGTGATGAGAGGAATCGCCAACCAGAGGAGATGATCGTATGGCAGTGTAATTTGGTTTTCAAGTTTTTGATAAGTTAAAATTAGCTTATGTGTAAGCTAAAAACCCCCCAAAAAAGAAAATAAGCAATCCCAAACAGCCCCTTTAAATAAAACCTTAGAGGCAGAAGGTGAGGGCGTGATGCATGAGTCTATGAGGCGAGGAAGAGAGGGTGAGAAACAAGGTTCAAAACGGCTAATAATTTGTAATAAATATTTATTTAAGAAAAATTGCATTAAAATGGAATCGACTTTCATGTACTTTCTATTTTAGGAAACCAACTTTTGAATTTATCATTTTAGTGTCTAGAACAAATTTTCCATATTTTTAAAGGCCTTGTTGACCTGCTAACAATGACATAGTCCAATTAAAATGCCAATCAAGATTTCATATTGTAACACCCGAATTTTCACTTAGTAAGTTTTCGTTCATCTTTGGTCTTCTCTTCATCTTCCGTTTATCTTTTTGAGTGAAATAAGTTGTACTTTCGAACCTTAAATCGACCCATGCGAGAATCTCGAGTTTTGACCTTTTTCCGGGCTCGGTACGTGTGGCGCGAGAGTGACTCGCGATAGTGACATGTGTCACTATCGCGTGGCACAATCGCCGGGAGAGTACCACCCGCGGTACAATCTCTGCGAGAGTTCCCTCGCGATAGTGACAATGTCACTATCGCGTGGCAAGGCCGCCCGCGGCCTCAGGGCTCTTAAATGCCCGAATTCTCAACCAATTCTCATTTTCTCACTTCTTCCTCTTCACCTTTCTCTCCCAAAAACGTTTCCCCACTCCCCATTACAAACCCTAACTTACTTTGTGGTCATTTCCTTGGATTCCAAAGTGTTTCTTCATCACCAAAGTTGTGACTTCAGCCTCAAGGGCTAAATCAAGTGTTCTTCCTTACCTCTTGAGATTTACAGGTTTTGGGGTTTTTCTCAAAATCCAAGTGGTGAGTTACTCTCCTCTCTTCTAGATCTTTTCTATTAGTTATAAATGTTCCTTTGGTGACTCTCTAGTGTTTGTATTCCTCCAATTGTGGGTTTGATGAATTTGGAGAAATTAAGTCAAATTAGGGTTTTGCTCAAAATGGATATTTTGATATAATATATTTGGGGGACGATTCTAAATGGTTGCATATGGATATTTATGGTTGGAACTTGTGGATCTAGGTTTTGGAAGATGTGGTTTGTGGATTCAAGATTCTTCAAAGAAGCTCAAAGTGGGGTAAAATCTAGATTTAGCCTAAATCTATCAAGGTGAGTTCAAGTTGCTTTGTGAAAACTATGTACATGCCAAAATGTGTATTTTGAAGTAAAAATGTGTTTTACTTAGTATTTTTCAAAGTGTGAGTATTTTGATAAGTCTTCATATTTGATAAACTTGTGTTGTTTTAATCTCATAAAATGCTCATTTTTGGGGTTTTGAATATTTCAGTAAGTAAATAGCGTGATTTACGCATTCTTGGTGATTTTGCACAAGTAAAGTTTAATCCATGGTATAAGCATTTTTGGTGTATTTGATTTCATAAACTCATTTGGAAAATGATATATCCCAATCCGAGTCAAGTTTTGGGTTAATCACATCTTAGAGGTATATGTCTGTATAAACATCATTTTAAATGTGTTTTATTATATGGGAACCGTTATTTGTTGGCCAAATGGAATTTAAAGCATTTTAGCTCGGTTTTGATTTAAAAGAGTCCCGAGGACACTTGTCCAATTTTAATGGCTCAATGTGGAGTCTCATCTACGATTTACATCTTAATGCATCTTATTGCATATTAATGATATTTACATGCTCGAGTGTGTTGGCCATTCATGTGTAGTCATGTAAAGTTAGATTGTGTTGCATTGGATCCATAGGCACGTAAGTCAGTCTTATTTGATGGTCAATTTGGTGGTACGGGGTTGGGCTCTGGGACCCATGTTTTATGACCTTGACCTTTCAAGTGTACACTAGGAGGGCTGAGTCCGGTTGTGCTATTATGTTGATGGGCGTTTCATAATGGGCGTTTGGGACCTCCGCCATTCGGGGTAATGTCATGGTTGTAGTCCTCGGATGTTGTCTGGCCTTTGGCGGTATTATTGATAAGATTTGCTAAGGTCAGATGTCTCTTTTGGTGTAGCTTGAAGGGTGTCGTAGGGGCACTTGGGCTGGTGAGTCATGAAGTGTCATACGACTAACATTGTATGAGTGACATACTTTTGTGTTCCTCCACTCTCAATGGGTACGGGTCTCCCTCGTTGTCGGCCAGCAGTATTTTGGATATTTATTTGTCCATGCTTTAATATTTTGGTTGCGTGAGTATTGAATCTTAGTCTCATGTTTTCAATAGCATACTATATTGTATGGGTTATTTTCCCATGATTTTTATAAGTTGAGTATTATGCCTCTCCCGTGTTTTGGGTTTTTCGGGACATAAAGTTTTATCATCGTTTTATTATTGGGGGTCCATTTTCTATTCACGTTTGAGTGAGTTTTGGGCGACAACATGTTTATAAAGAATGTTTGTATTGAGATCTTCGTCCTCAAAACGTATGTCATTGGAAAACGAGTCGCTTTCATAGCTAAGTTACTTCATTTTGAAATATCATGATTTAAACTGCATTCTTCCCTTTAACAAAATATTTATTCATGTTAAAAACTCTTGAACTCACTAGGCGTTAGTCTAACCCTTTTTATTTGTCGGCATGTGCCTTAGGTTCCAGTTGGGGAAGAGTACTAGCGAGAATGTGAAGAGATGAGAAATAGGGTTATGCTTGAGGGTGAGTAGTTTGATGAAGCCACCTCCCGTTATCTCGGGTATAGCAATTTGTATTGGGTTTAGTAACACCCGACATTTATTTAGTCTATGTGTAAGACTTTATTTGTTTGGTTGATGGTTATATCTAGAACAGTAATATAAGTATGGTCATGTCGTATGATATCTTACCTCTCTTTGAGGCATTATTGAAAATTTTAATTTAGCTGTTCTTACCATTTTCGAGGGTGTTACACATATCATAAGTTATCCATAATAAATATCATAAGTTATTTTAACTAAAATTAAAATAATAAATATAAAATGATGACATGTTATCCATAAGTATTACATGGCAGGTAAACTTTTATATTTGACAACTAAAATTCCACGTTATATCAATACTATATTATAAAGCACGGATAAAAAACTTTTAAAAACAATTTCTAAAGCATAATGTACCGTTATTTAATGTTAATTACTTAAAATCTTTTAAAAACAATCATTAAAACTTTATATACTACATTTAATGTTATTTATTAACTTTTAATCGTTATCTCTAACCACTTTAACTCCCATAAAATCATTCTCAATTTTAATCCCCTAAAATCACTCCCTTGCATAATTATATTAAAAGATAAAATTCAAATTTTAAATATAAAAAGTATAAAATATAATTAAGAAAATATAACAGAATATTTAATGTTTTTTTTTTAAAAAACATTATATTGTTAAATCTAAAATAAATTACATTATGATTAAACTATCGAAAAAACTTTTAAAAACAAGTTTGTATGCATTAAGTACTGTTTATTGATACACATTATTTAAAATTCAAGATTACAAGTAATGATGCATGAGTACAAATTTCTAAAGTTATATGTTTGAATTCATATCTAACTAATAAACATAATCAAAACAGAATTAACATCTCAATTTAAATATAAATAATTTAAAATATATAAGATAATCATTGAATTATAAAAAATACTATTTTTTTATATAAATAAACATTATATTATTAATCTTAAAATAAACAAATTTATAAAAAAAAATCATTATCACTCTCTCAAAACCATTCAAAATCGTACCGTAAATCGACAAAAAAATAAGAGGAAACATTAAAATCATAATGTATCTCGCTGCATTGCACGAGTACGATTCTAGTTATACAATAAAACATAAAAAATAATTTGATAAATTTATTCATTTATCTTTCTTACATATTTATTTAACAAAACAATTTTTTTAATGTAATATTTTTAAAATAAAAACTAAACAAACCAAAGGAAAAACCCTAAACTTTAATTTGCACCCTCCCCTTAAAAAGAAAAGTTGCCGCCTTCTGCCCCAAGGTCGGTGAATTTCAATGCTTCTCTCTTCTCCTCCGGCGAGAGTTGTGCTGAAAGAGGAGCGTCCAAATAATAGAGGTTTTCTCCAATTTGGTTATTTTCTCTTTTCTTTGTATTTTCTTATACATTTTTATAATAAATTTCAAAGAGTACATGTGCTTAAACTATATATACAACCCATTAATGCTTCCCAACCATTACCACCACCACCTCCGACTATCACCACCCACAACTTCTCCCTTCATTGTACTCCTTGTCTTGAAAAAAAAACCATATCGATGGTTGAAGCAAATCAACAAAATCCAGATCGGAAGTGATATCGAGTGTGATGTCGCCTTGACGTTCACCGAAGATTGAGAGGAGAAAGTTGAGGATTGGAAGAGGAAGGGATAGCCATGGAAGAAGAAGAAGATCTAACGTTTGGCCAAAATGTTATGCTTTTGTTTTTTTTTTATTTAATTTTTATTTTTCTAATTATTAATGAGGTGCCTTTTTAAAATCCAGGTATTATTTTTTTAATTAATAAATTTGTCACCTCAAACTAAAGTAACCGGTTACCTATTAAACCGGTTAACAAGACCCATAAATAAACAAAAAGTTTGTTTTAAGCCCTTGTATGATAATTTTAAAAGTTGGTTCCTACAATAGGAATTAGACCAAAGTTGGTTTTATTTCTATGCAGTTTTCCCATTTATTTAATAAAATCTCGTTAAAATGAAAAATTGACAAATTTTTATGGGCGTTGCTAATGGCACTCCATATTAGAGATGTTGAATGATTTGCAATTGAACCTAGGGGTGTTCAAAAAAACCGTTGGACCGCTCAAACCAGTTGAACCAAGTTAAACCGGACCGTTTTTGGCGGTCTGGTCTGGTCTGAAAAATCGTCAAACCGGGCGGTCCGGTCTGCGGTTTGGAGATTTTTTTGGGCGGTTTGGACCAAACCGACCGCCAAATATATCTATATCTATATATTTATTTTTTTATTACAGAACTTGGCTTAGGTTCATTGGTAGAAATGGCTCTGGATGGAGTTCCATCCAAATTAGGTTTATTCGTCGTTGATAGACTAGGAACATGCAGTTAGATATCCACATCGGGCGTATAACGATCACTGTTGAGTCTGTGCATGACCTCCTTAGGACTACCAATGGGAGGAATAGATATAACAAATTCAAATGACAGGTCTTTTGGCCTAAAGTTGACAAAAGAATGACGGAGACAGTTACAAAAGTTGAACATTAGACCTACGGATATCATGAACCTAATCCTTGAAAAAAATTATAAGACAGATTTCATGTTCAAGATGATTTTTTTGGTGTTATTTGTAAATCTTATGGCAGATTGCAATAGCATGGGGAGTTGCAACCTCGGTTTCATTTCGAAGCTGAAAAAATGAGGCCATTGTGACACAGATTGACTGGAGCAAACATATATACGAGAAGTTAAAGACGAACAAAGAGAAATGGATGAGGGATAATGATATATGGCTTTTATGTTGGACCTCTCACTTATCTCACTGTAAGGTGTCGTTTGTTTTTTAAGAGGTCTAAAGTCTGAAGTCTTATTTTAGTTATGACTAATATGAGGTGGTGTGTAAAAATGTCTGAACGATTCAGACTTAAGAATCATTAAGAGGTTGTTTTAGAAAAAACAAACAACCCCTAAGTCTAACCGTAGCCACTTTAATTGCAAAATTCAGCCATTATGGAATTTTAATTTTAAGAAAACATTGTAAGATGTTGAATACAGTGGCACGTGCCACCGTATTATTTCTCCGACGAAGGTAAAAAAATTTAGGTTCGTGAAAGGTGCAACTGTATTGTTTTGAAAGGTGCTACCATATTATTTTGGAAATTTCAAGAAGGTGCAACCGTACATCATAATCAACCAAAAAACCCAAAGAAACTATCGAAATCAACCAAAGAAACCGAAAAAATCCCTCGAAATCGATAAAAAAAAACTTAAAAACTCATCGAAATCAAGCAAACAGCTTTAAAAATCCCTCGAAATTGCGGAATTAGGCTAAAAACACATCGGGCAATATTGCATGTCGGTAAAAAAATGAAGACACGTCGATAAAAACCGTGTTTTTTGTAATTATTTTTTGTCTGTGTTATATGGTGCCACCATATGGAAAACAAATTGGGTCCGTCCATGTCTCTATGGTTGCCACCCGGAACCCACTATCAAGGGGCTCTTTACTAAACTCTTAGTTGGTAAGGTTTTATAGACAAGAGTCACCACCATCACTTACCTTATCAGGTAACGTTCTCGATCATCAAAATGGATTGTTGGTAAGCGTATTTTCTCTATCACTTACCGAGTAAGATTCTCGGTTTTTACTATGCCTCTCATTTGGTAAGATTCTTAATCTTTGTCATGCTCCCTTAGTAAGGTATGTGGCACCAAATAAGTGTTTGATAAACGACAAGTCTCGTCCCTACTTTGGAATAATTACACTTTTGGTTAATGTGGTTGCCACGTTGTTACACGTTTGGTCTCTTTGACTAACACCCCATTAAATAAAAAAACTGATTAGCTCAAGGGTCTTCTAGAAAGTTTTTTCAAACAGTAATAAGTCATTAGAAACCTTCCATTGAAGTTGCTGCTCTAAGGTTGGTTTAAAGCATCCCCCAAGAGCTACTCTAAACTTTCTATATCATAGAAAACTAAAAGTTAAAATCTCTAAACAAAAATACATTTAATTCTAACATATATTTTATTTTAAAGATTTTAACATTAATTATATTATTAAAATATTTTATAAATTAATCATCCTAATACAGTTTTAAAAAACTTAAAAAGAAAAATAATACATTAAAAGGAAATTTTCTGAAAAACTAACAAACTTTCTAAATTTTGAACGATTAAGTCCCTGAATTTTTTTGAATGAATAAACCATTAAATTTTCTCAGGATTAAGTTTCACAGACATTTTTTTAATGATAAACGATTAAATTTTCTAATTTTAAATGATTAAGTATCTGAACAATTTTTTAAAACACTACATAAATCATCAAACTTAACAACAAGGGTTGTGGCGTACTGGTTAAGACCCTTGGGGATGTGGTGGAATATCTCATCTACCTAGGGTTCGAATCCAGGCGTACACAATAATTGTGGCCACTGAGGTTTAATCAGGGCTGATGTCTTACAGTCATAGTTTGCCAAAGGTTTAGTCTAGGCATAGCCTAGGACACCCTTCCCAAAAAAAACCATCAAACTTCTAAAAAAATAGTTACGTACATCATTTTAACCCAAAAAACAACTGGCTATAAAAGTTTTAAAGTAAAAAAAAAAAACTAAATCTGTTATACCGTTTCCAAACTTATGTTATTCAAACTCCTCGCACCCAACGACATCTCTCCCCCTCGCTCTAATCATTGTCCATTTCCCATACCGCCCATCGCCACTGTTGGCCCCTACCATTGATCTAACTCTTTTTGATCTATTTTTTTGTCTTTTGATTTCTCTCTTTTACAACAATTCAATGGAGTATGTGTAGACAAATAAAAAAAAGAGCGAGAAACATAAAACAAAAAGAACGATCAAAAGAGGGAGACTGATGTTGGGTTTGGGAGGTAAAGGGGTGATGTTTCTGAAATCAACTGTTTGACCGGATAAACTAAATGGATCGTGAGAGTTCACTTTCCGAATCTAATATTTCGCCCTTATGCCTGGGTTACACGAAATTCAGATATGGGATAATCCAAATAGGAACAATTTCTTTCGAGGCACCGAAAAGAAATTCACAACTAGATATTTATATCAAATCGTTGTCTAATGGTTACCAATCTCAACTGATAATTAAAATCAGTATCCAAGATTTTATATATATCAGAAATATGTAAGTTGAAGAGAAAAACCAAATATGAACTATTGATAGCTCTTCTCTTTCTCTCTTAATCTGATCGTGTACTCAATCAAAGTATGAGAGGAATTTAAATAGGAAATGAGAGAGATGATGATGATGATGATGATGATCAATAAATAAAACCATGTGCTGCTCCCACTATGATGATGAAAAGGAGATAGATACTCATGGTTGGCACATAACATAGTTGGCATAAAAGCTTCTTCATGTTAAACTACGATGATAAAGACCAGAGAGTAAACGACGATGGGGCAGCGAGGGATGGCAAGAGGAAGCAATAACATTGGGTACAAAGGGTTTGAATGACGTAGGGTTTGAGAATGTTAAACTAATTTAGGTTTTCTTTTATTTTAAAACGTTTTGGGTTAAAACAATGCCTCTCTTC
The DNA here is from genome assembly GCA_954870635.1 of Arctium minus. Classification (NCBI taxonomy): domain Eukaryota; kingdom Viridiplantae; phylum Streptophyta; class Magnoliopsida; order Asterales; family Asteraceae; genus Arctium; species Arctium minus. The sequence goes on along the minus strand of OX941094.1, from coordinate 8,767,092 downwards.
TCAAAATGAAGTTTTAGAGATTTCCCCAAATTTGAATATTTGTAGTTTCTCCCCTGTTTTCTCTATTTTAGAGTCGTTGTAGCAAAATAATCTCTATTTCAGAATAGATGTTAAAGATGCTCTTATATTGGTAATGAAATAATAAGTTGGTTTGCGGCTACCCTACCCGCCCATAGTTAGGAGGGTTAACGATTCAAGCTTTTAACGAGCAACTCGAGCTCAAGCTTGAGTCGATCACTAACAAATTAACGAGTTGAGCTCCATAACACCAATGTTCAGCCTGACTTGTTTGAAAGTTCAATTAAACTTTCGAGTCAATCCGAGCCACGCCATGTCGTTCAAGCATACACTTTTTCAAGCCAAATATGTTCATATGTTGATAAATTTTACAATCTAGATATACAAATTATCAAGCTCAAGTCAATATACGAGCTAATCTATATCATGTTTCAGCCAATAAAATGAACTTATGAATTTTAGGTATAACAAATAATTCAAATTTGTTAAGCGAGCATCAAGATCAAGTATTTTGAAAAGGTTATTCGAGTTCAAGTCTGATATAAGTTTTTCAAGCTGAGCTTGAACAACTTCGACTCGGCTTGGCTTGTGAACACCACCTACCCATAGTCATACAGTATGAAAATATTTTGAAGGATGTAATATTGGCATGTGACTAGAGATAGCTAGATTGCATAATACATGAGCAGGTTAAGCAGTACAACAGAGTTTGAATCTCATTGAACTATTAAAACTTCAAAGCCTCTTGTCATCTGTTGCTTCTAAACTGCAGACAAAGAAGCAGCTAACCCAAACTTACTCCCTGCAAAAATTAAGAAAAAACCAATACCACATTCAGAAAACTAACATGAAACATTTTTTTAAGTACACACACATGTATATATATATATATATGTGTGTGTGTGTGTGTATATGGTGAGGTTTGAACCTCTGATCTCCTAAGAGGCCAAAGGCCTGGATACCGCTAAACCAAAGGCTCCTTGGTCACTAGAATGCAACTTTTGGCCATAAAAGCCACCATGAAATACTGAAAGGAAATCATTATGTTAGGTAAATCCCAAGCAGTCAAATGCTCTTAATTATACCCATATATATATATATATATATATTACTCTCTCCGTCTCAAAGTAAATGTCCACAATAAAAAAAAAAGGGACATAGTCTTAGAAATAAGTAATTACTACACTTTTTAATAAACTACGTTAAAATTTTACCTTTATTTAGAGAGGGAGTAATGAATTTCTTTGCCTCATAATTAATGGTAGAATTGAAAAGTAGGCATTTTACTTTTAAAAGTGAACACTTATTTTGGGACAAAAGTAGGGTTGGGGAGGGGTAGGATGTACCCCGATCTTACCTCAACCACTAAGAATCGAGTGGTTATTTCCGTGAAGACCCCCCCGACTTGTGCACGAAACAAAGTGTGTGCAAGAAGGAAATAGGGTAAGTAATATAACAGGTAATCGGAAAATACAACAAGTAGAATAATATTCAAATAATGGCCAAAGTATGTTTACTATATATGTCAATAGAAGCTATTGCCAATAGACTTGATTCACTATCACTACTCTCATGCGGCATGAGTACCTAATATTACCCTTTTATTAGTCAAGTAAATTAACACATCGTGTATCAAAGAGAATACTATGATCAACTACTTCACTTGTGCTTGTGTTTTAGACATTATGGAGTAAAGATTTAGATAAACCACTAATTGACAAACTTCCTATTTTACCCTTCTAAACAACTTTGTACGGCACATTGCATTTACATTTAATGTACCAAAAGAGAAATAATGGATTTGATTAGGAAGAAAAAGTTATTAGTTAGAGAAGACCACACCATTTTTAGTGAATTAGTGATTTAACTTCCCGTTTCCTTCTAAACTATAACTTACCTATTTCTTTGCATGACTTGATGTTTTGTAGCCTTGTACATATATATTTACTTCTTGAGTTTTAATTTAATATTTGAGGGGCGGTCTACCAACACAAACTAGGTACGCGTTTACTAGGTAAGAGTCACCACCCTCACTGGGTAAGATTCTCGATCATCAAAATTGCATAGTATAAGCATCTCTTACTCGCTAAACGCTAACCGGGTAAGAGTCCTCACCCTCACTTACCGAGTTACAGGGTAAGATTCTCGGTTAGCAAAATGGCACGGTAAGATTGTTGGTAAAGACCATCATCTCTTATTGGATAAGCGTCTCTTACCCGATAAGAGACGATAAGTGTTTAGTAAATAGCCTCTTAGTTACAGACTCATAGCATAACATGTTGTAATGCTGCCCAGCTCTCCGAAGCCACTAAAACCATAATAATTCTTTGATGCTCTCTACCATCTCCTCCACTTTTTATTTACCCCCTCCTAACAAACTTAACAGACATCTCTAGATTCCCTTCTCTCACCTGGACCACCATCCTTGAGCAGCACATTTCTAACAGTTCTCCCCACCCTGCTGATGTGTCTCACACTTCTAGTTTCTTTTTCTTGCATGAGTCCCTACAATTGGAGACCTAACACAAAGTTGAGTTCATGAGTTATATCGTATGGGGATCAGATTCCATTGAATTATCAACTTCTATTCTAAAATTCGCCCAAAGCTATAGCATTAGCATATTCAGTTAACTCAGTTTGGTTGCCAAGTATGGAAGGAACATTTTACTTGAAGCACTATACTAATACATATGAAAGGAGTGTGTAGAGAGGAAGCTCTCTCCAATCTCCATAAACAACTGTAGAAATGTGAGCAAGCAAAAGATGCAATATTTCGTATATACATACACTAGTAACAATTGTCAGGCTCCAAATTGGCACTCAAGAATGTGGAATGCTCATCATAGGGGATCGTGAAGATGGAGCGCACAAGCTTGGAACTAGAAGGGTGCGTTTGGTATACGGACAAATTATGACATGACATAACAAAAACTTGTTGTCCTATGTTTGATGTGATATTAGACTTGGACAAGACGAGACTGAGTGGGACAAAAAAGTACCAAAATAGAGGAACAAAAACCAGGGAGACAACACAGCATTGGTAAACTACTAGACAAGACCGAGTGGACAAATATGTGTTTTTCCCACCAAAATAGATGGAACAAAAATCAGGGAGGTGAAAAAGACTACTAAACATTCATATCAAATTAAAACCCTAATACCTTCCACAATTCTCACTCGCCTACCTCACTATCACCTATATAGTCCTGTCCAATCTGGACACCAGCCCAAAGACAAGAGTTTGGCCAAGAGGCTACAACAAGCCTCATAGAGCTTGCTAATGCACCTACTTCAAGAAGAGACCATGTCCATGGCTTTCCTTGGATGACTTGGGCTTGTGAGAGTCAACCAAGGTTCAAGTCCAACCCAATGAATGGCCAACAATATAGGGGTAATGTTATTTAGTTATCAACTTAGAGACAATCTTTCCGATTCTTTCCAAGTAATTGCATCAATGAAACAATGAAATTAGTCATGTAAAAAAGTGACCATATCAAGAAATTAAGCATCAATCGCTAATTCACATATGTTTACATAATTAATCTCCTATTCAAGCAACTAAATTCTCAAGGGTAACTTGCATAATGCTTTTTCACAATAATGTATGTTACTAAATAAGTAAATAGAGTTTCTTTTAGATCTTGACGTCTTGTTACAAGAAAGAGGCACTACTACCTCAGATGATTTTATTTAACTTTCTCCCTATTTCTTAAAATGCTATTGGACCCATCAAGAAACAAAAATAACCACTTCATACCAAATTCTAAAACTAAAGTACTACCAAGTAAGAAAGATGATATTAAACTTACCACTTGATGAGCCAACCAAAGAGGAAGTGCTGCATAATAGGAACTTTCTCCATGACCTCCACTTTGTACATCTTAAGCAGTCCACTGTTCACCTTGTTCCAGTTGGGCACACCACTAATATCATCCAACAACGGCGAATGCTCTGCAAAGGGCCCCTTCTTAACCTTCTTTACAAAGCTAATACACGATAGATATAGATACTCTTTCGAAAAATTATCGAGTATATCCTCATTATGAATAGATTTAGGCTTCATATGCCTGTGATCTATCAACTGTGAAGACCCAAAAATGAACGGCAAGAAGTGGTAGTCATCGAGCCCCCAAACCCCATGAGATCCAGCAGGCTCTAAGGAATAAACCAGCTGCAACATCCGCATCAGTTCAAGGTATTTCACGAAAACCCTAGAAACAACACCTTGATAATCCTCTTCAGTAATAATCCCCAACCTTGCAAGACAATACAACCAAGCAGCAAAATTGGTCTCGTGTCCAGTTCCGTAGTCAATTCGGCTCGAATTCCCAAAACTATCAGTAAAGTAAGGAGTGAGCTCCACCGTAGCGGAATTGAGATCCGCGGGAAGAAACTGCAGCGTTAACGAATCCGCATTTTCAGTCATACGGCTGTGCCAATCCCTATACGCAAGGTTACCGTAACGAGCAGATTGTTGAAGCGGAGGGATTTCGTCCACAAATTGAATCAACGTTTGAAGGATGGAGACGATGGAGGTGATCACCGGTGACATGTGACAAGGATCAGAGATCTTGCGTCCACGCATCGATTCCGATAAAGCTACGACGAAACCGATGTAGTTTTTGGAAGTCGCGGAGTCACGGAAACGGCGGATATCGTCGTCGGAGTGGATCATCTTCGTCGGTGTTTGGAAGTGATACGGCGGAGAGACGACAGAAACTTTTTGAGCTTGAGGAACAGGTGTTAGGATAATTGTTTGTTGCGCGTTGTTGTTCGGAGGGAGGTTGATCGCTGGAGCACGGATAGGGCGGTAAAATGGGGGAGGAGAGTTGTCGGACCATGACGGTGGTGGTGGGAAGGAGGTAGGGCCGCCGCAGTTGACGCAGGCGGTGGTGTGTTCGTGGTGAGATTGTGATGGTAGAGGCGGCGATTGGTCGGATCCACGGTGGTTGACGGTGGTGCGATCGTCTTCCATGGTGAGATTGGAAAGATGGATACGAGCGAGGGTTTTTTTTGGGAGAAGAAGATAGTTGCAATTTTGTTAAGAAGGGTTAATTACGTTTTTAGTCCCTGTAGTTTACACGATTTTGTGGATTGGGCAATTGTTGTTAAAAAGGTCCCTGTGGTAGACATTTGATTGCTGAATTGATCCCCCACTTTAACGGAGTTAAAGAAATCTGTTAATCCAGTTAACCGGGGAAGTAATCTAGGTCATCGAAGCTCTTTGAAGTTTGATTAATGGCTTAAAAAGCTAGTGGCAATTTTGTAATTAGAATATAGATTAAATGGGGGGTATAAGTTAATTGAATATAGTAGGAGCAAAATTGAAATTGGGAAAAAGTCTAAAAAAACTTAACGGACTTCTATTTTTGAATGATTAAGTTTTTAGACAAGTTTTTTTGAATAAGTCATTTGATATTTTAAAACATATCAAATTAGTCCTTATTACCTAAAAACTTAACCTGCAACTTGCTATGCAGGTAAAAGTTAAAATTAAAAAAATAAAGAACTCTAAAAATTAATTTCCTAAACTTACATAGTCACAACCAAGACTTGCCCCATCCCATGCCCCCCACCCTTCAATATGTATGCCATTGAGCACCACTCGTCGTTGCCGCTCTAAGCACAACCTGTCGTCGTCATTGCCACCATCCAAACAGTCGTCAGTCACCACTAATCCAAGTCATCGCCATCATCCAGGTTCAAATTTTACTCTGATTTTGTTCTGTTCGTTTACTATAAAATGATTGGGATAATGTAATATGTTCGATTACTCTAACTACTAGGAAATGATTGTGATTTTTTGGTATATGTTGTTCTGTTCGTTTACTAGGAAATCACTAGGATAATGTAATATGTTCGATTACTCTAACTACTAGGAAATGATTGTGATTTTTGGTATATGTTGGCGCAACTTTTGATGTATTTTGGCTCAACTTTTGGTAAATTTGACGCTATTTTTAGTATATTTTGGCCCAACTTTTTAAGTTTTAGAAAGACTGTTGAAAATAGTATTATTCATTCGGTTTAATAAATGTAAGAATTTATTTGTCATGAAGATGTATTTAACAAGTTTCAAAAAGTCCAAAGATTTATTTAACACGTTTTTAAAAGTCCAATGACTTATTCATTCCAAAAAATTGTTCAGAGACTAAAATGTTAATCATTCAAAACACAAAAGTCCGTTGAATCTTTTTGGGTTTTTCCCATTGAAATTTGATAAAAGATTTGTAATTCACTAGTCTATAATTGATTTTTGTTTCCTAATTAAAAATATGTTACACCTTTATTTTTATATCTATAATATAGTTATTATTTTTCTTGGAAAACCATTAGGATAAAGTAAAGAGTTTTGTGAGATGCAGAAAAACAAAGAATCCAAAGAGAAACAAAGCTAGAAAACAGACAACAGCAACCCCGAAAAACAAGAAGGACCAAACGAAAAAAAAACTCGAACAACTTTGGAGATGCAATCCAAAAATTCCAATAATTATTGAAAGACTTGCACCTAAGAGATATCCAACCGAAGGACTGAGATTAAATTTCACCAAGAAGGTTATTGCTCGAAACAACACATTTGAAAACATGGAAGTTCCTTTTCCTCCAAAAAAAGCATGTTGCAATCCAAATTATAGCTTGCAAAATACATTTGGAATAACTCGCAATACGGCTACCACCATCGGAAAAAAATCGGCTCCGATAAAAGAATATGGGATGAAATCTTCCAAGTTCCACCATTTGAAGATGTTTTCCCACAACTCCTTAACATATTTGCAACCAAAAAGATAATGTTCCACCGATTCAATGAAATCATTACACATTGGATATAGAGTTTAGTTGAGATCGATTCTTTGATTTGTAACTATTAAAGTACTGGAAGTCGGTTTAGCAGGACCTCCAGATGAAAATATTGACTTTCCTTGGCATAATCTTGTTCCATGGTGTTGTAAATCCCGAAATTGAAGTTGGGAGAGTGTTAATGTCGACCGTATTTCTAAGACATTTAACATGGAAAAGTCCATATTCATGCACAAACCACTGATCCTTGTCCCTGGTATTCAAAGAAACATTTTTAAAAATCAAAGAAACAACAGCAAAATCGTTTATGGCTCTCCCTCTAGGATTGTGATGCCAACACCAATTCCAAGCCCAAAACCTGTTTTGCCACTCCCCACGCTCAAAGACTCTAGCATCCGAATTTGTATTAGTAGAATAAAGCCTCGGGTATCTATCACGTAATCTAAAATTCCCAACCCATTTATCTTTCCAAAAATAAGTATGCTTACCATCTCCTGTTTTTCTACCAAAAGATGAAGTAAAGCCCACCCCACAGTCTTCAAGATCTCTACCAATTTTGATGGTATTTCCCCAACTCCTTTTATGTTGGTGATAACACCAGACTCCAAAAACCCACCATCCCATCCATAAATACTTCTAATGACTCTCACCCAAAGAGCGTTTTTTTAACTCTAAAGCACCACCATCATTTTCCTAGAAGACTCAAATTTTAAGCCTTAAGACTTCTTATGTTGAGACCCCCCCTCCTAAATTTATTTAAAACATTTTCCCACTTGACCCAAGCCATTTTCGAAGTCGATCCTTCCCCCTCCCCAAAAGAAATTTTCTTTACCCTCTCAAGCATTAATCACCATAACAGGGGTGTGAAACAAAGAAAAGTAATGTAACAAACTTCCAAGAACCGATTTAACCAATATTGACCACCAAAGGAAATCATCTTTCTGTAACACCCAGGATTTTCAACAAAGTTATCAAATTGTGGATTCTTGTCTTTGTCGAGAGATAGACCCATTTGAAGTATAATCTAATCTAGAAGACAGTTACCTTGGACCCTATGCGTATTTGGAGTTTTCGGGCGCGAAAAAGGAATATTTGGGCCACTTTACAGCTTGCGCGACAGTGCCCGTGACTGTGACATGTGTCACTATCGCGGGGCAAGGTCGCAGAAGTAGTAAAGCTCTCGGTACACTTGGGGCGACATTGTCTAACGATTATGTCAAGGTCACTATCGTGGGGCATAATTGCAGGGGTTGTACCGCTGGTGGTAGGAGGCGTGCGACAGTGCCACGCGACTATGCCAAGGGCATAGTCGCCGATCACAATCGTGGTCGGGGGAATCAGCCTATAAACCTGATTTTTAACGGCTCCTCTTCATTTGGTTGCTATTCTCTTGGTCTTCTTTCTCTATCAAAACCCATTCACACCCCATATGCCAATTTGAAGGCTTTGAAGACTTGGATTTGGAGTTCTAAAGTGATCCTTCACCTTTTGGCCAAGACTGGGAACAAGTTGGAGCTCCATATCTCATCATCCATATTTCTAGGGTTTAGAGGTTTCTTCAAACCCCTCCAAACCCTTTTCCATTCTTTTTGGTGATTTAGGGTTTGAGGTCCATCAAGTTGCCCTAAAAAGTGCAATATTGGGGGGTTCAAGTGTTGTGACTAAGGTAAATCTCTTCATTTCTCCACCTAAGAAATTAGGGTTTTTCATCCTTCCATTTCCTTCTACTGTGTTAGAACTTGGTTTAACTTGGAAGTATTTGTGACTAAGGTTTTGTTGAGAGCTTGAGGCTAGGATTTATAAGGTTTTAAGTCTTCATCCAAGGGACTCAAGCATTTGGGGGTAAAACCTAGATTTAGTCTAAATCTAGCAAAGTGAGTTCTAATTGTTTTACAAAACTATATACATGTCAAAATATAAATGTTTTGGGTTTTTAAACATACAATTATATGCTCACTTTATATTCAATGGGTTTTGATGGTTTTGGGATTCTTGAGCATCTTGGGTTGTTAAATGTTTATAAATAATTTACGAAGTGATATTGGGCATTTTGGCCACCAAAGAGGATATTGATCCACTAGTAAGCATTTTATTGGATTTGGATAACAAATTTCGTTGTTTTCTAAATGTGCAAATGTAACACCCTCAGATCTGGTAAGAGCAACTAATAAAATTTTCGATATCACATCAAATAAAAAACAAACTTCATCCTACAACTTAAAACTCAATATCAAAATTCTATAATTGACTTCAACAACAATGACATCGGTATTAAACAAGGACTAAATCGAAGTCGAGTGTTACTTATCCCCAATACAAGTTGCTCTCATCGAGACTGATGTGGAAGACTTCTCCAAACCAAACTCACTCGTGCATGCAACTAGCACTCCTCTCTTCACAAAAACGCTAGAACCATTCCCCAACCTGAACCTGATGCACATGCCGACAAATAAAAAGGTTAGGCTAACGTCTAGTGAGTTCAAGAGTTTTCAACATGAACAAATAAATCGTTAGCTAGATTTAAATCATGATTTCTAAATTGGTAAATGTAGAAGTATAAAGTCAACATGTTTCTTAGAACCCGACATTTTCGTGATGAAAATACCAATACCAAACATTCTGTCAAAGATGACTTCGAAAGCTCAATACTCACCTAAAACACAAATAATAATCTATATTCAATACTGAAAACCTGGACAAACTCTATTATCCAAAATATCCAAAAACATTATAAGGTTTAATAGTTAAAACCACAATTCATGGGTAACGATCCCTATACAAAATGTCACCAAAACATGATGAGGCTCAATACCCAAGACAACGTCTTTCTGTGACGGGGGAGACCCGTCTCCATTGAACGTGGCGGGCACACCAAGCTAAGCCACGTATCTATGTTATGAACATGCCTCGAGGATGGAAAAGCCTATGACATCAATCCAAGTCTAGATCTTTAGTCATTATCAACATTGACTCAACCCGAGTATTTAATCATATCGAACATCAACCCTATCCAGGTCTTTAGTCATTACGGACATCAACTCAAACCTAGTCTTTATTCATTGCGGACATCAACCCTATCCAGGTCTTTAGTCATTACGGACGTCAACTCAAACCGAGTCTTTAGTCATTGCGGACATCAACCCTATCCAAGTCTTTAGTCAATACGGACGTCAACTCAAATCGAGTCCTTAGTCATTGCGGACATCAACCCTATCCAGGTCTTTAGTCAATACGGACGTCAACTCAAACCAAGTATTTACTCATTGCGGACATCAAACCTATCCAGGTATTTAGTCAATACGGACGTCAACTCAAACCGAGTCTTTAGTCATTGCGGACATCAACCCTATCCAGGTCTTTAGTCAATACGGACGTCAACTCAAACCGAGTCTTTAGTCATTGCGGACATCAACCCTATCCAGGTCTTTAGTCATTACGGTCTCACCATCCACGACAAGTTTGGCCATTTAGAAACTATATCATGTAACCAATGTCTATTCCAAATCACAACTTGGGAATTCTATCCCACATTTACACAATAAGGACGACTTCTATTCCTATGGATCCATTGCATTGCAGTCTAACACGTTACATGACTCAAACGAATGAACTAACGCATTCAAAACATGTAACTCTCGAATAAGATGCAACTAAGTACATCATACGTCAAAGGCTCCATAACGAGCTACCAAAATTGAACAAATATTCCAAAGACTCATCTGAGTGTAAACCAAGCCCCACAAAGCATAATGAACGTTTGGCTAAAATACACGGGCCAACATGGTTGTATAATAAAAAATGCATCCTTTCCCAAAATTTTGTTTCTCAAATCACAATTGGCCTTCGGCCCAAACCAAAAAGGTCTTACAATTTCCAAAATTTTCACAAGGCCAGAAATGACCAGAAATCAAAGGACTCACACATATGTATCTTCAAAATGTCCTATTTCATAAACAATGCATACTTCCAACAAACACCAAAAATGCACTTTGAACCAAATAATCTTCGTTTATGCAATAAATCGTCAAAATGCTTTCATGCATTGCTTATTTAACCAAAAAGCCCAAAATCCCAAAGGTGGATGTTTTACAAAGTTTATAAAGACAAGCACCTCAAATAATCAAAACCCACCAATAACTCAACAAGTGATAATTTCATGTAGAATACATAAACACTTTAAAATGGACATTTTGGCATATACAACGTTTTCATAAATCAACTTGAACTTACCTTGCTAGGTTAAGTTAAACCTAGGTTTCAAACACACATCCTTAGCCTCCAAGAATGAAGCATCCATCTTCAACACATCATCATCAACAATGAGCTAGGGTTTTCAAATAACCCATTTCTCCAAATCTAAGGAAATGGAACCAACCAGTAAAACTCTTTAGATCTACAAGGATCCTCATATAATAACTTGAAATATACAAGAAGCTTACCACAATCAAATCTTTGACCTTCCAACCAACTCACTTCCATGAGATCTTCTTATTTTCCGAACTCAAGCTTCCAAAACACAAATCTTTGATCTCTTTGAGGTGGATTCACTTCATGATGCTTCCAAACTGATATTGGAGCTCCCAAAATCGTCCCAAGAAGAAGAAGAATGGAGAAGAGAAGTGGAAAATAAGAGAAAACCCTAAAAAGTTGGGTCTTAATCGTTCAGGTAGCTCCCGCGGCCTTGGCCGCGACCTCCAAATCGCGGGCCAAGCCGCGCGTGCTACATAGTTGCACATAACAGTGGGTTGTACGGGTTTAGCCGCGGCTTTGAGGTCGCGGGCTAAGCCGCGCGTGTCCCTGGTGCGCCTTCTCACCTCTCGTGTTAAACCACTCCCCGATCGTTTCTCTCGGTCGATCGCTGACTGATTTCCTTAACTGATCATAAACTATTCTTTAGAAAATTACGGGTGTTATAGCAAATTGGGTTACAAATGGGTTTTGATGGAATGATCTTAAGAGTTGGAACCTTATGGGCAATTATTTGGTTATTGTATATTTGGGGATTTTACCAATCTTACGAGTTTTGAATGTTGGAACTTAATGGATTTTACTTGGATTATTGAAAACGGTCATTCTTGATCTTATGAATATTGGGAAATTGTGAACCTTACGGTTTGGGTCTTCGGCCAACCCTACTTTGGAAAATGCCATTTTTGGAAAAGTTGGACTTCGGCTCAGGTAGCCATATTGGAATCATTATTTTGCCAACGTCTTATGATGCCTTATGGCTTGTTTATTACTCAAATGAGTTTTGGGACGTTGTCCGGTTTAAATGGCTCAATGTAGAGTTTTATATGAAAAATGCAATTATTGCATAAGTGTTGATTATTACATGTGTGAGTGCGTAGTCATTCATTTGGGTCATGTAATGTTTTAGACTGTAATTCATTGGATCCATAGGCATATGAGTCGTTGTGTTCATCATGGAGTTTTTGATGTCCATGTTTGAGTCTAGTGAGTGGTCGCTAAGTCATGTTTTTATGTAAGCTTGAAGTGGTGCTCTTGGAGTTAAGTCTTGCGGTGGTGCCCATGGTGAGCCGGATACGGAGACTTGTGACTTTTGTGGTGAGACTCATCTAGAGGTCGAGTAGACACTAGGGTCATTTGGGCATCTTGCGGTGGTTGCTCAATGGATCCGTATACGGGGATCCATGACTTGTAGTGAATCTCGTGAACGTTGATAAGTGGCTTAACTATGTGTTCCACCACATTCGATGGAACCGGGTCTCCCCCGTCACCAGAAGGTGTTATCTTCGGGTATTCCCTTGCATGTATCTTCGTACCATTTTATTTATATAAATAGTATTTTGATGAAATACCTCGTGGGTGTGTTTTGGGGAAAACGGATGGTGAACATTGTTTGAAAGGGGATATTTGGTATTGAAAATAATATGGTTTGTGATCAAAGCCTTTTATAATTAATATTTCAGGGACGGTCGTTTTTAGAATAAAGTATTCTTTTTAAACGTTTTATGATTTATGTGATAAAACTGCTTTACCTCACTAGGCGTTAAGCCTAACACTTTTTCTTATCGACATGTATATCAGGTCTTACATGGATCTGAGAGGCGGCTGGAGCTTGGTAGAAGTTCCGGTAGGATGGCTTAGTGACGTCATCCGGTTTTGAGAAGATAGCTGATTTGGTGGTTTTAGTAGCACCCGTTAGACGTTGTTCCCGTTTGTGAGACTAGATAATTCCGTTTGAACTCTGATACATGTTGTGGTGTTTATTGTTCATGTAACTTTATATATTTGTTATTTCAAGTGCTAACTTTAAGGGATTTTTGGAAGTTTTAAATTATCTGCTATTTTCAAATTTAGGGGTGTTACACTTTCCTTTCCAATTTTCCAACTTGCTTTTGAAATTTTCAAGAATAGGACACCAATTCACCACTTTATTCATATTTATCCCAATCGGGAGGCCGAGATAAGTAAGCGAAAAAGAACCGGCACCACACCGTAATTTTCCCACTAATTCAACTACTTCATTATGAGAGACACCCACTCCAAAAACATTACTCTTATGGAGGTTAATCTTCAACCTCGAGGAAAGTTCAAAGCATTTGAGAATTATCAACAAGTTTCGAGCATTTGATTCACTCCATTTACCGAAGAAGATAATGTCACCCGCATATTAAAGAGGAGATGTGGAAACTTTGTTGATGCTTGAACCTACCGAGATCCCATGGAAAACGTTTTCTATTGCCTCATGTAAAGCAATGTTAAGGTCCTCAACAAAGAACTAGAAATAAGAACAGTGAAAGAGGACCCCCTTGTCTAATGCCCCTTTCTAAAAAAATCATTTGTTCGGAGCCATTTACCAAGCTAGAGGTTGTGGTTGATCAAAGACAACAATAAATCCAATTGCAACATTTTTTTTACCAAAACCCACTTGCTTCATTACGTTTAAAAAGAAGCACCAATTTATGTTGTCGAAGGCTTTTTCGGAATCAATCATCAAGGCAAAACATTTCTCCTTGGACTTTTTTAAATGTTCAATCACCTCACTTAGCAATTACAACACCATCTAAAATGAATCTTCCACCCAAAAATGCATTTTGTTCTTCGCCGATCAAGTTCCCAATGTATTTCTTCAATTTTTCCGCTAAAATATTGGCAATTATCTTATAGTAGCAACCTATAAGTCTTATTGATCTATAGTCCCCAACGACGGTAGGATCTTTGCATTTTGGGATTAAGGTAAAAATGGATGCATTGGAACCTTTGCTTATTTCGACTCTATCCCAAAACCAAAAATTGGCACGAATAACATTGCCTTTTATAATTGGCCAAAACCTTTTAGAAAACCGAAAGTTAAAATTGTCTAGACCATGTACTTTAGAGTTGCCGTAAGCCTGGATTGCCTCCCAAATTTCAGTTTTGGATACAGGTGGTTCCAACCGGTTTGCTTCTTCAAATGTCAATTTTTTTAGCATGCCACTTTGCAAAGGTGGTATAAGAGGACCATCTACCTATATGCCATCAATAGACATACCACAAAATTTGTTTTCCATTTCTTTCCATTTGATGACATTGTGAAGTCTTCAGAGTTTTCATCACCTTCAACGTCCCATTTTATCTGAGCTTTCTGTTTGTCTATGTCCAACTTGAGGTTGTACTTTTCTAACCAAATACGACGACATTGTTCCACAGGTCCAAATCGGAAGTAGAGAGAGTCCTTATGTTAATCAAACAAAGTGTATTAAAAAATAGAAAATTTTATTCTATTTATATATATATATATATATATATATATATATATAGGGTCAGGTTTAGAGGAAAACCTCAAAAAAATGGAAAACTGAGGAACACCCTGGTAGTTATTCATCTGGACGGTATGCTCTTATGTATACAAGTAATTTGTAACATGCACACGTGCATATGAACAAGTGAATAATGCAAAAGTGCATAATGCACATGTGCATAAAAACCAAAAAACAACTTAATTTACTTGTATGCACAAATGCATACCGTCCAGATCAAGGGCTATCAGGGTGTTCCTCAGTTTTTCATTTGTTTAAGGTTTTCCTTTGAACCTCCCTATATATATATATATATATATAATTAATCCGAGTTATATTTATGTTTGTAAGGTGTCTACTCATCAATGAACATGTCGGTTTCTAACATTTTATAAGGCTTGGACATATATAAAAACAAGGGCCCTCAATAAATACGAACAAAAACATTCGACAAATGTGTTCTATTGCTAAAAAAATTGAATACAAGATATGTTAATAATTTGTGGAGGCAAGAAATTTATTTTTGTTTATTACAGATAAGATAAGAGATTCACCTACTTCTTATTAGGTAATTAGTCAGTCAATAATGTATGAAAAAATAAGGTAATTTTGAAATCCTAAAATATACACTTAGTTTGACCATCTATTATATATGGTAATTTTTTAAAGGTAAGAATTTGCTTAGTTCATAACAAGAAATATGTGTTATTTTAATAAAAAAAAGAAAAGAAAACTCATGTGAATGAATGAAGGATAAAATGATAGATAGGATTATAGGGTTTTCTAGAGAAGGCGGCAAATAAGAATCATTGAGAATGATGGAATAAAAGATGATTCGTTGAGATCCAATAAGAACAAATAATGAATGAGGCCTATGATCTACACACTCAAAGAATGGTTGGTTGAACATCTAATTGGATCTTGTGGTGTGTAGTGGAATTCCAACAAGGAATTCATTAACCAAGAAAAATTTATTGATTAATCACAAAACTTTGAAACACGTCATAACTCATCATAAGAACAATAGAGGGATCGTCGAACAGCAATACAATATAAACTATAGATGGAAAAATAGATTGCAATAACCAACAACAGTTACACAAATAATATAAGCAAATAACAATAGCCAATAAAGCAAACATAGATAAAAATAGCCAACAAAAACATATAGTAATAGCAAGCTCATGAGCTTAAAGTTGTTATCCGTTGAATTATTGAAGCACAACAACAATCAAACAGATAGAGATAACAATAACCAATAACATTAGATATTGGTACCAAATAAAAAACTTAAAGAGGCAATAAACAATAACGTATAAAGAACGATCATTTAACTTTATGTGATTTTCTTCTTCAATGTAATTAATTAATACAAAAAAGTATGAAGAACTGGAGGTGTAAAGTTTCCCTATAGTGTATGAGACAAATGTAGGCATTTCGATTCATTGAACTACAAAAGAGGTCACTTTACCACTGACCTACCGAGGTGGAGCTTTTTCTAGGCCTTGTTATCTACAAAATTCATTTTTGCTCTGATCATATACTTGAAAATTTGGGTTTCTGTTATAGATACTAATTTTTTTTCCCTAAAACTACTATATACTAAAAAATTGGGCAACTAATATATTTGGGCCCGGGGCACACCCCCATCCCACCCTCCCCATAGATGGTCTTGTCAATGAATATTCATTATCAAAATAACATACAAGAGACGACCGTGTCAATGAATATTCATTATCAAAATAACATACATTGATGTAATATCAAATAACATATATTTATTGATGAAATTTTAAATAGTGTAAATACATTAATGTAATTTACATTGCATAAGAGTATATTCATTTTCATATGAAATTCATCAATTTATTGTATTTTGTATGTAAACATATTTACAACGAATATACAATGTATCAAATTAATTAGTCTATAATATTTTGGATCAATTAATATATTTATCAATAAATATACATAGTTTTGATCAAATTATGAACTTCATACATTTATACTATATTATAAAGATGACATAAAAAACTCTTAATTACAACTCACTAAGCTTTATATACTATCATTTAAAGCTATCTACTTAAAATCTCTTAAAAATAACTACTAAAGCCTAATGTACTACCTGTAAAACTTTTAACCCTAATTAATATATTTCATCCTTATCCCCCAAAATCCTTATCTCTAATCCCCAAACCCTAAAATTATGAAATTTGAATTCTGATAAACATAATCAAAACAGGATAAACATCTCAATTTAAATATAAAAAATTTAAAATATATAAGATAATTAATGAATTTTAACAAACTACTTAATTTTTTTTTATATAAAAACATCATATTGTTAAGCCTAAATTAAACAAATTTATATATAAAAAACCATTATCACTCAATAAAAACCATCCAAAATCGTACTGTAAATCAATAAAAAACAAAAAATAAAAATAAACATTAAAATCGTGATGTATTAAGCATTATGTACTATTATTTAATGTTAATCTACTTAAAATCTCTTAAAAAACAATTAATGAAGCAATATGTACTACTTTTAAATGATTTTAACCCTAATTAATAAATTTCATCCTTATCCCCCAAAATCCTTATCTCTAATCCCCAAATCCTAAAATTATGAAATTTGAATTATGATAAACATAATCAAAACAGGATAAACATCTTAATTTAAATATAAAAAATCTAAAATATATAAGATAATTAATGAATTTTAACAAACTACTTAATTTTTTTATATAAAAAACATTATATTGTTAAGCCTAAATTAAACAAATTTATATATAAAAAAACCATTATCACTCAATAAAAACCATCCAAAATCGTACTGTAAATCAATAAAAAAACAAAAAATAAAAATAAACATTAAAACCATGATGTATCTCGCTGCATTGCGCGAATACGCTTCTAATTATATATTAACAGATAAATATACAATGCATTTAGAAATAAAAACTTGTATAACACATACTTAATAATTTATCATGGTGCGAGTCATAACTCACTACCCTGCTTAATTCGAGGGTGGTGTTATGTGTGCTTCAATTTCAAGCAACTTAATATGTGTTTTCATTTGTTCCTCCATCTTCCTTCCAAATAATATGTTTGGGATTTAAAGATGCTTTTGCCATTGTTCATTCCATTCGGTTGTCTAAAATCAAAACCCTTTCTTTCCAATAGCTCTTGTCGACGGTGTCGTTTGGCACCTTGATGTCAACTCATCACATCCTGGGATTGCATAAGGTCCCAAGGGTTTGGTTGTTCGCAAGAATTCAAATTAACCTTTGGCCTTGTCTCAATACCATAAAACTGTCTATAAGGCCAATTTAGTCTAAAGGCTCATTAAAGGTGACAAAGACAAGGGATCTCTCTCGCTATGGATTTTCCTGAGAAATCCGCCACCATCGCATGGTTTGTGTGCTAATATACATCATAGAAGAATTGTGATTGTTACTACAATCAATCTAACCATGGTGGCCATGACCAACGCTACCAGAAAATCATGCTAACTTTAAGTAGGAGTAGGCACGTAACGATGCTCCTCTCTATTTATGTTTTGAAGAGTCTGTTGATGCTCATAAACACGTTTCTTTGTTATTTTCCCATTTCAATATCCTATGCTCATTCCCTTGCGGCACAATGGTGAGAAGGAGGAGAAACAAGAGGTCGATGATAGTGGATGTAGGGTGAAAAGTAGTAATAACAACAACCAGAAGAGAGGATTGTCGAGTCCCATCTGGCATCTACAATCATGCCATGTAAGAGTAGCGTATCGAAGGCTATGGCAGTAGACAGGAGGTTACGTTGCGTAACCTACTAATCTTGTTTTTACCGAGCAATGTGAGCCAAATCTCTTGTGATGTTTTCTTATCGTCTTCGATTGCCCAACTAAGAGAATCTGAACTCCCTTAACTCTCAAACTTCTTCAATTGATCGATCCTCCTCGACAATAGTGGTTATGGAGAAGAAGCTGACAATGTGGTTACTGATTTGGGGTTTTACACATACGAACACATACTTGGGTGGGGACGCGAGGAGGAAGAAGAATTCCTAAATGGGTTTTGTATCTTGGCCCTAATAAGAAAATGATTTAACAAAATGACCATAATGTTATTTACATTTATTTATTTTATTGAAACAAGTCACTTGTTTATAACCATTGGATCAGATAGATTAAATGGTCAAAATTGGTTTCCTTGTTCTCAAAATAAGAATTGAATCAAAATACGTTTCATTATCATACACTTTATCCCAGATAATAGAAATAACATTAATATTCAAATGAGATCAATAACTAAATAAGAGAACAAGAAAACGACAAAATCACGTGCCATTTTACACCAACGATCAACACAAGGGTGTACCGACAACGTTGCTCGTGACCTAAAGCCGCATAAACCACATGCGATTTTACACGTCATTTTAATGTGAAATCACATGTGATTCAACAATTTCTTATTCTCTTATTTAGTTACTGTTGTTATCTGAACCCGTATACAATTAACAAATAAAGGTTGAGTTCCGGTGAGAAGTTGAGTTAATGGTGAGAAACGTGAGAAATGGTTATCAACCGTTGGATGAGAAATGGACGCACATTATGATGAGATGCACCAGATCAATTCCCCTCAAAGTCCGCAATTTATGGGAGGGCTTGAAATTAAGGTAGCGTTTGGTACGCAGACTGGACGGGACAAGACGGAACAGGACGGGACGGGACTAACTGTCTGTCCCACGCTTAGTTTAGGTTTAAAATCATATGTTTGAAAGAGGGTAATATTGTAATTTTACATTCAGTCCCATGTTTTTATTTTTGTCCCATGTTGTCCCATGACATACCAAACATGAGACTATTTTTTTTGTTCCGTCCGCAGACAGGACAGAACAGAACAGGACAACACAGGACAAAACAAGTGTCCAGCGTTTGGTAAAACATGACATGACTGGACAGAACATGACTGGACTGATTAAAATGACCAATTTACCCTTGATGAGCTATTTAGTATTTTGTTATTAAATAATTGATCTAAGTGCTATGATCCACGTCTAAAAAAACAAAACAACAATCATGTATTAACAATGGAAGAAATCTGTAATTTTAATCCCAAAGATGGAAATCAGGCAACATGAAAAAATCATAACAAGATGAAAAATTCTCTCAACATGAGCAAATAGCAACATATTTGAAGCAAAATCAAACCCCTAAAATGGATCTCACCGACCCACGATTGATTTAAAAAACCTGTGAAATCAAAAATAAATGCATCACAAAAAAAAAAGATTCACACACAGTATAGAAGAAATCGATTTACTTGTAACATGGAAGAAATCGGTAAATCATAATCGATGGGATCTTAGGTAACATGTAAAAATCACAGGTAAGAAATCGATGAGTTTAGTGTGGAAGAAATCGAGATATAACCTGTTTGGGAAGAAATTGTAGGTCACAACAATGGAGAACTTGTGAGGCGACGATGGGTTTAGCGTCGATTGCAGGTCACAACAGGTAAGAAATTGATGGGTTTAGCGTCGATTTACCTGTAGCAAGCAGAAGAAGAAATCGATGGGTTTAGGCGCAGAAGAAGAAATCGATTTACCTGGCGACGATGGGTTTATGCGTGGAGGGGACAGCTGGGTTTAGACGATGGGTTTAGGCGCAGAAGAAGAAATCGATTTTTGAAAGGGTATGTTGGGAAAAAATGGCCTGTTCTAGCGTGTTCCATGGGGGTGGGGAGGGACAACCGTGTCCCATCTTTGTTCCACTTTGTTCCGGTGTGTCCCGTATATGGTCATGACAAACGTGGAACAAGTTTGTTCTGTTCTGTCCTGTTTCACCTTGTTCTGCATACCAAACGCACTCTAAAGTGATCAACGATTTCAAATCCACCCCTCCCGATTCTTACCGTTAAGTCAACTTCTCAAACAATCATCGCATAACAAATAATTTTATTTAAATATGTGAAAGAAAATGTATACAAGGAGAAAATTATGTTTAAACAGCGTCAAAGGCTATTTTCGTAATTTCACATTTCGAACATATTTTGGAATCAGAAATCGAAAGACCAGGAGAAGAAGGTACACTCCGTGATCCAAATCCAAGTCCATCTTAGACAACGCACACTCTTCCGACGAAATCGCCACCACCACCAACATCCACTCAACCACCGTAATCCACCGCATCCTGGCCAGATCTAAACCGAGACACTAAGGCGATGGCTTCTGCGGAAGCTGATTCCCGCCTTATGAACACCGTTCTAGTCCCAGCCCTAGAGAAAATCATCAAGAACAGCTCATGGCGCAAACACTCCAAACTCGGCAATGAATGCAAATCTTTACTCGAACGCATTACCTCTCCTGAAAAACCTCCTCCGCTATCGCCTACTTCACCTAAATCCGACGAAAATCAATCGGATGTTGAGCCGTTATCACATTCTGAGCTTCCCGGCGTGCTACACGATTCTGGATCCAGTGAACAAAGCCTAGCTGAATCAGAACTCATTTTAAGTCCTTTCATCAAAGCTTGCTCTTCGGGAGATCTCAAGATCGCTGAGCCAGCGTTGGATTGTATACAGAAATTGATAGCTTATGGATTCTTACGTGGCGAATCGGATCCTACTGGTGGACCCGAGGCGAAGCTGTTGTCGACACTGATCGAATCCGTATGTAAATGTTGTGATTTGGGAGATGAGGGAGTGGAGTTGTTGTTGTTGAAGACGATTTTATCAGCTGTGACGTCCATACAGTTGAGGATACATGGTGATAGTTTATTGCAGATTGTGAGGACTAGTTATGATATTTATCTAAGTAGCAAGAATGTGGTTAATCAGACGACGGCGAAGGCCTCGTTGATTCAGATGCTTGTAATTGTGTTTAGGAGGATGGAGGCGGATTCGTCAACAGTGCCGGTGCAACCGATAGTAGTGGCCGAGTTGATGGAGCCGGCGGAGAAGGGGGAAGACGGTGATGGGTCAATGACAATGTTTGTTCAAGGGTTTATTAGCAAGGTTATGCAGGAAATAGATGGGGTTTTGAATCAGGGAGCTCCGGTAGGATCTAATGGTGGTGCACATGATGGGGCGTTTGAGACAAGGGCCTCGACTACGGAGTCAACAAATCCTGCTGATCTATTGGATTCTACTGATAAGGATATGTTGGATGCCAAATATTGGGAAATGAGCATGTATAAAACAGCATTGGAGGGACGGAAAGGGGAATTGGCAGATGGGGAGGGGGATAGGGATGATGATTTAGATGTGCAGATTGGGAATAAGCTGAGAAGGGATGCTTTTTTGGTCTTTAGGGCTCTATGTAAGCTATCAATGAAGACTCCTCCAAAGGAGGCATTGGCAGACCCGCAGTTGATGCGAGGGAAAATTGTTGCGTTGGAGTTGCTCAAGATTTTGTTGGAGAATGCTGGGGCAATTTTTAGAACTAGTGAAAGGTACATGCGTATGCTTCTTATTTTTCCCCTTTAAACGTAATAGCTCAGTTAAACTTTTGCCTGTTAGCAGACCTTTTACAAGGAAAATGCAGGAATGATCATTTTAGGTAATTTTTGTATTAAATAATGCCTGTACTTGTTGCATTGACACCAAGAGCCATCAATTGTTGATAATTCCTTTCCAAGGCCAAAAAGCTGTACCTGTGACTAATTCATCTCAATATGATAGCTTGTTTTGTTCAATGGATCATTCTGTAATCACACAATAAACTTCTGCAACTGAAAGAGGTCTCTTGTGAAATGCTTTCACTCATCCTCATTTAATTGCAAAAGGGAATTCAAGCTTTCCTGGACAATGCACTACTCAATAAGACCATGTTCAATCATACTGAGCATCTACTTATAGTAGATCTTTACAAATTGAAGAATAATTTATGCATTATGGTTATAGACCCAATTTACCTTATAATGTACCTCACAAGGTAAATAACAAGTTATGCATTTTAGTTACAAGCATTGTACCTTAGTATATCAGATCTCATTTGAGGTTCTCGTGTTTTTATAATTTTTTCAGTTCCACTTGATGGAATTCTCACTGCTTCGCAATAATTGGTTGACATCGTTTTAAGTGCCTGAGTTTTGATTGTTATTAGTGTATTCAACCTCTAATAATCTGTGTATAAATATTATATACAATAATATGAAAATTTTGAAGACCAATATTAAGAAATTTGTCATCTTCATGATAAAGATTAACAGCCTATCTTGGATTGAATCAAAGATGTGAATTGATAATTAGGATGGATAATAGAAACTGTTAGGTCAGCAAGATTAAATGTGTTGTATCTGTGTAAATATGGATACAATCTATAATGGCCAAATTTTCTTCTCCAAGTGAGTATGCATAATTTGAAGCTATACATCAACAGGATATTGGTGGATATAAATAGTTTACAGTGGATCTTGTGGAGGCATGGTGGGTAATAGTATAAATGTTTCCGAAGTCTAAGAGGTAAGGCATATTATGTGTTTGGATGGACATTGGGTAAGAGATGAAGTATATTTTGTGCTTGAATGAACGTCGGGTCTAGTGTGCTTTGAACAATTAAGAAATCTAGTGCATAGTTGCCATTGGTGCTTGTTTAATTGAAGTGTTTGAGCGTGATATGAATGACGACTTCAGCAGACTGTAGCCTTGTTGTGGCTGAGGCCTACAAAAGATGAAAATGATGAATTGTACCTAAACTCAGAATCAGCAAATAATTCCCTAGGTTGTTGCATTTTGGACTGGTGGTCAGCAGGGTTGCTGATTGTATGGGTAGTTGCATTTTGAACCAGCAAATAATTTCGTAGGTCCAGAATATTTCCATATTCAAAGGAAGTTTGTAGGCCTGCTTGCAGCGGTTGGTCATTTGTCGTGTTAAACAGTTAAAATATTGTTACTTTTAGTTCTGGTTTAACTTCAAGTTGTTTATACTTACATATCACTCCGTTCTTTTTGCTTGTTGGAACAGGTTTTTGGGTGCCATTAGGCAGTACCTATGCCTGTCTTTGTTGAAGAACAGTGCATCTACACTTGTGATTGTATTTCAGCTCTCTTGTTCGATCTTCTTTAGCTTGGTTTCAAGATTCAGAGCTGGATTGAAAGCAGAAATTGGAGTGTTCTTCCCCATGATTGTTCTTAGGGTTCTAGAAAATGTTGCTCAACCTAATTTCCAGCAGAAGATGATTGTACTGCGATTTTTTGAAAGGCTGTGTGTTGATTCGCAGATCTTGGTAGATATATTCATCAACTATGATTGTGATGTCAATTCATCTAACATATTTGAGAGGTATGTTCTTTTCGTAATACCATTTATGGCACAATTGACAAAGAAAGGGCTACCCTGGTGCACCAAGGCTCCTCGGTTTTGTTAGGTTTGGGGAGGGAAGTCTTTCTATGCAGCATTTGACTTGCTTTTTGCAAAGAGGCTGTTTTTATGACTTGAACCTTTAACCTTCTGATCATACACGAGTAACCAAAGGAGTAACCTTAGCAGTTGCTCCGACGCTCATCGCTTTGTGGCACGATTGACAATCTTATAAATATTAATGATATCGGATATTATTAGCACATTGATCTTTTATATTCAAGTTGCCTTTATAACTATATTATGAACCAGGATTTATTATATATATGAAGATGTTCGCATATGTTTCACACTTTCACTGTTCTAATCCTTCCACAGGACAGTAAATGGACTTCTTAAAACGGCTCAAGGTGTCCTGCCTGGCGTTGCGACTACCCTTTTGCCGCCTCAGGATGCAGCCTTGAAACATGAAGCGATGAAGTGCTTAGTGGCTATTTTAAAATCAATGGGGGATTGGATGAACAAACAGTTGCACATTCCTGATCCTCATTCAGAAAAGAAAATTGAGTTTGTTGAGAACAATTCGGAAATGGGTGATTCTCCCATGGAAAATGGGAATGCAAATGAGAATGAGCCTGTTGATGGGTTGGATTCTCATTCCGAAGCCTCCAATGAAGTTTCGGATGCTTCAACGATTGAGCAACGCCGTGCTTACAAGCTTGAACTTCAGGTTAATGTTTTTCACCAATATCCTTGAAACAGTTTTATCTATGAGACCATGACTCTGTTCCATCTGGCATTTTCCAAGAGATCTAATGTTAGATTAATGGCAGGAAGGTATATCTCTTTTCAATAGGAAACCTAAAAAAGGCATCGAATTCTTGATCAATGTGAATAAAGTGGGGAACTCGCCTGAAGAAATAGCAGATTTTTTAAAGAATGCTTCTGGTTTGAACAAGAGTTTGATTGGCGATTACCTTGGGGAAAGAGAAGATCTATCACTGAAAGTAATGCATGCATATGTTGATTCCTTTGACTTTAAAGGTATGGATTTTGATGAGGCAATCAGATCCTTTCTACGGGGATTTAGATTGCCTGGTGAGGCACAGAAGATTGATCGAATTATGGAAAAGTTTGCTGAACGTTACTGCAAATGCAATCCTAAGGCATTCATTAGTGCTGACACAGCCTATGTCCTTGCCTACTCTGTTATCCTGCTCAATACTGATGCTCATAATCCCATGGTTAAGAACAAGGTATTGCTGCATTTCAGAAGAATTCATTTGGTATTTATATGGCAGTGACCTTATAGTGTTGCTAATACCGAGTATGTGCTTAACTATGCAGATGTCAGCTGATGATTTTATAAGAAATAATCGTGGCATAGATGATGGAAAAGATCTGCCAGCAGATTATCTAAGATCATTGTATGCACGAATATCAAAAAATGAAATTAAAATGAAAGAAGACGATTTAGCCCTTCAACAGAGGCAGTCTGCAAATTCGAACAGGATTTTGGGTTTAGACAGTATACTAAACATTGTGGTGCGCAAGAGAGGTGATGAAAATAATACAAGCGATGATCTTATGCAACACATGCAAGAACAGTTCAAAGAGAAAGCACAAAAATCTGAGTAAGATGCAAACGTCTATTTATTAAGAAGAGTGGCTAATGGAAACCTACTTGCTGTCCCAATTATTTTGCATTATTCTTTTATCAACATGTTATCTGGATAATTTTCTATGTTGATATATCCCTGGGCATCTTTGTTTTCTGTTTGTTTGTGCATGATTAGTCTGTCCAGTAATGGACTCTAAATCTCTAATGCTAAGTGATTAGTTTTCCTGGGCAATAGAAAGGCAAAAAGTATGATTACCTGTGTGGAAAAGACCTTATTCTTTTTATGTAATGAATGCGGTACCTTATAATGTAACACCCTAAAAATTTAAATAGCAAAATAGTGAAAAGTTCCGGAAAAAGGTAAGAATTATAATTGTTAAAACAAGCCATCTAAAACCCAATGGAATTCGGGATAGTTTATACACAACGAAGTATCAAATATTGAGATATAAAACACAACAACCTACTAATCTAGAAATATTTTAGCTAGATTAATAAGGGTGTCGCTATATCTCCAAAAATCTATCTTCACAATTTCCCCAAAAGCCCCACGCTCAAAGCGTTCCTAAGCTCGGTCAGCCAAGTCATAAAGTCTTAGACGCACCGCTAGTGGGACCTGAAAGTTCCACAATCATATAACCACAAGTGTTAGACCAAAAGTCTAGTGAGAGTTTATTAAATCATACGACATGAAATTTAGAGGCGATTCCGAAAATCAAATGAAAGTTACCGAATCCACATGCATGTAACTTTACCACAAATTCAACCTTGTGAGAGTGTTCCAAACTTGGAACATTTACACACAAGAGAATATCCCTTGAAAATACGGGGGAGACCTGTTACCATCAGGGTGACAAGAACACGTGAGTGGAGTCACCCATGATGTTATTTGGGTTACACCTCAAGTCCCGATTTTAGTTTCCATGCCATCAAGACATCACAACCTCAACCCATTTACATGCCTTTATTGCCTACTCCGTCGAGTTACACCTCAAGGACTTACGGGACCATATTGTCTACCCAAACTAGACGAGTTACACCTCAAGGACTTCAATGTCCCTTATTGCCTACTCGCTAGTAGCCCAAAATGGCCAACAATCAGGAACCTATAATTCTTATACATCTAGATCTTTAGGCACAAGGATTTAGATATCAACCATTCAAATCATGAGTTTAACAAGAAATGCTAACCATCATGAGTTTAACAAGAAATGCTAACCATCATGAGTTGTAGCACCATGATCACCCCACATTATACATAGATGGATATTCCCCAAATATATTTAAGATGCAAGTTAAGTTCACTTTATAGCATATGGAAACCATGCAAACCCAAATAGACGTACACATGTGTATATATATATAGGGGAGCGATCAAATGGAAACCACTCTAATTTTGAAAACCGTGGAAACCCTCGATTTCATTGGTCAAGTTAATGAAATTGTTTCATGAAATTGTTTGATTTGATGAAATTATTTCATATAATTCTTTTATTGATGAAATCGTTGCATATATTCGTGGTTTTTATGTAAAAATGAAAAAGTTTCATCAGATTGCGAAAATACATGAAACAATTTCATCAGAATGAGAAAAATAGATGAAACTACATAAAAAACATAAATATATGAAACAATTTCATTAACAAAAGAATTATATGAAACAACTTGATCATATTAAACAACTTTATGAACCAATTTCATTAATTTAACAAATGAAATTGACGGCTTCCAAAGTTTCCAATCTAATATGGTTTCCAATTGAAACCACCTCTCTCTCTCTCTATATATATATATATATATACACACACACACACTTATTCACTTATTCAAGTATTCATATCAATAGAATGATCTTTATAATTAGACCCTAGTTTCTAGAATGCCAACCCAAACACTTTTAATCTTCATACTTCCACCATTTAGAGTTATCCAAGAAAAGATACCCATAAGAAACCTCTTTTAACCATAAACTCTAAAACCCTAGTTTTAGGTTAATAAACTCAAAGTACAAGCAAGTTCATCCTTTTGATCATGAAAATAGTTTAGATGAGAATAATATAGGTTAAAACTCACCAAGTAGGGTTTGTAAAGAGAAAACCCTAATATATTGTAGAAACCCTAAAATAGATGAACTTGAGGAGAGCTTGGTTTTCTTGAAGCTTTTTATACCACAAAGGACTCCAACACTTGAACTCAACAACCTCTTTGAGAGCACTAAATGCTTGGTTTTCTTAGAAGCATTAAATGAGGAGGGAGAAGGGGAGGAGAGGAAGAAAATCTCCAAGGAGGAGGGGGAAAATCGATCTGCAGGTCTAAAGGGAAGTGAGTTCTGAACTTGGTCTAAAAAACGGCTTAAAAGGCAGTCCCGTCAGCCCCGTGTGCGACATTGCCCTTGCGACTATGCCACGGCATTGTCGCCGGGCATAGTTGGCTGTTCTCCCCCGGTCTCGGTACGTCGGCAGCGATATTGACCACCGTGACTATGCCACGGCATTGTCGCACCCTTCACTCCACATTCTGCCTCTTTTATGCGACATTGCCCCCAGCGACTTTGCCCTTGGCATTGTCGCCGGGCATAGTCGCCGTATGCCCTGACCCTTCTGCCTCCCGGTTCTCTTTCGATCATCAAACGTCACCGAACGCTCTTCGTTATGAACCATGAGGAGACTCACGAGTGTGCAAGCTTTCCATGCCGAAAGGTAAATGTAATATAATAGCCATGCACACAGTCGAGGATGCATGCATACTTGCCGATTACACAATTATCAAAGCAAAAACTTAAACGAACAGCTTACGATCAAATAAGCGGTTTCTCCTAAATTAAAGTCATTAAGGTTCCTTTGGAGGTGTTGCAAAAGAAATACGAGAACTTACTTAAAATTCGGGGCGTTACATATAAGTTAGATGTTGGCTGAATATCTTAATTGAAGAAAGCGAGGCGGAGGCAATGGAAAATCAGGCACTGCATTAATGTGACTGTCAACGTAGAAGGAACTACGATGATGCTTGTTGAGATACTTGAAGCTAGATATAGGCTGTCTGCCATGTGATGATTGGATTTATAGAACTCTTGTTTAGTCTAAAGCTCTTTTCACGTTTCTTTCACATGCTTATTCTTCCCCTTTTAAAGTCTTCTCTTGGAGAAAGTGGTTATGGTTGAACATGTCATGTCATCTCTAACCTTTTATGCTTTTATTCCATATTGCCATTTTGTAGGTCAGTTTATTATGCTGCAACAGATGTCTTTATACTCAGATTCATGGTAGAGGTATGCTGGGCTCCTATGCTGGCTGCCTTTAGTGTTCCTCTTGACCAAAGTGATGATGACATAGTAATTGCTCAATGTCTGGAAGGCTTCCGGTATGCAGTACATGTTACAGCAGCAATGTCCATGAAGACTCATCGAGATGCTTTTGTGACGTCGCTGGCAAAGTTTACCTGCCTTCATTCACCAGCAGATATTAAACAAAAGAATATAGAGGCCATCAAGGTTTGTGTCAGTCATTCCATGGTCTAACCACCTTGCTTAGTCATTTTGAGTAACAGAGCTTAAAGTATTGACAAGTCAAGTTTGACATCCACAATGTACATGGTTCTAAATGTATTTCTGCATGGCTTATAGTCAAGAGTTGTTCTTAGGTATAGGGAGATATCAGCTAAACAAAGAGGGTGGAAATAAACCTTAATCTTGAATATACAAGAAGCTAGAAAGAACCAAGAAGGCCAAAACCGTTGAGCACATATGAAGTCTCTAGTAAGTTATAAATGGCCAAATTAAAGAGTCACCGCACAATTAGAGTTTAACCAACTTTGTCTAGTTTTACCTTCGTGGCAACACAGGAATGTTTAAATCCAAATCCGAATGGGCAATAAAGCATATTCAATATTTGAACTCAGGCTTTGCTGGAGTGCAGCTAGATCTACAAAGAAAAAGGTTGAGGGAGTTCAATGATTGGCTACGAGCTCTTGTTATATTTTGTTTGATAAATCATAAACAAGAGGTTGTTGCTAATGCAAATCGAATGTTCAGTTGATACCCTTGCATATTTTTTGATGATTAAAGAGAGGAAAACTGCAAGTGATAATCTTGTATGCTAGAAGATAACTAAACAATAGCTAGATCTATAAAAGGGATTCTTGATGGAACACACTGCTGGCAAAACTTGCAATTTGATTAATAAAGGGAAATGTGTGATGTGAAGTTTAAAGAAGCGTTTTAAAAGTCTCAATGTCACCTTCTGTTTCTTTTGGCATGGATTTCTTATTAGCATTTTTTTGTCTCACAGGCAATGGTTACAATCGCATATGAAGATGGGAATTACCTACAGGAGGCTTGGGAGCATATTTTGACTTGTGTTTCTCGATTTGAGCACTTGCATTTGTTGGGAGAGGGGGCTCCTCCAGATGCCACATTCTTTGCTGTTAATCAGAATGAATCCAACAAATCACAGCCGAAGTCAAATATCCTTCCCGTTCTTAGGAAAAAGGGAGCTGGTAGGATTCATCAGGTAGCTGCAGCTATGAGAAGAGGTTCATATGATAGTGCTGGCATTGGAGGCAATGCTTCTGCTGGTATTACATCAGAGCAGGTGAATAATTTGGTCTCCAACTTAAGCATGTTGGAACAAGTTGGAGAAATGAATCGTATATTCACAAGGAGTCAGAAACTAAACAGCGAGGCAATAGTCGACTTTGTGAAGGCACTTTGCAAGGTGTCTATGGAGGAGCTACGTTCTACATCTGATCCGAGAGTATTCAGCCTCACAAAAATAGTTGAGATTGCGTATGAATCTGATTCTTTTGTCTCACTTCATTACCAGTAGTGTTAGTTGTAGTTCTATTTGATGTTTATTGTTCTCTTAGCATGTGCTTTTATTGTATTATAACCTTTTCAATTTTTTCTTCCTTGTGCAGCCACTACAACATGAACCGCATCAGGCTCGTATGGACAAGCATCTGGAATGTACTCTCTGATTTTTTTGTGACCATAGGCTGTTCTGAGAACTTGTCAATTGCAATATTTGCCATGGACTCTTTACGCCAACTATCTATGAAGTTTTTGGAGCGAGAAGAGTTGTCTAATTACAATTTTCAGAATGATTTTATGAAGCCTTTTGTGATTGTCATGCGCAAGAGTAGCGCTGTGGAAATTAGAGAATTGATAATTCGATGTGTTTCTCAAATGGTTTTATCACGTGTCAATAATGTCAAGTCCGGATGGAAAAGCATGTTCATGGTATTGGAAGTTCTTACCTCTTGATTCGTGCTAAATATACTTTTTTGAATAGTGTTTTTAGTTGATTTCTGATTGTGGGAACATTTACCAGGTCTTTACGGCAGCAGCTTCTGATGACCACAAAAGCATTGTGCTTCTCGCCTTTGAAATAATTGAGAAGATAGTTCGAGATTATTTCCCATACATTACAGAGACAGAAACCACAACTTTTACAGATTGTGTAAATTGTCTAATCGCATTCACCAATAACAGATCTGACAAAGATATTAGTCTCAGTGCTATCAGTTTCTTGCGTTTCTGTGCGGCCAAACTCGCTGAAGGAGATCTAGGATCTTCTTCAATATACAAGGACAAGGAAGCTTCTGAAAAGATTTCCCCTTCTCCACGTCAGCAAGGAAAAGATGGGAACTATGAGCGTGGAGGGTTGGCAGATAAGGAAGACCATTTATACTTCTGGTTTCCATTATTGGCTGGTGAGTAACCCAATTAAACTTTTTTCTTTAAATGAACTTCATTTGATATTGAGATGACATCTCCATTTTCTTCTTACCTCATCATAATTGAGTAATTGGTATTTTAACTATATGTACACATCAATTTGTGTTTCCTCAGGATTGTCTGAACTTAGCTTTGACCCTAGGCCTGAGATTAGGAAGAGTGCCCTTCAAGTACTCTTTGATACGTTAAGGAACTATGGCGGTCACTTCTCTCTACCACTGTGGGAAAGGGTCTTTGACTCCGCCCTTTTTCCCATCTTTGATTATGTCCGCCATGCTTATGATCCTTCTGGTGAGGGCCAACTGCAACAGGGGGATGATGATGATGTGGACGAGCTTGATCAAGACTCTTGGCTGTATGAGACATGCACTCTTGCCCTCCAGTTGGTTATGGATCTTTTTGTCAACTTCTATGACGCTCTTAATCCGCTTTTGGGGAAGGTTATGTTGTTATTAGTAAGTTTTATCAAACGTCCTCACCAAAGCCTTGCTGGTATTGGTATTGCTGCATTTGTTCGTTTGATGAGCAGTGCTGGAGAATTCTTTACCGACGATAAATGGCTTGAAGTGGTTTTGTCCCTTAAGGAAGCAGCTAATGCAACACTTCCCAATTTCTCGTTCATTCTCGATAAAGATGGTATGAACGTGAAGTATGAAGATGTTGCAACAAGACAAAGTAATGGGGCCTCTGCTGAATCTAGTATGCAGGATGACAATTTGGAGAATCGTGTATATGCAGCCATTTCTGATGCCAAATGCCATGCTGCTGTTCAGCTTTTATTGATCCAGGTATGTATAGTCGTATGCTTTTTGGACATTCTCATTATAATCATCTCTCTGTTAAACCGCTTTTGAAGTAAAGCTTAATTGGACTACCTGCAAGTCTGCAACTTCATCTCTATTTAACTTGTCTATTAGCG
The DNA here is from genome assembly GCA_954870635.1 of Arctium minus. Taxonomy (NCBI): domain Eukaryota; kingdom Viridiplantae; phylum Streptophyta; class Magnoliopsida; order Asterales; family Asteraceae; genus Arctium; species Arctium minus. The sequence goes on along the minus strand of OX941094.1, from coordinate 8,734,960 downwards.
TGCATTTAGTATGTGGGATAGTACTCGACAGGATAGAACAAAAACTTGTTGTCCCGCATTTGGTGCAACAATTAGACTGGGTCTGGACAGGACTGAGCGAGACAAAATCACATTTTTTTGATCCCATCAAAATTTATGGAACAATTATCGGAGAGATGGGACAAGATTGGTAAATTATTAAACTACCCATGAAAAGTTAAAACCCTAAAACCTTCAATTCTTTCACCCGCTGACCTGACTTTCGTCCATCCAGTCCAGTCTTGTCCCGTACAGTTCCTTCCGCATACCAAAAACATCCTTAGAGTAGTGTCCTAAGGCCAAATGGCTTTATTTGAATTGTTCCTCAGAATTCTGACACCATGCTTGTCCTAACTTGCTTATCGTTAACATGTTTACATGTGTTACTTCCCCTAATTTATAATTACTTCCCCTGATTTACTTTTAGAAACAAATCAGGGGTTTACAAGAGGTTGCTACGTTTTTACTCCATACTTGTAGATAAATAAGCAAGAAATTAAGCCATAGAAACTCATACATCCTAATACAATATAGAATCACAACTGTTGGATGTCTTAGATGGTTGAGTTAACGTGAATTGTTTCTATTGAGAACCATGTCCCAGATTAGATCCGAGTTATGAATTGTGCAGCCGAGACCAATGTTCTTGAATATAACTGATATAATTTTTCTGGTGGTGCTCTACCTAAACCTGCGGCTTAAGTTGGGATGTAAACCATAGAAGTTTTCTGATATTAAACGGGGCAGGTGTATATCTTTATTTCTACAGCAGCCCGGTCCTCGTTTTACATCTCGATGTAAATTTCTTTGGTCTAATTGCCTTTCAAGGCGTATGATGAGCATGTCTGTCATGAATCCTTTCCGTCTGCATATGCTTCATAACCATAATCTGGCAACTTGGGCAACCATCACTACGACACAATCGCCTTTATAGGACATCATATATGTCTAAATGTTCTAATAGACCGCCATATAAGACTTAATTTATAGGACCAAACAATTGTGCGACCTATGTAAAGATGTTACAATAAGCTGATAGGACACTTTTACAAATTTTTTAGGACACTTCTGAAATAGAGTGTTTTATGAGTATTTTTTTATGAAATTGTTTGAAAAAATATCTTATAAAAACAAGTGTCTTATAAAAAGATGTGTTTATAGGACACTTCTCAAAGGTGTGCTATAAAAAGCTAATAGAACACTTTATTTCAAAAGTGTCCTAAAAACTTGTTATGATGCCAAAATACGTTCTAACATCCTATTGTATTACCTTTATATATGACCCACAATTGTTTGATCATATAAACTTAGGTCCTATAAAGCGGTCTATTAGGACATTTTGTCAAATTTGGCGTCCTATAAAAACCGATTTTGTTGCAAAGCATCAAATTCCAGTTTTTCCCGTGTAAAAGCAAAAGGTTCTATTCAACCCTATTTTTCCTGTTTTCCATGAGTGACGATCAATATGTCATGGAAACCACCTCTCTACCCCGAGACCATGTTTACTAGCTCCGTCTTTTTTTACAATCAATCATATCATGCCTGATTTGTACTGTGAGATCATTGAGTGTCCACTTTCAAAAGTAAGTGCCTACTTTCCGATTCTACCCTTAATTACGAGAAGGAGAATTTCATTGCTCCCTCTATTATTAAGGGTAAAATTGCCATTTAATTAATAAGAAAGTGTAATAATTACACATTTCTAAAACTATGTGCCTTTTCCATTATGGACATTTATTTTGGGACGGAAGAAGTATTTGAATATGGTTGGTTATTTTTGAGAGAAATTTGATATAATCATTTCCGTAAATTTTGCAGGCAATAACCGAGATCTACAACATGTATAGACCTCATCTATCAGCAAACAACATCATGGTTCTATTTGATGCAGTGCATGCAGTCGCAACTCATGCTCACAAGATAAACGTCGATACCACATTACGCTCCAAGCTACAAGAACTCGGACCCATGACACAAATGCAGGATCCTCCATTACTACGTCTCGAGAACGAATCCTACCAAATCTGCCTAACATTTATCCAGAATCTTGCACTCGATAAACCTCCGTTTTACGAGCAATCGAAAGTGGAGTCAACCCTTGTTGCCCTTTCCCAGGAAGTACTAAAATTCTACATCGAAATAGCGCTTACAAACGAGCCGCCTTCCGGGGTCCACCCCCGGTGGTCGATACCATTAGGGTCGGGAAAAAAGAGGGAACTGGCAGCTCGTGCTCCACTTATCGTCGTTACTCTACAAGCCGTATGTAGTTTGGGGGATTCTTCGTTTGAGAAGAACCTCGGTGGCTATTTCCCGCTGATTTCGAGCTTGATTAGGTGTGAACACGGGTCGAGTGATGTTCAAGTGGCTCTTAGCGAGATGCTCGGGTCTTCGGTTGGACCGGTTTTGCTGCGGTCGTGTTGATAACGGTATCTTCAAACTTGTGTGTGTGATTGTTTTAATATTTGTTTTTGTTATTGATGCCACTTGTTTATTAGTGTTGAAAATATAGCAACAGCTTTAGTGAGGGTCGTTTAGAAACGAATAAATATATGATAAGGATAAGGAGAATTTTGTTTGTATCTTTGTAATACACAAAATTGCATATCTTTTCTTTTGATATACAAATCAATGGTTTATTTTGGAACAATTCTTGTATATAAGGTCACCTGGGCCTAGAGATCACCAAATGGCCCCTGTTACGCTAGATGGCCAAACCGGCCCGACAAAGAACCGGTTATAGGCCCGTGGTTAGGGACCGGTTGGTGATTTGGAAGGATTCGTGGTAACCAGGCCCGGCCCGGCCCGGAATTTTCAAAAAAAAGTTGCCGTTTTCTAGACATTGGCAATGGCTATATGACCCCTTTTTTTTTTTTTTTTTTTTTGCTTTTTTGATGTTTTTTTTTTCATCTTTAAGGCCCCCTAACACTATAACTAAGTTAGATGGTGTATGAGTAAGATACCAACTTACAAAACGCAAAAAACGTAAAAAAAATGTTCACAATTCTCGCTATATTTTGTGATTTCGGCTCGTATTTGTTTGTCGCAACTCGCAAGTTCTAATCTCTCAATTCTCATCTCTCTCTCTTTCAAAATGGCCGGTGAACAACATGATGCATCTAACGAAACAATTGCCCAAGTTCTCATTGAGCACGGATGAAAGTCCGAGGTTCGGATTTTTTACAACATGGTGATCCTCACCAACGGGAAAAAAAAAGCGCAATGCAAAAGTTGTGGAGCTCTCCTTACGGTGGAAGGAAATTAAACCTTAAGGCGGCACACCGGTAGAACGTGTTGAGATCGGGGGCTTCTAACGAAACAATTGCCCAAGTTCTCATTGAGCACGGATGAAAGTCCGAGGTTCGGATTTTTTACAACATGGTGATCCTCACCAACGGGAAAAAAAAAGCGCAATGCAAAAGTTGTGGAGCTCTCCTTACGGTGGAAGGAAATTAAACCTTAAGGCGGCACACCGGTAGAACGTGTTGAGATCGGGGGCTGATACTTTACAATCAAGGTCAAATATAGTCGTTTGATGCCGATTTGAACCGGCAAATGACAACACAACGTGTCATTCAAACCGGGTTTCCGTTCGGACATTTCAACAATCCTTACATTACGAAGTTGATCCAAAAAATGCTACAACCACGCTACAAGCCGGTAAATCGTCAAACTCCTAGACGTGACGCAATTAAAAATTGGAAAATTTGTAAAATTGAAATGCGACAAATGTTTTCTCTTTTACCCAACAACGTTTCTTTAACATGTGATATATGGAACGCACCACACGGATTGTCGGTTTCTTATATATGCATAACGACACATTAGATTGAGCCGCAATCGTGGCAATTATGCAAACGTGTAATCACGTTTGAACCGTTTGGTGCGCCACATTCGGATGATCGCCAATTTTATATTATTAAAAAAGTTTAACGTTTTATAATTTATATTCTAAAGTCATTAACATTTCATTTGATAACAATAGTAATAATAATCGATGTATGGAGAAATTAAAGTTGGTTTTGATCCCTATTTTAGATGGTCCATTATTTCATACATGTTGTTGTGCACACATAATAAATTTAGCCGTTCAAGAAGGTTTAAAAACATGTAAACCCGTAATAATTAAGTTTTAGACTTATGTTACGGCGAATTTTCACAAAATGCTAAAACAAAGAAATTATATTCAATCATTTTATAATCTATGACCGTAATCAAATGAGAACCATAAAAATGTGGAGAACCTTAAAAACAAATCTCAACCATCTAATCACTTTAATTTAAAAACCTTAATTAATATTTCATTTATATTTAAGGAAGGACGTGATGGTAATTTTTCATTTTCTTAATTATTTTCCAATTCATTTTTTTATAGATATCAAAATTTAGAATCAATTATTATTTTACTTTTATTCAATCTTATGCGATGTAATTTACATGTAATAATAAGATATTTTAATTTTCATTAATTGATAATAATCCTTTATATTTCATTAGTTGATTGTATTATTAATTTAATATTACTCGCTTATTTTCTTACATACATTATTTAATGATAACATATAGAAAAACATACATATTTATAAAATATATTTGACTATTTAAAAAAATAAAAACATCACATGAGAAAAGAAAATATAGTAATATAAAGATATTATAATTAAAACATTATCTGAAATTCTGGAAACACCAAAGTTTTATTTCACACAATGAATAATACAATGTCCCTAAAGTTAAACAAATTTAGTGTTGTTTGAGATTGTGGAAACAAAACATAGTTGATGTAAAATGTGATGTGAAAGTGAAACACTAAAGTGTTCTTTCATATTGTGAAACAATATAATATCAAAAAAATGAAACAATAAAATATTGTTTCACAAGGTGAAACAATGTAGTGTTGTTTCACAATTTTGAAAACAAAAGTTGACGTGAAATGTGATGTGAAACACTAAAGTGTTGTTTCATATTGTGAAACAACATAATGTTGTTTCATATTGTGAAACAACATAATGTTGCTAATGTGAAACAATGTAGTGTTTTTTCATATTGTGAAATAATATAATGTCGCTAAAGTGAAATAATAAAATTTTGTTTCACAAGGTGAAACAATATAGTGTTGTTTCACAATTTGAAAACAAAACAAAACAAAAGTTGACGTGAAATGTGATATGAAACACTAAAATGTTGTTTCATATTGTGAAACAACACAATGTTGTTAATGTGAAACAATGTAACGTTGTTTCACATGGTGAAACAATGTAGTGCAGTTTCACATGGTGAAACAATGTAGTGTTATTTCATATTGTAAAATAATATAATGTCGTTAAAGTGAAAAAATAAATTGTTGTTTCACAAGGTGAAACAATATAGTGTTGTTTCACAATTTGAAAACAAAACAAAACAAAAGTTGACGTGAAATATGACATGAAACATTAAAGTGTTGTTTCATAACACAATGTTGTTAATGTAAAACAATGTAGTGTTGTTTCACATGGTGAAACAATGACTGCTGATTCACAATGTGAAAAAAAAACCAAAATGACGTAAAATGTGGTTTCACAAGGTGAAACACCATAATAGTCAAATCATTTTTATTGTTTCATGTAAAAATTGCAATTATTAAAGAAAATGTAAAAAAAAATATAATAATACTCGTGTCAAACTAAAGAAAATAAAATGTTCGCTTTTTATATAAATTTTTTTATTTAAAATTTTATTGTAATTAATATAATTTTGATTTAAAAAGGAGGTGGTGTCTAATTTAAATTATATAATTTCGATAAGAGATAGAAAATGAACAAATTTACTTTTATGCCATTTTAAGAGTTATGTTTGTATGTAAATGACAATATATGCAAAATGTTACCTCCCAACTCTCACAATTGATTAATCTTGATTGTGCTTGAGATTGGTTCTTATAGTTCTCCATCTTTTTGTGGTTCTCACTTGATTTAACCCCTTATAATGTAACACCCTTAAAATTGAAAAATAATAGACAAATTAAAACATCCAAAACTCCCTTAAATACATAACTCGAAATAATAATTATCTAAAGTTTACAAGGGAAGAAACACTACAACATATACCAGAGTTCTAACAGAACTATCTAGTCCCACAAACGAGGACAAAATCAACCGGGTGTTACTAAAACCACCAAATCTGTTATTTTCTCAAAATCGGATGACATCTCTAAAGCCATCCTACCGGAACTTCTACCAAGCTCCACTCGCCATTCAGATCCATCTAAGACCTGATATACATGTTGAAAGAAAAAGTGTTAGGCTTGACGCCTAGTGAGTTAAAACAGTTTTCATCATATAAATGATAAAACGTTTAAAAAGAATACTTTATTCTAAAAAGACCGTCCCTGAAATATTAGTTATAAAAAGGTTTTGATCATAAACCATATTATTTTCAATACCAAATATCCCTTTTCAAATAATGTTCACCATTCGATTTCCCCAAAACGCACCCACAATGTATTTCATCAAAATACTATTTACATAAATAAAATGATACGTTTTAACACCGAAGGTACGGGTAAGGGAATACCCGAAAATAACACCTTCCGGGGACGAGGGAGACCCGATTTCATCGAATGTGGCAGAACACATAGTTAAGCCGCTTATCAACGTATACGAGATTCACTTCAGGTCATGGATCCCCGAATACGGCTCCTCTGAGCAACCACCGCAAGATGCCCAAATGACCATAATGTCTACTCGACCTCTAGATGAGTGTCACCACAAAATTCACAAGTCTCTGTATCCGGCTCACCATGGGCACCACCACAAGACTTAGCTCCGTATACGACTCTTCAAGAGCATCACTGCAAGCTTACATAAAAACATGACTTGGGGACCACACACTAGGCTTAAACATGGACATCAAAAACTCCATGATGAACATAACGACTCATATGCCTATGGATCCAATGCATTACAGTCTAAAACATTACATGACCCAAATGCATGACTACACACTCACACATGTAATAATCAACACTTATGCAATAATTGCATTTTCATATAAAACTCTATATTGAGCCATTTAAATCGGACATCGTCCCAAAACTCATTTGAGTAATAAACAAGCCATAAGGTATCATAAGACGTTGGCAAAATAATAAACCCAATATGGCTACATGGGCCGAAGTCCAACTTTTCCAAAAATGGTATTTTCCAAAGTATGGTGGCTTAAGGCCTAAACCGTAAGGTTCACAATTTCCAAATATTCATAAGGTCAAAGAATGACCGTTTTCAATAACCCAAGTAAAAGCCATTAAGTTCCAAAATTCAAAACTCGTAAGTTTGGTAAAATCCAAATAAACCATAACCAAATAATTGCCCATAAGGTTCAAACTCTTAAGATCATTCCATCAAAACCCATTTGTAACCCAAATTGCACATTTAGGAAGCAACAAAATATGTTATCCAAATTCCTCAAAAATCCAATAAAATGCTTACTAGTGGATCAACATCCTCTTTGGTGGCCAAAATGCCCAATATCACATTGTAAATTATTTATAAACATTTAACAACCCCACATGCTCAAGAATCCCAAAACCATCAAAACCCATTGAATATAAAGTGAGCACGCAATTGTATGTTTAAAACCTAAAACATTTATACTTTGACATGTATATAGTTTTGTAAAACAACTAGAACTCACATTGCTAGATTTAGACTAAATCTAGGTTTTACCTACAAAACTTGAGCTCCTTGGATGAAGACTTGAAACTGACTAAATCCTAGCTTCAAGCTCTCAACAAGGATCTTTAATCACAATTACTTCCAAGTTATAACAAGATTTAATAAAATGGAAGAGATGGGAGAATGACAAAACCCTAGCTTTCAAGTGGAAAAAAGGAAGATTACCTTAACCACAAACTTGACTCTACCAAGATGTACTCTTAGGGCCACAAATATGAACTTCAACTTCAAACCTTCAAAATAATGGAAGAGGGTTTTGATGAAACCCTAGAAGCTCAAAATTCTTAGAAAAGAGAGGAAATGAAGAACTTCACACCCTTGCTTCCAATCTTCACTAAAATGTGAAAAATCTCTTCACATATCATGGAAAAGCACCTTAAACACTCAAAAATCCGATTTCTAGGGTTAGGGTTCAATTCTTGAGAGAGAAGAGTAAGATGGGTGAATGTGAGAATGAAAGAAAGCTGAAAATCTCGATTTTATAGCAGGTGGGTACCGCTCGCGATTTTGACTCGGCGACTATGCCCATGGGATAGTCGCGTGTCATTCTCGCTTTCCAGACACCAACCGCGGTACACTATCCGCGATAGTACCGCGCGACAGTGGCCCTGGCATAATCGCCGTGCACTGTCGCCCTGCATGTACCGAGGGGCTTCCCCCTTCCGCAACCTTGCCTCAGCGATAGTGACACATGTCATAGTCGTCGGGCACTGTCACCCAGGCTGTGCAGGACCCAAAAACTCTCGTTCTTTCACACTCGGACGCTCTCGATACACTTAGGGTCCACTGCAAAACATCTCTTGACTAAAAGAAATGCCAATAGGTTAGATTTCAAGTATGAGTGTAATTATCCAATTGCTTAATTCCTTACCGAAAATTTTGGATGTTACATATAATGTTTATTACGTGGATAATACTATTGGACATCAAGATTGGGCCGTGCTTGAGGGATTATATGATATGTTGGGCGATTTTAAAAATGAAACAACTCTTTTATCTGGTATTTATTATCCAACAAGACATTTACTATTAAATAAACTTAATATTTTGGCAAGTAAAATTTCACAATACGAAGACCATCACGATTGGGGAAGGCTGATGGGTTCAATGAAAGCAAACTTGTTAAAATATTTTCTCGAGATCCCTTTCTTTTTTTTTCTTTTTTTTTTGTGTTGCGGCATTAAACTCGTATTTAAATGTTACCACTGTTGAAGTTTTAATTACACAAATATGTGTGGCTTTTGGTTTAGATACGCCTTGTAACACCCTCAAATTTGATAAGAGCAACTAATTTAAAATTTCGATATGATATCAAGTAAAGGATAAAACTTCTTCCTACAAATCAAAACTTGATATACCTCCAATTAAAATTCTATAATTAACCTCCACAATTATCAACTCCAATATTATACAAAGACTAAACCGAAGTCGGGTGCTACTTAACCCCAATACAGGTTGCTCTTCACAAAACCAATGAGGAAAACTTCACCAAGTCACTCACTTCTCGAGCACACAAATAGCACTTCTCCCTTCACAATGCCACTAGAACTATTCCCAAACGAAGCATGTTGCACATGCCGACAAATAAAAAGGGTTAGGCTAACGCCTAGTGAGTTCAAGAGTTTTACAAGAATAAATATATCTTTAAAAAGAATAAACTCCATTTAAAATCATAATCTTTCAAATGATTTACTTTAAACTTGGAGACAACTCTTTTCCAATATCATGCATTTTCAAAGATGAACACTTCATTACGAAGCATTCTTTATAAAATGATGCAACCCAACACTCAAGCGCAACGAGAATGAGAATTGACTCCCAATTTAATAAAGGTAGATAAAAATGTTGTATCCCAAAACACCCAAGCATGGGTGGGGCATAATGCTCAACTCATAAATCATGGTTAAATAACCCACATATACAATACGTCATCGAAAATACAGACAGTAGGCCTAATACTCACGCGACCATAAAATGGAAGGAATCAAAATATCAAAAAGTGGGAATGACGTATTTCATTCAAACCTTAATATACGTAGAGGGAATCCAATATCAAGGTCATCATATACAGTCAACCACACAAGCCAAACGATAATAAAGTAAGGCGTTAATAATTACAATGTTATTGGCCGACGATGGGGGAGATCCGTATCCGTTGAGAGTGGAGGAACACAAAAGTATGTCACTCTTGCAACGTTAATCACATGACACCTCACGACATAAAAGCCTAAGTGTCCCTACGACTTCTTAACAAGTTTCACCTCAAGATTTGGTTGACCTTGGTGAACATTACAATGAATTCCACCCCGAAGGCCCGACACACTTAAAGACTACCTCCAAGGCATTACTTCAAGCGACGGAGGTCCTAGTGCCTACCTCCCCGGTAGCACTTCCAGACTCAACCCTCCTAGTGCCTACTTGAAAACTTTTCGGTCGTAAAACATGGGTCCCGAAGTCTAACCCCGCAATACCCAATTGACCACCAAAACAGACTGACTTACGTGCCTATGGATTCAATGCAACATAGTCTAACATTACATGACTACACAGAAATGACCAACACACTCGAGCATGTAATTAACATTAATATGCAACAAGGTGCATTAGTATGTAAATCATAACTGGGTTCTACACTGAGCCATTAAAACTGGACAATTGTCCCCAAGACTCTTTTAAGTCACCACCGAGCTAAAGTGCTTAAAACCCTTTTTGACCAACAAATAACGGTCCCCAAATAATAAAATGCACTCGATTCGTGTCATGCAAACACACGCTCCAAAATACATGAATAAACTCCAACACAATTTAGATTGGGACAAATTACTTTCCAAATGAATCTATACCATTTGTTCCTTCAAAAACGTCCCATAACACAAAATTAAACATTTCTCCAAAACAAACGCTAAAAGTGCCTTTTAACCAAATAACCTCCATTTATGCAATAAATCATCAAAACCCTTTCATTTATGACTTATTTATCAAAATGCCTAAAAATCCCAAATATGGTGTTTCACAAGATTTATAAAATCTTATTTGTTCAAATAGCAAAACTCATCAAAGATTTCAACATTTTATAATAATCATGTAAAACACATAAATACTCTAAAATAGACATTTTTGACATGTATAACGTTTTCACAAATCAACTTGAACTCACCTTGCTAGGTTAAGTTAAACCTAGGCTGCAAATCCAACCATTAGCCTCCAATAGTGTAGATTCCACCATTTTTAAGTCATCACCAACAATAAGCTAGGGTTTCCAAATAACACATTTCTTCAAGTCTAAAATAAACCATCAACAAGTAAAACCTTTAGATCTACCAAGATCCTTATACTAAAACTTGGAATATTTAAGAAAACTTACCACTTACGGATATTCAGACTCTTCACCCAAAACCATCCAAAGAAGCCCATCAACCCTTCAAATCCAAGCTTCCAAATACCAAACCTTCATGCTCCTTTAGGTTAGATCCATCATGGATGCTCCAAATCTGATCTTCAAGCTCCCAAAAATCACACCAAAGAGAGAAATGGAAAGTGGGAGTGAAATGGGAGAAGTGGAAATGGGAGGTGGGAATAAGAAAAAACCTAAAAATGGGGTTTAAATTGTCCAGACCGTTCCCGCGGCCTTGACCGCGACCTCAAGTTGCGGACCAAGTCGCGCGTGTTCCTGAGCCTTGGGTCACAACGACTTACACGGGCCTAGCCGCGGCTTGAGGCCGTGGGCCAAGCTGCGCGGGTCGCCTGATGCGCCTTCTCACCCCTCGAGTTAAACCGTACCCCGACCGTCTCTCGGCCGACCGCTGATTGTTTCCTTGGCTGATCATTAACCGTTTTTAGGAAATTACGGGTGTTACACGCCTACCAATAATAATTTTTCAAGGGAACGCAAATGTTTGTTTAATCATAATTTTGAAGAATTATTTGATTATCATAAAATCTATCATGGGGGAGGAAGCCAACAAATCTCTACAAGTCAATTATTTGCGGGTTCTAATTCTAGTTCTAGTAGTCATCGCCAAAATCGTGCCGTCTTAATGATAAACTTAATGAACGAGGTTTTAAATGAATAAAGTAAAAAACTAAACATGATAATAGCGATTTGGGTGAATTAAATATTTGCGTGTGTACTAATTTTATGGCTTCATGCCCTGCGCAAAGTGTCGAAGCTTTTGAAAAATCAAATTTATTAGAATTTTGGCAACAAAAACAACCTCAATTTCCCAGTTTTGGCATGTATGACCCGTGATATACCAACAATCCAAGCTAGTACCGTAGCTTCGGAGTGCGTTTTTTCTTTTAGTAGCAGGATCATTTCAGTACGTTGGACAAGACTAACCCTAGAGTCGGTAGAGTGTTGCATATGTTTGAAGGATTACTTGGATAGCGTTGAAAGACTTCAAGACCAAACATCACTCGAGGTGGAAATTAAAGGAGTGGAAGAAAATTTAGAAGAAAACAAAGTCGCCATGGAGCTAAGTACGCTGCCAACTACCGATACTGAATATAGTGTCTCACAATACGACGATGATGAAGAACTCGACATTGACGACCTCGATGAACGAACAACTCTTGAAATACTTCAAACGTACGGGACTCTTCAATTCAACCCGCCTTTTGATTAAGTGTATTTTTTAATAATTGATGTAATTTTAAATGTTACAATTAACTCGAAATTATAGTAAAACATATTTTTAAAGTGTATTTGAGTGACCCAACTTTATTTTTTAAAGTGTATTCAAGTATTTTAAAGAATTTATTTAAAAAAAATACAAATGACCGATTTTGGGCCTGGCCCGTGACCGGTTACCTGAACCAGTTACAAACACCCTTAACCGGGTCTTGGCTTTTTTGGTCGAATTGAGACCGGGATCGGTTGCTGGTGGCACTGTTAAGGCCCGAGACCGATTGGGCCCGGCCCGACCTGGGATCGGGTTTTTGACCACCTCTGCGCTAGAGGGACCAGGATAGGACCACCACTAGGCTAATAGGGACTGGCCGGTTAAGCCCATTTGGAGCACATGTCCTTTTCGACCGATTATCAGGCCAGGTCAAATGGGCCCAGGCCTGATTGAGGACTATAACTGGCCCTATTATGGCTAGTCAAGGCCCTGTCGGTTAAGCCCGATCCATGATTTTTTTTAATGGAAACTGGTTCGTTTCAGGCCTAGTCAAAGAAGTTAGGTTGGACCGGTCAAAAAGTCTCGATGCGATTGAAAATTTAAAAAAAGGACGTTGGGCATCGACTTTATAACGACCGAATTTGTCCCTTTTTTGGCCTATTCGACCATCCAAACAGGAGTACGTATACGTGTTGTAGGAGCCGGAAAAATTATTACTCTAAAATGTAAAAAAAAAACTCTCGATATTTACTACAGTTCGTGATTTCAGCTTGTACAAGAATTTGTATGTATGGGTTATTTTGATTGCTTGTAGGACTACCTTACGAGAATAGAGGGTGGGTTGAGAGTCTTAAGATAGGTTTGCGGTAGAAATGCTCAAATTGCGGGCCTCAGCCAGTTCCGTAACCGGTTTATGACTTGGAAGTGGAATAACCAGTTAAGTTGGTCCTGATCCTCAGTCAAAATTAGTCCTCGGTAAGCACTGGATAACTTTTATTAAATCTAAATTTTCCCTCAAATTTCTATGATACCATATTTCGAGGAATACACTGAAAAATTCATTATTCTTTATGTCATCTTCGTCTTGTTTACAATTTTTTACGATTTTCTATCATTTCGTATTTCGAACACCTTATATCACTTTTATACTCATGGATGCTTAAAAGAGTCAAAAATTGTTATATGGCGGTTCTCCAATGGTAAAAAAAATACTAGTTTTTTAAATTCCTAATATGTTCTTTTTAATCGGTTAACTGATCTTTTATAATTGGGTATTTGTAACTGATTGTCCAAAATTTCTTCTAACCGATTGGTTATAATTGGTCCTCACTATGACATGTCCCGGGCCAAGTTAATCTTTAACTTGGTCAGTCACTGGTCCATTTTGATCATCTATGGTTTATGGTATTATCGTATAGATATAGGAAGTTTCATTGAAGTTTTATATGTGTTTTCTTAGGCAGACAAGCCATTTGCAATCTTTTGTGTTAACAACTCTGAAGTTTTTGCAAAAATATGGCTTATAACCATGCTTTCTAAATCTTTTACCAACTCTCTTTGCAAGCCATTGATCTTCTCATAAAGATCTCTGCTTCATGAGACAGATAAAAGTCTACGTACATCATACATTTCTAGACCCTACAAATTTGGGATGATATTGTTTGGTTCATTTTGTTTTTTTCGAAAGCATTACAAACTTAATAACTAATGTTACATGCATTAAACTGAATAAATGTTATCGATACATGATTTTCCTTTACATCAGTTTTATCTATTTTCGTTTTTCGAATCATTGTACTTTTCTTGTTTTTATAAACTAATTATCGTTCTTGCAAAAATGATGGAAAAAACAACTCTAAATATTTATAAAAAAAATGAAAGTGGACAGTTCTTCCATTTTGCCAAGTTGAAAAGTAGCGAGATACTAGGCGGATCATTTATGATGAAGAGCATGAGCTTTAGGGGAGTATATTCACAATAATGGAACTTAAAGGAATTGACGAGGGCCCACACAAGCAATCGAGCATGTGGTTTAATTCAATGAAAGAATAAACCTTAAACTAAAATGAAAATAACTAAATAGTGAGAATAAACCTGCTAAATATTATATACTTTAAAGGATCTTAAATACAAAAGGGTGTATGAATTTATTTGTTAAATTTTTCGTATATAAATGTTATATACTTAAAAACGAAACGAGATATTGAGTTTTGGATCTTTGCATGAAAACCCTCAAGGATACGACTTGCCATGTAAAGTAGGGATATATCATGGAAATGTTTTCGGCTCCAATGAGGAACAAAAAAAGATTAAGGACTTGAAAACTAATTTAATCCATTGATTAGAATAGATTAAGGGTCATTAAAAGAAAATCATATTAGTAAATAAAGAAAAAAAATAAGGGTAGATTTGTAAGGACATGGAAAGGATATTATGCATATTTTATATTAAAATCAAATTAAAAGTAAATTATGGATGCAAATAACATGTCAAATCAGTTTAATGTTTTCTTCTTTAATCTTCTTCAACATGTATCTGGTGGATATTTTCTGCATTCAACAAAATCCACCCCCAAATTCATCTCCAATAGAAAACCAAATTAACAACACATAATCCCATCGTATCTCTCTCGTAATTTATCATAGCAAATTCAAGAACTTCATGGCGTTCAACACCTCCATCGAGTGAAGAAGATTTATAAAAACCAAATCCTCAGCCGCCGATGTAGCACACAGGATGAACGAATCTTCAATTGTTTCTCTTCCAATCGCCGCCACTGCACCCAGAATGTCCGAATCCACGAACAATTCTTCCACCAATGCCGCCGCCACCACCACCATCGTCAACGACGGTGTCAAGCGCATCAAGAACATACAACCACCTCTCAGATACGAAAAAAGGGGAAAGTAATCAAAAAGATCAGGAACTGTGAAATTGAACATGACTTTTTGGATGCCCACAAAGTGTTTGTTTCATCGTCTGACTCGGGTTCTGAATGCAATGATTAAACCCAGATACAATTCTTAGATTGGTAATCTTGATAGTGTCGATGAACGTCGCAATCGGTTTATGAGATCCATGGGTTTGAGTTCTAAACGACTCAAAGAGACGAACAAAAAGAACACAAAAAGGAAGGTTTTTATCGAGATATCCATGAAATAGAAGACAATCCCAAGCATGTTTTGCAACAAGATTTGTGTTTAGGTTTTACGAGGTGAAACAAATTATAGATTATTGATGAAAATTGTGTTAGGCTTCATTAGGTGAAATAGATTACAGATGAAATTTATGTTTAATTTCATATGGTGAATTAAGATATACATGAACATTATGTTTGGATTTCATTATGTGAAAAAACATATTTATGAAAATTGCGGTTTATTTCACGTGGTAAATTAAGGTTAATAACTCTTTCATCTGTGTGTTTCATCTGATAAATGAATATGTATGTTTCATCTGGTGAATCTTGCAACCAAAATGACGATTATGCCATTTTTAAATAAAAAACAACTTTCAAGTAAAACTATAGAATCAAAACCAAAATAAGGCTTCAGTCCTCACGATTCTCAACCTTTTTGTGGTTCTCATTTGACTACCTTTCGGCTTTGGATAACCATATCTTATATCAGATACGGGTTATTCTAAATGATCAATTAAAAGGACCGGTTAAAACCGATCTTTTTATAGAAAAAAAGTTACACCAGGCTCTAAGGACCGGTTATAAAACCAATCTTTTTATAGAAAAAAAAAGTTACACCAGGCAGTTATACCTCCTAATTCATATCAGTTACAAATTTTGGGTTAGGTGTTATGTTGCAATTGGTTACATGATGGCACCATTCAACCGAAACCGGTTAAGAAACAAATCATAGCTGATTTTTGGACATTGGGTTCAAGACTCGGACTTCTAACTAACAAGCTCAAGTTCGAATCGATCTCAAACACAAATAAACCTCGTTTAACTTAATACCAATTTTTGACTCGACTCGTTAGAAAGTTCAATTAAACTTTCGAGCCAAGCTTAGCCATTCCATCTACATTTTTCCGAACCAAACATGTTCATAAATTGTATCAAAATATAAAAATTATCGAGCACATAAACAAGCTCATGAAGCTTAAATTTTAGCTATAATGTACAATTTAAATTTGTTAAATGAGCATCAAGCTCGGGCACTATTTTGAAGAAGTTCTTCGAGCTCGAGCCCGATTTATTTTTTCAAGTCCAACTCGAACAACTTACTATTCAACTTGTCTCGTTAACACCCCTACACAGTAAAAATCTCACGCAGGGGTAGAGACAGGTGATAAGAAGGCCAAAGGGAAAAGAGGCCGAGTACAAGACTAAAGTGGAAGAAAGTAATTCTTACTTCAGCGATCAGAACTCGATAGCACCCACATTTGGAACAGAAAATGACTACTTTCCGATCAAGATTTAACGAGCAGAAGAAATAAATTGTTATGATTTAATCATCGGAAATTGAAAACAGGGAAGGCGGAAAAATAGGAAAGCGCTATCGTTAATTTGTTATTCATCCTCAAGGATCTCTATATGAACATGCATGCATGATGTGCTGCAGTATTTATAATTATACCTGTGAAACGGAACTTTACCTGCCAACGATGCTTGACAACACGAACATAAGGTGTCGGATGATGTTGTGGAACCTGGAGTTGAGGATTGGAGGGCTGCAATTCTCCACTCAGCGGCGGCGGCTCTTTTTTCCCGTTCTTCGTCTTGCGCTCGTTTGAGTTCTTCCTGCAATGACGAAAAGTATGTTCACATAGGCGGATCCAGAAAAAATTCCAAGTGGGGTGCAAAATAAATAGCATAATATAAAATAAAACAAAAATAAATTTTAATAATTATGGTTTAGTTATAAATGACGTACAAGTAATTTTTTTGCAACACCTAAGTGTTTTTTCTCTCTCTTTTTTACTTCTTTTCGGCTTCTGTTACCAAACAATTTAAAAAGAGCCGAGGGCTATGAACTTGCATCCTCTAATGCCACATAATGACATTACCAATAGGCTGCAACCACTTTTCGTTAACTTAGAGGAGCACACATCAAATTAAAACGGTGCACATTTAAGACTCCTAAAAACATTTCCATTGTGTTGGCACGATAAACGGTAGCACGGGCACCCCCTCCCTCCTTATATCTGCCCCTAAACGTTCATTGTTTTCAAAAGCGACGTGTACAACTACTTTCAACAACCATCACCACCAGACCTCCGGCGATCCCCCAATGGAGCTATGGTGGTGACTTCCGGAGCTCCAACAACTTAAGTTTGGCAGTAGCAATTGGCTTTTCATGGCTACACATGTTATTTTTGGCGATTCGGGAAAATTTTATTTAACTAAAACTTATTAGTAGCAACATGAATAGAAGGATTTTTTTACTGCTACTTTTTGCACTTGTCTCCTTATATTTTTGTTTTTGTTTTGCAAGCTGGGGGTCTTCGCGGAAAGTTGGAAATAGTTTCTCTACTACCCTTTGGAGTGCACGCAAGGGCAGCGTGCATCCTACCCCTTGACCCTACCTCTGTAAGTGATATATTGAGTTTGTTTGGTTTGGTTTATAAATAGAAGGATTCTTTTTGTCGACATTTGGTAAACATTGACTTGACAACTAATGGGGAATATGACCATGGTGACTATTAATGTAACCATCTTTCGGATTATGCATCATCATTAGAATGTTATGCCTTTTTTTCTTTTATAATTATAGATTAGACAAGCCTTTCAGAAAAAAGTTGAAGTGGATTATGGTTCAATTCAATTCATGATGCATGAAATCAGTAGAATTCTTGATTCGATACCAAAATTGACAATTATAGTGTTCACAGAAAATCTAAAACCCTATTTCATGGAGCACTAACATCTGGCTCTCTATGATATCGGTTTAATGGCCTTTTAGACTCCTAGGACTTGAGAAGCCTATTTAACATTTCAGTTTCAAGCATATGAAGAAGTGTTTGAGTGAAAAAATTGAGCTCCTGCAAACAGATAGTAGGACTGTACCTCTTTAGTCATCTGCGGTCTGCTGGATTGTGATTGAGTCGATGATGAAGGTTTCTGTGATTGGGCAGCCTCCGCCTGCATTTTGGCACCGAAATGACAAGGCTAAGAAATAACTTCCAAAAACTTGTAATGGTAATAAAAATTCGAATTCAGATTTTCTATATATTAGAATACAGATAACAAGGAAAAAAAGAAAATGATCATCAAAACACTTCACCTCACAATCCATACCTTTTCATCGAAGTTTCAAGTACGCATGATAATTATAAATATGATGAGTTTATTCACATTTAATTAAGCAAACAGTATTCAAGAACTTTAAATAAAGGTTATCTCAGTACATTTATAGATAAAGATAAACACCTGAGCCTTCTTTTCTCTAGCTTTCCGCAACTTCTTCAGCTCTTTTGCTCTTGCTTTCCTTTTAGCATCTTTCTCTGCCTGGGAAACAATCAAATAGAGTTATATTTAACATATTACACAACCATCTTAAATGATCAGATATCCTGCGGCCTATATACAAGCAGTACTCTCTATAAAGACACACACAGAGGCCCATCAAACCCTCCCTCTTTTAAAGATGTCCATGCTGCTTATTTTTTATAGTGGTTATTGTTCGTCAAAATCTGATCGCTGAAGATCCATCATTTTTCATTAAACGATAATAGACTGATCATTAAGGTGATTATTTCAGACTTCACCACTCAGATTATGTATATAGACAACAAAGAACTGGAGATATCTATGAAGAACACGGCTTCAATATTACCTGTTTAGCATTCTGTGATTCCTCCATTTCTTTCGTCAATGGACTGGGAACTTTGGCAGCTTGCCAATCCCACTTATCAAGATTCAAAGCCATAAAACGTCTAAATGTGTTTCTAACTTCCTTTTCGGTTGCAAGCATATAAGGGGTCCTCCCCCTTTCGTCTATGACACAAGGATCTGAACCTTGTTCTAGTAGTTCATGAACTTTTTCTACATCCCCAGCCTTTGCAGCTTCATGTAGAGGTGTCAGCATAAGAGTTACTTGACTCTCCTTACCACATGATATAGACAAATCTTCCAGGTTATTAACAAAACTAGCTTCAGCAACTTCCATGGTATCCAAATTATCCCCCAAATTCTTTTTGCTAGAACCAGGCAAGCTCTCATGTTTATCTCTACTTCTTGAATCTTCTTTACTAATAGGCACTATTTCTTCATCTGGTTCGATGGAAATTTGTGTCAATATATTATATAATCGCCGAGCTTCCTTGAATGTTGGTCTGCGAACAGTCAATGGGATGCGTCTGATAGTCCTTTTCTGACAACTAAAGTATGGAGTTTCACCATCATATAGCAGTTGACGGTTGTCTGAGGGAGCATGAACGAAAATACAAGAGGAAGCATCAAAGTAAGGCTTCCAGGCAGCAAGTAATTCTCGAATTTCCTAATTGTTGAATGATAATTAGTCAAGTGCTTAAAAGGATAAAAATAACAATAACGTAACTGAAATAAGATTTGACCTCTATTGATTTTGAGGAGAAAGTAATGTCATTATATGCTTATGACCCCACACAAATTAGAGTATCACCAACCCAAAGACCATTAGTAGAACCAATAATGAAAAAAGATTCTGCTGCTGAAGTCTATAGTAAACGGGTACACAGTAGCATGCTGCAGTGGTTAGGACTTGGGTTCGGAAAGCCATGCTTATTGGTAATTAATGATAAGAGGGGTATGCTAAAGCAGTTAGGTCAAAGGGGTAATGATATGTGACATGAGAGTTTTTCAACTATTATATCATAAAATCATTTACTCCTCTCCTTTCCTCATTAAAAAATGCAAAGAATGTAATATTGTATAAAGGAGACCATTCCACTCCCATATCCCAACCAAGGTCACCGAGGACAGCCTTTAAAATCATGGCATTACCAAATTATTAAACAATTTAGTTTGGAATAATAACTTGACATTAAAACAAACGGTAGATTTTACAAAACTAGCTCATAGATCAAGTTTTGTCAAAAACATTCTTCAAGTCTATGGATACAAAGAAAATGAGTTGATACATTATTACTATAAAGACTTAATATTGCCTGACATCAATTATGTTTGATACCTTCTTTAAGGCTAGCTCATTGTGCCGACGAATTGAAGCTCCTGCAGAATGTGCAATTTTGCCACTAGCATCTTTTGATGACTGTTTTTTACCAGCCTTGGCCCTTATGACATATCTACATGAAATATCTGGCATTTAGCATTTTACTCAAGACACCTGATCATGCATAGTTTGATGGGTAGCAGGACATTGATAACATATTGACATCCAATAAAGAACTTCAAGTACAAGTGAATATTATATAACAAAACTATTGTAGCATATAAAAGCTTATCACATTAATACCAACCTGTGGAATGTTTTGTGGGCCACAACAGAGTTTCCATCAAAGACACAACCAGCAAAATGCCCACCACTGGCAAGCAACATCACTCTAAAATGGGTATTGTCCCTGGGTTCATGGATCACATTACGCAGTCTTTCAGTCACTTCCCTCTCTGTTACGAAAGGCATAACACCATCCTCCATATTACCAGATTTATCATGTTCAAAAAGAACTTTCACAGTGTCATCTAGAAACAAGCACTTCCAGAAAGAAGTTATTTCTCCATTTGCTAAATGTACAAAAAGTTTCCTTTTAGTACTTCCCAACAATCCCTTATTCATATCATTGTGGAGGCTAGATTCTCTGTCATCTTCATCTTCATCTTCTGAGCCTGATATACTTGATATGTCATAATCTTTAACCAACGAATCAGATGTCCATTCATCAAAATCATCCTCTTTCACAGTATCCTTTCCAGCAACCGTGAGCTTTATCTGATAATATAAATTGATATGTAACAGCACAACGAATTGTGAAAGAACATAATTTTTGCATTGATGAAGCAAAGAAAATGACAAGATAATGTGATGATTTTATATTTCATTAAGAACCTAAGCTGCATGAAAGTTAATATATGCACTAGTCTACTTGACTACTTCTATAGATCACTATAATGGTTACTATCCTATCACATAATTTGTACATGCTATCACCTACGGGGGCAATTTTTTGCAACCAACACTTCTACAATATAGTGATCAGCACCATTATATGTTCCTCTTATCAGACTAGATGAAGCCCCATGCTAGTCATTTGCATACATATCAATACTTTTACAAAGTTGGTTTTGGTGTAACTAGTGAATGAAACTGATCTAGGACCAAATATTAGCCGTGTAAGTTTCAAAGTGAGGTCTTCTCCAAAATTCTTTACTTAAGCATCATGCTTATAAAACATGAATCAAGGTATGCATTCCAACAAGTTGACTCATGTATTCATTTCAAAGCAATTTCAAATAGTATGAACATCCATACTTAAGAACCAAACAATAACAAATAAAGGTGCAATTCGGCTTACTCAGGTTCCATTGGGGTCCATTTCGTTAATAACAAAGACCTGATTGTCTTCAATCTTGCGATTTTTGAGAAATTGGAATCTAGTAGTGGAATGGATTGGAGAGGGTGTTATATTCACAAATTTGCTTTAAATCATGCAAAAATAAAGTTCCAATTAGAAATTTCAGCTTAGAACAGTACATACAACGCCTATATACAAGTTCAATTCCTATATAACACCAATGATGAATCCGTCTAAGTTACAAAAACAATGGCACAAACAGAACATACAAGCTTCATAAAACACGCAAATTTTCAAGTAAAGAAAACATAATAAGGTAATAATACATAATACAATCATTAGTTCAAGAGATTTTACATTGAATCGATGAAAATCGGACTTGAAGTGAAACCGTTGATCTTGAAGCGACTCGAAACTGGATTTACAAGTATTACACGTCAATCTCTCACTCGAACTGACATGTTTATCCTTCGAAGACTCTTCATCTTCCAGATTACTTTCCTTAGTGACAGTCGCGGTTGTGGCGAGTTCAGAGATGAAGGCGTTTGATGAGGTTGACGGATGTTCAAGGAGACAGCATGAATCGAGGAAATCCGGAGGTAGTTCAAAGATCGAACGATATAGCCTTCTAGGTTGATTCTGTTGCTCTGAACTGACGGCGGCGACACGGCGGCCGGAAGCAAATTCCGTTCCCGTATCCATCGCTATTAGTCGGATTCTGATGCTCGATTGTGAGTGGCAGAAAGAATTTCAACTCTTTCAGTCATGCGATTGTGTTCGGTTGGTAATTGATCTGGGCTTGGATCAAAATTGGGCCTGAGCCCAACTTACTCTTAAAGATAGTGTGTTTTATTTTATATTTGGATTGGATTAGGATAAAATAGACATTTCTATAAATTATATTGTTTATTCAGTATAATAAACAAAGGACAATTTAGTTTAATACGAGGTACCGTGTAAGAAGTTAACATGAGAAGTGGATCTGAATTCTTGATCACTTATAATCTCAAGCACATCAATGAATCGTGCTGGGAATTAATCTGGTGCATCTCATCCTAATGTGCATCCAACGGTTGATAACCATTTCTCACGCTTACTTCTCACGGAAACCCAACCCTGTAGTTAATCCATAAAGATAGCATAACTCATACATATAAAATTTATATAAAGCTTAATGAAAAAACAACCAAACAAGTTGTTTTTTTCATTAAGCTCTATATAGAGTATGGAAAAAGTTGTGTGAGTATGAATTAATATCTCTGTATAAGTTGGGAATGTTTTTGTTTGGAAGAGTTTTTTCATAAATGGAAGGAACATGTTTTTTAATTGGAAAGAGAAGGTTTGAGAAAAACTTTGCTTTTTGCATAAACTCCCCTAGAAGCTTTACTGAATAAGTCACTTTCTATATCATTAAACCAATATCAAAAAGAGTCATGTATAGCTGGCCGAATAAGTTGCAAATCCCATTTACTTCCATTCCAAATAATAGACTTAGAAATATACTTTTTATTTTAAATTGTTTTAAAAAAATTCAATATTTCTTATTATAAAGTTCCTTATTTACTTATATGTTGATCACTAACCATTACAAGACTTTAATGCAATTACACAAATCGATCAAATCAAGTTAACTATGAGTTTAATGATACATTTATTCACGTTGAACACCGGGACTCATAACCCAACTTGTTCTCAGTTTTAACTGAATCATGCAATAAAAGTTGTACATTATTTCTCGTTTGGCCTTTTTGACTCTGGTAAAGTCAAGCCATAACCCAAACATATAAAGAGTTGAGAAATGCATGAATTTGGGGGTCAACCAGACCTCGACTTGGACCGAGATCTTCTAGCCCTAATAGTTGGAAGTTAGGAATGAACCAAAACACGAGACTTGTTCATATTTGTTCATTTAACTTTAGCACAGGGGCTTGGCCTACATAGTCTTACAATCCGTTTACCGACACAAGTTAGGTAAATGCTAACCGGATAAAAACGTTGTTTAGGCCAACACTAATCACTAACCAAGGGACTGTTTACCAATTCAAACTAGGTAAACTTACCGATTAAAAGTCACTAATCTCACTAATCTTACTACCCGGTAAGCACAAACCAGTTACAAGTAAGATTCTTGGTTAGCAAAATGACAGAGTAAAATTGTTGGTAAAAACCATCTTATATTATCGGGTCAACATCATAGACCAGTAAAAAGGACTTGGTAAACAGGTGTGGTAAGCAAGTAAAACAAACATTAAAAGTAAAAGAATAAGAGTTTGTTATTCTAATACATCACATCAAAAAAATTGTTATGGTAATACATACTCTGGTTGAAAATCATGGATCCGCAATCTAGCATCTAACGGTAATCAAAACATAAAACCGATCTTTTGTTCTGATTCTTCTTTTTCTATACGCGAAACCGAGTTCGAACATTCAAGATACACAGATTACAATATGCTCGTCATGCGTTGAAGAGTTTTCTAAACGGCCCGTCGGTTCGGTCCTTTGCGGCTTCGGTCAAAGCCAGGAAGCGTTTAAAACCAGTTGTAGCAGCACCTCTACCAAGTGCTGCTGCTCGGGTGAGCACGTCTTCTCTTGATGCAATGATCGCACCTGACACTGACGGTTGACTCACCACGGGAGGAGGTGCAGGAGCCACGGTCGGGACCACCTGGACCGCGGTTGGTGTGGCGATAGACGCTTGAGAGATCCCGGACCCACGTTTGTTGAAATCTTCTAATATTGTTTGTTGGTCTGCTTTTTTCAGCCCCTGTACAATCAAACGATGAATTAACACAAGATGCTCTAGTGAAAATGTTAGAAATAACCAAACCAAACTGACCCAGTAAATCCCACTCGAATATTTTTAATTAAAAACATAGCGTCTCTACTAATGGGAGCAAAGGAAACGTGTGCATATATCTTACCCTTCCTAGATTCTACTCGGTGTGAGATTTACTGCATTCGTTTGGTTTGACCTGTAATCCATGTGGTATGGTTGTACATATCTCTGGAATGTCCATGTCGACTGTGGGTCTAAAGGAGTCAAGTTGGCTTAATCGGCTTAGGCGTGGGCTCAAGAACTCAACGAGCCTTAGTGATTAGAGCCCGTAGATCCTATACGAGCTATAGTGTAAGTAAAATGTTTTCATCCCCTTCCCACTAGTCTTAACCTTACTTAAAACTTCATTAGAAGGGTTTACTTCTAGCTCTATACAAACCCATAGGAGCCAAGACGATAAGGGTTAAGACAACACTTGAGCTTTAGACGAGCCAAAATCTGAGCCTGACCTTTTAGGTATTGGCAAGCCACTGGCTGAGCCTCAAGTGTGCCTCATGATTCTTGCCAAGAAAGTTCAGGTTTGGCTCCTTTCTTGGCTCAGCGCAATTTAACCCCCCCCCCCCCCCCCCCAAAAAAAAAAAAAAAACACACACACACACACACACCAAAAAAAAAACCCCGGGTAAAGTAGGTGAATAACCTTATGACAGATTTTTTAATGCACGAATTTTGAGACATTCTTGTGTTAGAAGGGGGCGTACTTCTGTTAGGCTGATGCATTCTTAAATGTGTCAGAAGTTCATGTATTTAATCAGAAGGTTATTCTCCTAAATAAACCCGCACCCCCTCTTAAACCTAGGAAAAGACCTAGCCATTTAAAATATCGAAGGAATGGGTTAATTTGACTACAACCTTGAGCTCTAGAATTCGCTGAAACTCTGAAGGGGTTCCCTCGGGTAGTAGGGCACTGTATGTATCTGCCACCGAGTCCACTGGGGACAGGATAACCTGTATATAACATAGCAAGGTTATCAGATAAATAAACCAAATCAAACCAAACAGGCACAATATATCCCACCCGAAATGGGGTCTGTGGGGGGCGACCGACCTCCACCCCAAAGAGTGAGGTTGTTTCCATGAAGACCCCCGGCTTGTGCATAGTGTGGAAAAACAGAACATTTGCAAAAGAACTTGAATTTTCAGAGAAATACGATTATCAAAAAGGTTGCAGTCCTTATACAAAATTTCAGCAACAGTTGATATATTTCTTCCTTGAAGTAGTTGCACTATGTGAAAAATATGCTCTACAACATGCACAAGGAACACTTGTTGCTGAAATTTTGTGTAATCAATTTGTCTTTCTTTTTAATATTTTCAAATGGGAAAACAAGGCATGAACATAAGCACCCACCTTCAAAAGTGCTTCAGCTTTGCTCATCTCACGACTCACGAATTTTGAGTAACTAGCAGCTCCGGATGTCTGTTCAGAGCAAGTTCTTATCATTACCAATGAAACTAATAATGATAGAGAAAAATGAGACTTTGGAGTTTTGATGTTCTTTCTTTGCACCAACTTCTCCAAAACTTTATTCAAAATGAAGAAAGAGAGAGAGAGAGAGAGAGAGACATTCTACAAAATAAGTGTCCACTTTCTTTCCAGTTCTATCTTTAATTATGAGATGGAGAAAAATTCACTACTCCCTCTATTATTAAAGGTAAAAGTGTCATTTAATTTATTAAACGGTGTAATAATTACACATTTCTAAAACCGTATGCCTTTTTCATTGTGGAACATTTATTTTGGGACGGAGGGAATAATTGGCAAATTTGCAAGCTAATAAATTAACTATCAGTTTTCATTTCTATTCCCCATGTTCCATAACAGTAACACTTTTTTTGGGATTTCCATGAGAATTGGAGAATCCCCTTTCTTTTAAAACCCGTCATGGTTATTAAAATTTATGAAGGTATTGACATCAGTCCACAAGATTCCTCAACTTAGTCTTCACTTAAGGGTATTTTAGATGTTTGACAAATGGTCAAACAACTTTCTTAAACTAAGTGACGAGTCAAACATTGCAATTTGCATGGAACAGTTCAAAGTCTTCTACTTGTAATCATCAAAGGTATTATAGACAGCTGATAATAGCCAAAAATTTAGTTAACAGTGTGTGAGATAAAAATTGCAATTTTTGTAGCACAGAGGAAGGCTTACCTGTTTTCCAAGGGATGGAATATCTAAAAGTATGGTCTTTACAGCCTGTGTATCCAACAACATCTGAACAAGAACAATACATCACATTTTAAACTCAATCAAAATCACCATAGAGATCATCATTGTAAGTTGCTATCATATATAAGAAAGAATGCAAGGAGAAAAGGAACTATCAGAGAACAGTACTTGTTGAGCTCCAGTCTCTGAGATCTGCTTGCATTTGAAGATATTGAGATAAAAGCGTGGACCCACAGACGATGCAAGCTGCATGACAAGATCAGGTTATTACTGATGAGCATGTCAAAGGTACAACCGTAAAAAGGCCATAACATTAACTAACATAAAATGAGATTCCCTCCCTCCTAAGATAACTGCAACAATTTTCAGTTTGGGATGTCCAAAAAAATGTAACATTTCCTGTTTTGGCGAAGTTTTGGTCTGAAATTACCTATTTGCCTAGTAGTACTCATTTTCAGTCCATATTATTCCCCTGTTTGCTCATCATTGAGGGGAATTTTAGAGGTTTGACCAACAGTCAGATACTCGAACTCTCACTGTGATTGCCATCATAAAAATAGAGAGAAAGGGAAAGATTTGGAAAGAAACGTAGGGAAAAGTAAGAAAAAATTGTTCAAGTATTTTTAAGAGAGAAGGGAACCTAGGGCCTTATAACTTTTCTAATCACAAAACTCCCCTTTCTCTTCTCTCCTAACTTTTGAATGACAAAACTGCACAGGAAGAGTATAATTGTAAAACCATTTAGCTCTCTTTCCCTTCCATCCAACTCACAAATACGAAATATAATAAGAACATAACATGCTCTGTTCCTTTCTTTCCAACTCAAGAACACGCACAAAAAACTATTTATCTCCAAATCTGAGGAAAGAGCCCATGTGCACACTCAAACATTGCATAAAATGGATGGAATATGTTTTAGCTTCTACTATGGCCCAAAGTGTATGATACGGCAGAAAACATGACATGAAGTAAAGAGCAAACATAGTAGATTTACTTCATTTTAATACAACTTATCTTTAGAAAAGAAACAACAAAGCTCTTAAAAGACTGAAAAAAACTGAAGTGTCATATATGAGAAGAATATTAAAAAATACAAAACAGGGATCTATTCACCTTGTCTAGAAAGAACTGGAAATAAATTGGAGAAAGAAGGCTTCCAAGCACAGGAATGCTACCATTAAGGATCATTTTTATGGTATTGACATATCTGCAATATAATGAATTCGTAAACATTTAAGAAAATGCATTAGCACGATCTTATAGGTTTCATATACCAACTCGCATCTTACTCTGATTGATCGCCCACACTTTCAAGTGTACCCCATGGAACACGTGTCATTGCAGCCATTTCAACGTCAAATTTGGTTTCCAAGCCATTGACTAAAGTTACCAATGCTTTAGTTATAACTGCTGAGAACTCATCCTGTAAAAAGAAGTATGTTCCAGAGGAGATATAGCTATCAAAGACATATAATAAGATATATTTGCGTAGCTATAAAGATAAATAATAACATATATTACCTGCACTTCTGATATGTCCACTGCATTGGCCAACTGGGTATCTATTATTTTGGAGACATTCTCAGCCAACTCACCTGCCTGTAAAAGCAATGAACTACGATTTATCTCTCCTTTACATAGGGAAGGCTTTCTAGTAAATCTAAACCAGTTGTATCCTTATTACTTTTGCAGCCTGGACATATTTTATAGTCCAGCCCTACCTCTGGCAATTTTTATCATGTATAATCACTCCTCCAAGTAGGTGTTCCATGATGAAATAATTTAGGGAAGAGGGGGTACAAACATAAGAGAAATGGAAGACAGCTCAAGTACCTATAATAGCTACTAAATGATTTTCTACCTGCATCTACATGGAGTTTCACTATAACAACATCAATCGCATGACCATATATATATAGGAGCAGGTTCAAACTACTTTGCTATGACAAGTAAAAGGCTGACCGTTTTATGGCAATATTCTGCAGTATTCACAATATAGCATATCATCCTTTCGTCTTTATCAGATGTCTGCATTCGGAGTCACACAGCATTAACATCAACAGTGGGAAGTAACAAACATAGTTAAAATAAGACAGGGTCTGTAAAGGTAGAGAATACTTTAATATGTCCATCCATCCCTGTGGCAGCTGCGACAATCCCTGTGCCACCTTTAGGCAACTTCATGAAAAGCTTTGTAGCATAAGCTCTAAGAACTCTTTGAAAGACCTATCAGCCAAATGGAGCAAGCAATTACGATTTATCACACTGTAAAAATGGAACGAAAAAATTAACAGATACTCAGGATCAAGGAACTCGATTTTGGATCATCCAAGATCTGATAAGATTTTCACAATTCCATCCAAATTGATTGATGCTTTTTTAATAGAGCACGCAGGTTGATCATTATCAACCTGTCACGAGAATGAAAATTTTTTCTAATTTGAATTCATGGTAGATCTACACATATAGCAAGGTTGAAGGACAAAATTTCTCAAGTTAATAAAAATATATTCAGATATTTGATGTGTTAGAAGTCTCATTAGAATCATACTATGTACTATTCTATTTTCTACTTGGCATGGCTGTTAATTTGTATTTTATCTGCACCCTACCATCATTATCAAAATTACAATCTAACATGCCCTAAAATAGGATGCCCTTATTACGCTAAGTAAGATATTTACAAAAGAAACGAACCTGGATATGTAGAAGATTGCAATTGTTTAGATGTAAGTTGATCAAGGAGGCATCTTTAGCAATCAATATTTAGATATATGTTCGTTCTGTTACTTACAATTATGGAGTTTCAAAAGAAAACGCTATAACTTTATATCGTTTATTAACAAATATATCATGAATTGAAAATACAATCTGTTTGAATAGTTGATTCCAGATGACAAAGACAAATGATGAATGGAGAAAGATCCATCAAAAGAAATTTATGTGATCTCATTCAACTGCTCTTTTTCAATTTTGTCTTATTTTCTGTAGAGACATGCTCAGAGGAATTACTCCGTAAAATTTATTTATAGCTCATTTCATTATTTTATGGTTTCCTATAGGAGTGAGCTCAATGGAAATCATTCTACTCATAAAGATGAAAGGAGAGAAGTCCCTAAATGAACATTTGACCCTTATCGGTAGTATACACATGAACTAAAATATAGCAAAATAGCAAATACTCGGTTTCAAACAAAAAAACTTATCAGGCAGATCAATAGGAAAGGACAGACTTCTACTACAGTATTTCCAGAAGAAACTACTTATAAGGGCATATACTTCGACTGTAGCACACCGAAGTGCCCATTGACAATGGACAACATGCAAATAGTTTATTCCAAAACGCACCTTGAATAAATTTAGCAGAGTTTGGTTCTTCGTCAAGGCTGAGCACCGCTTTAGGCTCCTTCTGATAATCAGAAATACCTTACATACAATAAAAAAGGTATTAGGTTAGCAATCCAAAATCAACATTGACTTTGTTAGATTTCACTCCCCAAAGCAGCTTTATGGTCTATTGAAGACTTCATTTATCAAAGCAGGTCTACATTCATCAGGTAAAGGCATAGATTACTATATGCATTTTGAGTGTTCGGATGCACATTTGTGCGGTGACCAACTTTAGATACTGGAAAACTAGACAATGAAAATTATTTGGCACAGGCTAACAACATTATGATGTTGTTTGAGCTATCTGGAAAAGGATGAGGCAAAATGAGGGAAAAGATGGTTTGTTATATCTGATAGGTGATAAAAGACATTTTTTTTCGGTAACCCTGGTTTTCCAGGTCAGCTTACACGCACCGAGACTAATCCACCGGGCGACCACGAATGGCCTGGAGTCGCAGGTGAACCTCCATGGCCACAAGGGCTTTGGCAGCTCCTGGATTCACCCTGGGATAATAAGGTTTCCACTGCATCCCCCTAAGCCTTACCAGTGCGCCACAGCCCAGGTGATAAAAGACATTCTTTATAGTGGGAAATGGCACAAAAACATAGTGTGATGCATTATTCAGTCGCCAAGGAGAAAAATGTATCTTAACAGTTTGATAAATATTTTAGATCAGCTTTGTCTAGCAGCACTTACCTGCATGCTACTGGATAAAATATTAGTCTGACTTGCATCGTCCATATCCCATGTTTCTTCCTGTAATATTTTAGATACATACATATGATATCCGGAAATAAGAGTGAAGGACCAAACAGGTCAATCGACACAGAGGCTGATAAAACCTGAACAAGCTTCTCCAGATTGTCCATAAGTGTCTTCTCTTCGAATTCTACATACACCATCAAGTGTGGTTCAAAGCAAGATGATATGATTCCCCGAAAATTGAACTGCCATAAAAATAGAAACAATGTAATACTTACGACCAAGTTTTAATAAAATTTAAGTATGAAACATCCCCGAAAAAGTGTGACATAAATAACAAGCTAAAACTCCTTGGCCGGTTGTGCAACATTTTAGCATCAAACAAGTCCTAGACAGGTGTTTATATAGAAAACAAAAACCATGGGCTTGGAAGAAAATACTTAAAGTGAGGTCAATTATAGTGGCAAATAGAGCATAAGTTGGCCCCACCCAGGCAAATCTAATGTCCTCATAGTTATTGCCAAGTTAAAATATTAGTTGCACACTATGTGGGGAAAAATAAATGCACAAATTTGAATGTTACTAATGGTCACTTCCATTTTGATATTTCAAAATGTATTGACCCAGAAATATAGATGAAAACGATCAAGATGAGAGTAGAAAGGAGCCTCTGTTTTCTGAATCTAGAAGGGAGGCTCTTCTTTCTGTAACTAATGTATAAATGTAAGCCATACAAACATTGCAATTGAGAAGGTTAAAACATACCCCGGCTCCAGGCACAGCTAAATCTTTATCCTGACAACAGAAAGTTCATACATTAAGAGTAACCCCAACCAGGATCAGACCCTTTCAGAATTTTGAAAACAACAATACAAAAGGAATAACTTAATGAAGTAATCACTGTCACTTACATCGTCCTGGTTTCCCTGATGTGCAGCAAGCCTTTTCTCATACTTCTTACGAATGTCTAGTACAGTTTGATTATTACTTTCTGCTTTATCTGTTTCCTCAAAGTCAGTTGTTACATTTCTACTACCACTACCACCGAATTTATCTGCCAATTCTTCCTCGAATTCTATTGTCCGTTGCAATGCCTGCACATGATTCCAGAAGACAGAAAAGTCCAGAATCAGATGTGATGAAGAAATTAAGATGCTGAACTCTCAAGCACCATATATAGTTAGCATATTCAGCCATCACGTGTTATAAATATAAACCATAACTAGGAATATGTAGAGAGTATTACAATTACCACAATCACTTTGGTTAGAAAGCAACAGGAAAAACAAACTTTTCATCTGAAACTAAATGGGTAAGCTTAAAAGGAGAAAGCATCATAAATTACAGGTTGAATGAAATCTACAACGGCTAAGGAAAACAATTAACATCTACCATTTAGAAAAGAATTAAAACGAAATGATGTCAGATAAGTAATATGTGAAATGAGAACCCTATCCCCTCTAATATGAAAACCACCACTTAGGTTGAGTGCAACAGTGGACATCACAGCAACATACACCTAATGCTGATAGCAGTTCCAACAGTGGGTGATAAGCTTGAAGATGTGATGAAATACAAGATGTGAATGGACTACAACTAATACCATACCATGTATAGGAACTTAACCAACACAGAAGAAACAAAGATATTTATGAATGGCTAACGACAATAGTGGCATCAAGGCTTCATAAACTTCAGGTTTAATATCCTAGAAGGTACAAGATATAAATGATCAGATATATAGAAAAATCATGCAGAAGAAGCACAGCAATGTAAATACATCCCAGTGTCTAAACTAAAGTACAGAAATAAAGAAGACTGTTAAATAATGCTTCTAAAGAATTTACCATCAGTAATGTTCCAACATCTGGCTTCTCTTTCAAGTTTTCAAGGATATCCTCAAGTTGGGTCCTAAAATCAAGGAATTCTACCAATGAGCCCCACAAGTCTGGTACAACAATAAATCTAGAAAAATAACATGAACAATAGTATTGGACATAACCGGTGTCATTTCGAACTGAAAACACTCAAGGTCATTTCAAACTCATATCAGGCATAAAAAGGTAGCAAGAATCCTCCAGATGAAAGAATGGACGACAACATATAATTGCAACACATGCATATACATACATACATACATACATACATACATATATATATATATATATATATATATATATAACTGAACCATAGGCAGAACTAGATAAGACATGATTCCATCAGGTGCTCGGTAAATAACAGGTCCCTTTACATGATTTCTAAGTACTAACTTAAGAAACAGAAGAAAATATAAGATAGAAATGAGTCCTGTTGAGTGTCTGAAATATTTCACTAACTGGCCCTCCAACAGAGATGCCAACAAAGTATGTAGCTGTATGTTTCAAAACTGGAAAAGGAAGAATGAAAAAGACTTTCTTAAGATGTTAATAAAGATCAACAACCTCTTATGCCTCTTGAGTATTGATGAGATAGTGCATAGCAGCAGCATGGTCCATAAAAATCGAATGAATTTTATAGGTTCATGATCAAAAGCATTGGCATATTAAATATATATCTTCAAAATTCAGCAGCACATCATAAATTGTTGAAGAATCATAAGATAAACATATATAGATCGTCTATTGGAACCAATCCATAAATTAGTTCAAAACCATGGAGGGGAACTCCCATGTGAATGGGGACGTCTGCATTCAAGGGAGGAAGTTTGTCCCGTTCATGTGGAGGGGTGTTTTTACATAAACCCATTGATTAGGGGGGGCGAAGTTGTCAATACCACTGACCACATACTAAAAAGAGATAAAATTTGGAAGCAAACAAGACTCACCAGTTCTTCCACATTTAGCTCCACAGAGTTTTAGGCTGTTGATCTAATTTTGATATTATTACCCATCTCATGAAACCATTCTTTAGTTGAAGGTGGTACACCGGAGAAAGTAACAATGTACACTTAAACTCACAAATGAAATACCAGGAAGTAAGGTTGACACACGCCAATAATAATAAGAGGAATATTCTCTATCCCTATGGTTCAAGAAATACAACCTCTCCTTATTTTTTAAGAGAATAAAATAACAACCTGGTCAATTTGCAGAACTGTATACAGAGCAGATAATCAACATGCCATGAAGTGGGAAAGATTTTCCATATCTCCTCATTTGTTCTTAAACGACGTTTGACCCAAGCATATCTCCTCTCTGTTTTATCCAACTTGGCTAGCTCTGATAGAATTCAAGAAGGTTTTAGAATGAAATGCATAAGCTTTAGCTACACTGGGAAAGTAGTTATGAGAAACAAACCAGCTCCCTCAAATATCTGCTGATACGAAATGAGTTCCCTGTCACAAAAGTTCTTCACCAGCTCTTCCCTCACTGATGGCTCCAGTGCATCAACAACCAAACAGGCATCTGATAAGTGCTGCAGCAAATTACTTTCCTCTGTCTCTTTCCCCGTACCTAAGCTGGGATAAAAGAAAGAAGAGAAAAAAATAGATGTTAAACTTGCAAGGATAAAACTAAGTCCCTAACACATGTATAAATTACCAAGCAATACATGATAGCGCTCCTAATTGTTATTAAAAATGTCTGAGAGAAGGAAATTTCATTTCTGAAAAACAATATAGTAGTGAGGTGACCTGCACAAAGCTCAAGTTATTTATTGTGATGGTGTAATATAATATTAAAAATCTGTGTATTTTAAAGAGTTCTATTGGAATGGAATGAGATAAAAATCTCTGGAGATATTTCCTACTACTCTGCAACACAAATCAAAATAAAATGCAAATCCAAATCAATCCTAAAATCAAATATTAAAACTGCAAAAAATAAAGAACATTCACCTTCAAAGCTGCTCTTATACCATATCATACAAATTATTTAGCAGATCAGGGATTGCATTATTAGTGAAAGACCAACAATGCTCTATCAACTTTAATAAAAGTTATAACAAAGATTTCAGCTTCACCTAGAACGGTTGTTGATGACTGTAGCTTTATACAATTTGTTAGAGAAATGAAGTAAATTTTAATCTCAATACGTAGAATTTTGTAACAAAGATTTTAACTAAATTGTTGTTAATGATAGTAGGTATCATATGATTTGTTAAGGAAATGAAGTGAATTGTAATCTCAATACACGTCTTATATTTGAAGTCCCAACCATGTTCCTAGAGGTTTCAAAGTGATTAGGCATCAAATTAACCATGAATATATGAATAAGCTTGTTGTTAACACATACAACAAATGTATTGTTAAGCACGTCCATCCTAATTTTCTCACATCCTCCTATAAAATGTGTTTCGATAACTGAAAGTAGAAAGAATACTTGCTATGTTTTTTTATTATATCAAATAATACATTAGAGCTTCTATAATTGTAGTACAGCTTGAAACATTTCTCCTAAATTATGGCCTAAAGATCAGGAAAGAGATATGTCAACCCCAATCAAAACAAGAAACAAATCATCCTAATTTAAATATTTACATTTCTACCATTAAATTTGGGTCTCAACAATAACCATATACAAAAAAAAATAGAAAATTCAGACCAAATTATCCATAAATCAGTCCCAACAAAGAATGTCCACAAGCATTGTGTTCTTTACCACACTCAAATTGCTTCTTGTAGTCAATATAGAAAACTTAACAAATAAACTACTTTACTTTGCTCTATAACAATGAATTCCAAATATATATGCGTAAGAAATGCAACTATTTTGTGTAAGAATGGCTCTTTAATGGTCAATACATTCTTCCAAACCTGGACACACATACTTAAAGCAAAGATATAGTATTTAAGAAAAGAAAACTCATATGATAAGACCTTGAGCATGGGAAAACACAACGGAAAGAGATATTTCAAGATCAATGTAACCTATAAAAGATGTGTACTTGAATTGAAGATTTGGTGATTTGATTCAGTAATTTTATCTCCATTAGCCCTTGATTGGGCATTCATAAAAACATCTGGTAACCTACTATTTTGATTATCTCAAGCCATTAACCATAAAGAAATAGACCAATGATATTATAATTACTAGTTGTTTCATTTCTTTTGTCTCAACTCATAACTACTCGTTGACTTAACTCAGCTCAACCATTTAATATAGTCAAAAGGATTTTCATGATTTAAGATATAGACATATAGTTTTCTTAATGCTCGTTTTATTGGAATGAACTATTGTCTTTCTATGTCATACTCTCTGTTCTATATATACCCTTTGATTCGGTTGTCTACGCCGCCCCTACCCCTACACACTCGCTAATCCCCTATTGAATAGGACGAGCTTGTTAGTTCAACCTCTGGAGATGTCTTTTGTACATAAGATTGTATAAATTACAAAGTTGTAAATGAAAACTGCTAGTGGACTTGATGAAGTAATATACACACACATACATATATATATACACACACACACACATATATATATATATATATATATATATGCTTGTAATCCCAGCTATGGTTCATTGGATGTTCCCTTAACACCAAGTCTATATCATTTTTGTCATATGACTAAACAATGAATTTTCACAAAAGCTCTTTGATAATATAATCTGACCTTTTGATATATCTATCTCGAAGGTAATAAGAAATAAAGAATACCATACCAAATCAACAAAAAGTTCAACTGTTATGGTAGTTGTGGACTTCCTCTTAACATCCAAAAGGCCTTGTAAATTTCATTTATGTCATCATAGTGAAGCAATGAAATATTCAAAAAATGTCTTGATAATAGCTACGATACATCTATTTCAAAAGAAATAAAAATTTAACTAAGAAGAACATCTTGCTAATGATCGCAAAATTCCAATATTCTTGAATTAGTAAGCTTTGGTTCTTAAGAAATCATCACATTTATGAATCTCCTTTAGTTTAATTCTGAGTAGAATAAGTATATAAGCAAGGAAGTGTCATATGGTAGATGGTCGTAGTTTGGAAAGAACGGCAAATAGAGATGAAATAATTGTGATTATGACCAAGGCCACATGATAGATTACTTAAAAGAAAAGATGAGAATACCAAAATGCATTTTTTTTTTGAGGGGGGGGGGGGGGGGGGGGGAGGGGGGGAGGGTGCATCATCTAAGATATAGGATTGGTGGTTTTATGATTATTCTGATTACAGCTATAATTATAGTTCATATATATATATATATATATATACTCATGTAGTTATTTCAATTACAACATCAATTAGTCAACAATAACTTTTTACCCTTTAACTACCACTCATCCCTTCAACCAATCGAGTGGACTTCATATACAGTTCAGGACCATCCTTAAACTCAAACCAAAATACCTCATTATACATAAGAATTGATTGATTGATATGGATGGTGGGTGGTGAGCAAAACCCTGTGCAAAGGTACACAAGAGATACTATAGGTAATAACTTATATTACAGACCAATATTTCTGCATATTAAAGTTAGTAACACCAACTCAACTAAATCTTTTTTTCAACTACAATATATCTTTGTTTATTTTTCATGTTGACAGTAAATCGTGGGGATGTAACATAAAAATAGTAAATAAGAGAAACCAACATGGTCAGACTACAGAGAACTTCAGAAGCTTCAAGATAGACGTGTAATGGAATAGCAATAATCTTCCAAAAAGACATTAAATATACACACCTGGAGAAATCAGAAAACACATGAGACTTGAGAATTTGTTTAATGTTCTTGAACTTATCTCTAAGCTCTGTGATCTTCGGGTTATCTCTGTAGCCATCAAAATGACTACATAACTGGCTGACAGCCTAAAACACCAAAATCATGTATATTAGACAGTAACACAGATCTTCATGTGGGGAAAGCATTGAGCTACAGGAGGGGTAAGAAAATCTGCATGATCTAAATGTTCGGATAATATAACTTATATCAAGTACAAGTGTTTCTTTATGTAATTTGTCAACAAATACCAATCTATAAACACTTTGCATACCTCTAACTGTGCGGAAGCCTCTTTATATTGTCGCTTTGAAGCCATTACTTGAAGTTGTTGGATGGCAGAGACTGTCATAGTTAAAGTGGGTACCAGTAAGAACTTGTAGGCTAATGGAAATTGATTATTAGACTTTGTATCAGAAGAATAGCTTCTAATGCAGTATCTAAATCATTATATAAATTTTAATGAAAAACATGATTCAAGAATGAACTAAGCATTTCGCCAAAAAGATTACTCCAGGCAGCCACAAAGAATTGCAGTTAATTACAGTTCTTTTCTTCTTTCGTTAACTAAGATGTGGTAAAAGCGTGTAAAAATGCAGTTAACATACTTTGTATCAGAAGAATACCTTCTAATGCAGTATTCGGAACATGATATAACTTTTAAGGAAAAACATGATGCAAGCATGAACTAAACATTTAGCCAAAAGATGACTCCGGGCAACCACAAATAAACCAAACCAAACCAAACCAAACTGACCCAGTAAATCCCACTCAAAGTAGGGTGTGGGAGGGGTGAGATGTAACCAAACCTGACCTCTACCCCCCGAGAGAGTAGAGCGGCTGTTTCCATGCCCTGGCTTGTGCAAGAATGTAAGCAAGCAGTTAGCAAGAATAAATACTAGCATGTGGTGTGCCACTCACGAGAAAAATAAGGAAAAGTCGATACAGTACAATGAGTGGTGACTACAAATAATTGCAGTTAATTCCAGTTCTTTTCTTCTTTTGCTAACTAAGATGTGGTACAAACATGTAAAAATGCAGTTAACATCCGGTCTTCTGACAAGGAAGGAGAAAACTTAGCGATCCCTGGACATCAACACAAGGGATGAATTCGTGTTGAGTGGTTACTAAGCTGAGACCCGACTCTCAGTTTGTAAAAGTTGCTGCTCATAAAAAGATAGAACCAGTTTCAAGTAAGGATGATGTGAAAAATGTTGCTCAAGTAGCTTATCATATTCCAAATAACTTCTTAATTTCATACTAAATTTCAAATAGAGCTATGATCTGTAACAGAAAAAGACTGACCTAGCATAGTAAGACGATGGAGGGCCGTGATAGTAGTTGTTATGTGTTTCTTTGCAAAATCCAGCTTTTTAATGTCACGGCATATCTCCTGAACCATTGTTTCACTTTGCTCGGCTTTGGTTTTTATTTCTCTGACTTTGTACATGAGTTCCTGAAGTAGAATAATAGCAATCGCGACAACATAAAGAGTGAATCATGAATCATGGAAAAAGTGTAGTGGATCTTTTAGTAAAAAAAAAAAGTCCCAGTTGACAGCAAAAATAAGGATGTCAACAGACCTCCACAGCATGTGTAGCTGCAGCCAGATCCTCCTTTGCTTTTGTACCTGAATTACTCTGGATATAAATTGTTCAATGTTAAAGTGCCAAGATTACCCTCAAATAAATAAATGAATGACTACATTACCCAATCACACAATTGTTTAAAGGTAAGATATTAAAATGATAAGGATCATGAGATCACAATAGCTGTGGCATAAATACGGGGTAAAACTGCAGTGCGAAATGTAACTTTTGTTTATGATTAAAGGCAAGAGAAGCTGTTAAAAGAAACACAATATCACCTGTTGACGGACAGCTGCTAGAATTTCAGTATCGACAACACGTATCTCATTGTGTACTTTTTGCATCAGTGGCTCAACACCAGATAAAGATGCCTCTGGATAGTGAACATTGAATAATGTGAAATTAAAGGAAAAAATTTAACTAGAAGAAAATGCATAATAAAGGATCAACACAAACATGCAGATTGGACTATTATACAACTTTGCACAAGTAGTATTATATGATAGAGACATTACTGTGTAGTTTTAGGTGCAACTACAATGGATGAAAGTTCAAAATTTGCAAACTTCAAACTCCTAAAGGAGTCTTAACTTGGTGACTTATATTTGATTATATATATATATATATATATATATATATATATATATGTGTTGTGTACCAAGATGATGTCGTTAGGAGAGGCGGAGGCCGGTCAAGATTGACATAGGAGTAGCAAAGAGAGACTGACATGAGTATAGCATAACCTAAGGAGTTGCCCTTAGATTGGAGTGCATAGATGGATATCATTCATGTTGGGAACCCTAGGGCAATGCACCTCTTAGGTATGCTTCTCAGGGTGCACTGCTTTTAATTTCTGTTGGTTTCCTTTTAGCCTGGCTAAACTAGTTTGAGATAAGAGGTTCCATTATGGCATAGTGTATTTTTGCATGTGCGTATGTTGTACATAGCTTCCTCTAACCTAGGATAAAGGAGGATGGAAGTCAGTTTTGGTTTAAAGGCACATATCCTTGGACAAATCAGAATCTGAGTGTCCTGGAATGAGCAACAGTAGTCAGAAAGAAAAGAAAAAAAAACGAAAGCACATAGGTAGCATAAGGTTATGTTCATGACTGCTTTAGGTAGTTCTAAATCAATTTGGCTATTTTTAAGTACATTACTCTCTCCTAGTCATACCCTGAAAAATCTCTTGAGAAGTCTAAATTGACATTTTCCTTTCTTGAATATGCACCTAAAATATGACCTCCATGTTCTACAAGATCCGTCTCAGCTGAACACCACTAGTTATATACTTATATGACATGATTCAGCTTATTATAGTATGTTTTTATCCCCATAAACAGTTATTTTAACCCGTTCCGCAATTGTCATATTCATCCCACCAAGTATCTAGTTCATTCATCAGAAAATATCAAAATTTTCTGTACATTCTCTATATTGCAAAGAGCATAAAAACCCAAGAATGATTCAATCATAATTCACAATTGTTCAGAACAACTTGTTTCAGTTATTCCCTTCAAGTATGCAATAAACAAAATTCACCTGATGTCTTAACTTTAGGAACAGTATCTCACTATGATCTGATCTTGAATTAAAGCCACACATGTAAACGCACAGAGAATGTGAAATGAACTGACCTGTAGGGAACATCTGGTTGATGTAGTCCAAAGTACTCGACTTTTCCATCCTCTCTCTACTGAAAACTTACCACTCCTCCAAAATCTTTATACAGCAATGACCTAATCAAGCAAAAATGTTCGGTAATGAAGAAACGAACAAATTGATCATCATATTAGGTATTAATTGCGCTGAGCAACATCACACACAATCAGACATTACAAACACACAGATCCAAATCACCTAATTCGCCATGGCTACCTGTAGAGTGTAGATAGATCATAGAACTGAATGAAAATATCTATAATTTCTCTATCCAGTTATTATGAATCTTTCGGTGAATTAGGATGATAACGGTGGAGTCACGGCGGAACACGGTGATTTCCGGTGGCCGGTAATGGTGATGGTTAAATTGGGGAGTTTATTATAGGATTTTGACTATTTCTTGCATTCAATTACTTCAGTAAGCATTCTATATTAAGGGTATTCGTAATTGTTTTTGCAAAGGACCCTAAAGTATTCAATAATGACCATTAAAACCTTTTACTTTTATTTTTATACAACATTTACCTAAAAATTAAATAAAATTACAAATTGGTACTCCCATTTGTTCAATTATGTTACTAAACCGTTTTAATAACATAACAACAACTTAAATAATTAAAAATTCGAATTATTGTTACAAATTTGATACATGAAATTACCTTTAGTAAGGAGCCTTGATACTTACCATTTTTTGAGATGATGTTAAAAGTAAGATGACTTTTATAACGATAATATGATTTTTATGTCATGTATAGATAGAAATACAAAATTCTTTTAAACATAAAAAAAAAAAAAACTAGTACATTTTCTCCTTTAGAGTAAACTCGATTTTCGTTCTTGTGGTTTGTTGTGTATAACTATTTTCTTCCCTGACTTTAAAAGTTGTTTTTTTGTCATTGTGGTTTGCAATTTCTTTCCATTTTCGTCCCTAAAACTAATATTCTCAGGTACTAAAAGCGAAAGGAGTTGCAAACCACAAGAACCAAAAAAACAATTTTTAAAGATCATAGACGAAAATAGTTATAAAAAATAAAGCACAAGGATGAAAATAATAGTTTACTCTCTACTTTAATTCATCATTGCAATCAGTTATTTAACATTAAATATGGGGATAAAATCTAACAAATACATTTAATATAGTTCATATAGTTGTGTTTGGTACATGAGACAACATAGGATATGACGGAACAAAACTCACTGTAACACATTTAGCACAACATGAGACAAGACAAAAACTCATTATTCCACATTTTATGTGACATGGGAAAAGGACATGATATGGATCGGATGGGACAAAAAATACTTTTTTTTTATCAAGGATGGGACAAAACTAAGGGGTCATTGACCGAATACTCAACCGTAAGTATTTACCGGGTCACTTACCTTACAAAATGAACATGGCAAAAATCGAGAATCTTACCTAATAAGAGCAATGGCAGGTACCGAGAGTCTTACCTCAGTAAGTGAGGGTGACAAATCTTACTTAGTTAACGCTTATCGGGGTAAATTGTTGCATACAATATTGTTTTAATGAACTGGAATCTTACGAGGTAATATAAATGAGAGTGTTGACTCTTACATGTAAGCGCTTATTGATAAGTCGGGTTTACACACTCCTTAATCGGACCGTAAATGTACGGTGTCGAATCAAGTAATACGTACGTAAGTACGAGTATCGAACCAAAGGAACTTGGTATTGAGTACCACAATAACTATATCAACTATTAACTAGACTAATAAAAATTGGGTTGTTGTTGAAAAACTAATTATTCACTTTGGACAGAAATGAGGCCAAAATAAATAGCAGAGAATAATATTGATTTGAAAGAATAATAACAAAAGTTGGAGGGTTGGAATCCTCTTGAACATAAACCTTGCATCTATGCAAATACATGACTTGGGATTGGACTAAATAATGAAAAGCATAATCACAACATCAAACACTTTATCAAGTTGTATTGAATTCTTTTCAAACCCTTGCTTAATCTCTCGATCTCCACAATGAATAATTTGAAAAGCTTAGTGATTAATAACAACAAAAATGAAAAATCATATTTCTATCTCAATTCCATTCAAGACATAAGAGACAAGACGAATCTTAAAAACTTTTCTCAAAGAATTAAAGATTTAACAGATCATCCAATAGTTGATCAGACTATTACACGCATTAAGAGCAATCTCATATATTTCATAAATTAGAAAAACCCAAAATTAACGGTTTTACATAGCTACAAGCTTAATTGTTCATGATTCAACCAACCCCCAATATGAGAAGTTTAGCTCATGTTGGGGGTCTTCACAAGCAG
Source organism: Arctium minus (assembly GCA_954870635.1). Classification (NCBI taxonomy): domain Eukaryota; kingdom Viridiplantae; phylum Streptophyta; class Magnoliopsida; order Asterales; family Asteraceae; genus Arctium; species Arctium minus. The sequence continues at coordinate 8,691,817 of OX941094.1, read as the reverse complement.
AAATAAATTACAAAAAGTTGGAAGATAAATCACTATTATCAGAATGAAAGCAATAAAACTCCCTGAAGAAGCAATTCTCCAATCTTTCGTACCCGTCGAATCTCCTTGTTCCGATCTTCAATCTTGTATCTTCTCCTCCAAATCGTGCTCCAATCTCCTTCAAAAATTGCCTTTTTTCTCTCTGGTAAGTGATAACCCAACCTCCCTTCAACCTAATTAAAATAAGATAGAGTTTGTAACAGTCAGGGGTTTAGCGCGGTCGACTGCGCGGATAGAACCGCGCCGAAATCCGTGTAAAGCATTGTTCGAGAACCCGCGCGAATGGCCGCGTGGATGGAACTGCGCCTAGAACCGAGCGAAGCACTGTTTGCACAAAATCAAGTTTTCCAGAAATTGGCCTAAAATGCCAAATTCCTCTTCCAATCGACTTACAACTTGTCTGGCTTTGTAAAATCCCGAAGACCTGTACTTTTCTCACAAAAACTCGCTAAAGAATACTATTTTACTTGGAAACTTGCAACGAAAGGACCAATTTACGATTCAAAATAATGTCGAAAATGACATTATCAACAACCCCAAACCAAGCGTTGCTTGTCCCCAAGAAAAACAGCGGAAAAATAAACCAAAAGCAACCAATCGCAATTTCGTGTTGTTGAGTGTATCATTAATAATCTCTAGTCAACCCAACAATCATAAGGAATTAATTGTAAAGTGCACTACTCCTCTACTAGCCTTGCTATGGTACTCTAGATAACAAATCTTTTGAGAGAAGAACTGACAGGGACCACACTACACTAATCTGATCCTAAGTTAAATATGCACAAAGAAGATTTATCCTCGACCCTACCTCATTGGTTTCTCTCTTCACTTGAGCCCTAAGTTTCCCACTTGTTGCCATGCTTTTAGAAATTGAGTATAAAAGTTTTCGAGAGCATGCATGAGCAACGATTGAAGAAGAACGCTCAAATGTATGAAAGAATTTTGATCTCAGGAGGAATCCATTACCAAGACATAGGACTAGTAGTGTTGCTCTGCCTTACTTCTTAAACTCTCCATAAGGTAGGTTTTTCACAGGTTGACTAGTGTTACGGTTGTTGCTACGAATGAAGGGTACAAGATTGGCAATTAAGGCATGTTGTTAAACAAAAATTGGTTACCACTTCAATTCTTTCTTATTTATTACACTACCCTCACTCCTCATAGAGGCATATCAACTCGTACAACAAATTTATATATATATATATATATATATATTTAGTACCCCTATGACAGGCTGCAAAAAGACTGAGGTATAACATTTTTTCTCATGAATCAACAAGAAAAAGTAACATCAATCATGCCTGGGATCTTCACTTATGGTTCGTAGAATAAAAGGACAAAAACTTCACTTCCTATTCCTATGAGTGTCTTTGATAACAGAAACAAAGTATAGTGATGTCTACTATAATGACAACCAAAGGACTAACCGAATAGAGTATTGATTATTGCACATTTAGTCTCTCAGAATCGAAATTAGCAGTTGTAAGGCTCAAAAATCTCACTAGTGGTCTCCACTAATGTCTCTGTTACATGCATTCACCTAAGTTCATCTTAATGCCATATTATCCCTTACAGATTCACCTCTCAAAAGTTAGTGTTCCGAATCCCAATATCAGGTTTAAGTAAAAGGATCGTTCGTTCGAAACATTAATCTTAGTGATTTCTCGATCCACTGAGATAAAAAATGATAGACTCGACAGACAACCCCAAACCAAACCCAACATTGTCCTCAATGTTACGATCAATGATAAACAAGCAGAAGCAAACACGAAATATGCAGTTTAAGTACAGTCATCCAAATTAAACAGACAAGTTCAGAGTTCAAATGAAAGGAAAGAATCCAATTGACCAACCCTCAATCGTCTCGTGTGCGGCGGTGAGATGTTGAAGTACTGGGAGGTCGCTTATTTTGTCGTCTGGCAGGTGGCGGGTTTGAAGGACCTGCTTCATCTGGATCTGGCACTCCCGTGATCAACTACCGTATCTATGTGTAGTGCTGCTCCATCCTCTGCTCCATCAAATCAAAGTGGTTGTTGAAGAAACGTGCTAGCCCTGGAATGTCATTCGGTAATGGTGCCTCTTGAGGTAATACGAGCAATCTAAGGTTGGGAGTCAACCGAGATTTAATGATTAAGAAAATGATTAATCAAGGACTTGACGTTCATCCTGACGTCGGTGAAATATATTGAACGTTGAGATTTAGTGTGTAATGGCACGTTATGAGAAACTCAGCGAAAACCTCAACCGAAATGTAATCGGGTCCGTATATGAGGTGAAGTTTCATCAAGGCATCCCTTTGGGATAGGAAATCAATCGATCTTTCCAAGTGTAATGTTGGGTGCTTGGTGGTTCCAGATTTCGAGGACGAAATATCTTTTAAGGTTGGGAGGATTGTAACACCCCGATTTTCGAAATGTATCATTTCAAGTTAATACAAAAACCAATATATTAAGGAAAAATAAGATATTTGATTTTGGGCTTGAATCCTTGATTTTATAGTCTTGATAGATGAATGATTCAATTACGAGTCCAACGCTTATTTCCGGAGCAAAAACGGAGCTATAACAAATAAATTATGACCAAAATAGTGTTACGGGCATATATTCATGGTTTGTAGGGTGCACGGATCGTGCGTTTTTCTTCACAAAAGTGGCACGGGTCGTGCTCAACATCAGAAGCAACAACATGGGTTAAAACCTGATTTCAGCCTCATTTTCACCCAAAACTTCATTTCTTCATGTCTTCTTCATCCCAACTCCGATTTCAGTGATTCAAGTTGCCACGGTTTCGTTTTTGAGAGATCTTCAAGGATCTAGCAAGATATTGGAAGTCTATTGGAGTATACAAGAGTATTTTGTGGTGGTAATCTCCTCATCTCTCCCACTTCATCTTCTTCACCAAAGTTTTCTAGGGTTTCATCCACCCTTTGTTCTCCCTTTCGTAGATTGGAGGTTTGTAACCATTTGGTGAACTAGAGGTGTTTTGATTGGTGGATTCAAGCTTGGGTTAAGGTAATCTTCTATTCTCTTCATTTATGGAAGTTAAGGTTTCGGTATCAGTTGAGGTATTCATGTATAAGGTTGGGAAACGATTCTTTGTGGTTGATTATGATTATTTATGGTGGAATATGTGTATTTATGGTTGGAACCTTGTGGATCTAGGTTTTGGAAGATTTGGTTTGAAGAATCAAGTTCTTCAAGGAAAGTTCTAAGTGGGTAAAATCTAAATTTAACCTAAATCTAGCAAGGTGAGTTCAAATTGATTTGTGAAAACGGTGTACATGCCAAAATGTCCATTTTAAAGTATTTATGTGTTTTACATGAAATTATCAAATGTTGGGTTATCTGTTGATCTTGGATTATTTTAAGTAATTACCGTTATAAACTATGGTATAACACCACATTTGGGATTTTTGGGCATTTTGATAAAGGGTCACAAATGAATGTGTTTTAATGTTTTATTGCATAAATCGATCTTTGGTCAAAGAAATACACTTTTGAATGGTTGTCGGTTTTTTATGCATCATTCATGAAATGGAATGTTTTATGAAGTATTACTTGCACATTTATGTGAAGTACTTGAAAGAATGTATATAGTCTCATTTTATGATTTCCATTCTTATCAGCAGTTAAACTTGGAAATGCATTTTGGAAATAAATATTAATGGAAGCTATATGTTTAGCTTTGGTTAGTCACAAATGAAGTTGTGACAAGTCTAGAATATTACTAGTGGATCCCTAGGTATTGAGTCGGCTTATATTTTAGGATGTTTTTCCCCTCTTTGTAAGAATGGATGTATATGATCCTCGGGGGCCATTTGGTACGTTTATGTGAGACCGGTTACTAGTCATGGATCATATTTTCCCCTCTTTGTAACTATGGATGCATATGATCCTCAGGGGCCATTTGGTACGGTTATGTGAGACCGGTTACTATCCATGGATCATAGTGTAGTCCTAGTGAACGAGTAAGACTTGGTTTCCTCGGGGGCCCTCCCTCACATCGTAGTACGGACCTGTGTGTTCGTGGCCATGGATTCCAAGTGTTTGACCAATAACTCGGATTGTGACCTACTTTGTGTTTCGTTACAATCCTTGGTAAATTGGTTATCTTTTGTCATCTTATGATGAGTTTGGACCGAAAAGGCCCCGTTGTGGCAAAGGTTTTCAAATGTAAACTAAAACTTCTCGAAAAGATTTCCTTTTGATACCATTATTCTCGTTTTGAGTAAGTGTTGGATTGCATTATTTTCATGAAAGAATGTTTTGGCGTTGAGGCGACTGTAACACCCCGATTTTCGAAAGGTATCAATCCAAGTTTATACAGAAACCGATATATTAAGGAAAAATAAGATATTTTATTTTGGGCTTGAATCCTTGATTTTATAGTTTTGATGGATAAAGGATTCAATTACGAGTCCAACGGTTCTTTCCGGAGCAAAAACGGAGCTATAACGAAGAAGTTATGACCAAAACAGTGTTCGGGCATATTGTTGGTCGAAAGTTGCACAGATCGCGCCCGTGCAGCAAAATGCTCGCGGCCACTACCATCGCTCATGCCCGCGCAAATTATTGAGCGCTCCTACGAGCATCTGCGCTGTGAATCTCACTTAAATCGCGATTTTCAGCCCCAAACTTCATTTCCTCATAACTTTCTCATCTTAGCTCCGATTTGGGTGATTCAAGTTGCTACGGTTTCTTTTTTGAGAGCTCTTCAAGGATATAGAAAGATATTGGAAGTCTATTGAAGTATACTATAGTATTTTGTGGTGGTAAGCTTCTCATCTCTCCCTATTCATCTTCTTCACCAAAGTTTTCTAGGGTTTCATCCACCCTTTGTTCTTCCTTTCATAGATTGAAGGTTTGTAATAATTTTGGTGAACTAGAGGTGTTTTGATTGGTGGATTAAAGTTTGGATTAAGGTAATCTTCTATTCTCTTCATTTATGGAAGTTAGGATTTCGGTATCAATGGAGGTATTCATGTATAAGGTCGGGAAATGATTCTTTGTGGTTGATGATGTTTATTTAGGGTTGGAACCTTGTGGATCTAGGGTTTTGATTTCTCTAAAACCTACTTGTGAGTCCCCTAAACCTTAGCTATTTATACTTGCTTTATTTTGTGCTAAATGATTATTGTAAAGTGCTCAAGTAAGCTAAAACTAGGGTTTAAGCATTTGCCATGTTTTGTGGGTTTTGCGATATGGGAAAGTCCTTTAATGGGGTGAGGAGTGTTAGGTGTAAGCCATGATGTATCAATAAATGCTTTGGTGAGGATGTATATGGGGTATAAAAAAAATGGGTAGAACCATTCTTATCAGCAGTTGGAGTCAAATTATTACTTGTGGACTAATATATGGCTAATGAGCTTTAGGTTATTATGAGGAGTATATAACATGTATGAATATGTTGTTTATCAAGATTATGCTTGCATGAAAACTGTTAACCTTACTTGCTCATAGTCTATATGGGAGGTCTTATGTTTATTTCTTTGTGCACGAGGATTTAGATGGTATGCATTGTTATTTGCATACTTATTGTCGTTAGGCATTTTGAGTAGACAGTAGGGGACGCAAGTCCTTTAGTTGTGTACTCGGCTGGATTGGATAGGCACCCTTGTCTGTAAGACCTTGAGGTGTAACCCGACGGGGTAAGCATCAGAGGCAGAGACGGTTTGAGGATTGTAATGTCCGGCGTGGCATGGGAACTAGAACCGGGGCTGGACGGTGAAATCCAATCCAGATCGCGGGTTACCCCGCTTTATATCATTGTTATTTGCATACTTATTGTCGTTGGGCATTTTGAGTAGACAGTAGGGGACGCAAGTCCCTTAGTTGTGTACTCGGCTGGATTGGATAGGCACCCTTGTCTGTAAGACCTTGAGGTGTAACCCGACGGGGTAAGCATCAGAGGCAGAGACGGTTTGAGGATTGTGATGTCCGGCGTGGCATGGGAACTAGAACCGGGGCTGGACGGTGAAATCCAATCCAGATCGCGGGTTACCCCGCTTTATATGGAAGATATTTGTGTATTAATTGTACAGGAAATTGAAATGTCCCGATTGGGAGGTTTGACTTGATCTAAATCCATGGGAGCCGGTAACATTTAATTACAGTTCCATTTACATCAAAATTGGTATCGGCATAATAACCAATAGACTTCGTTCTAACACTTGTGTTCATGTTTAAATGGTTCACAGGTTCCGTTAGCGGTGCGAGTAGGATGTCTTGATCTGTCGGAATCGCACCTAGGATTCCTCCTTGGACCGGGCATTTTTGGGAGAATCGAGAAAGAGCGTTTTGAAGTCATAGTGACACCCACCTTAATCTAGAGTTGATAATTTTTCTAGATTAGATAGGTTGTCATGTATATGTCTTATGGTTCCGCTACTCCTTTATAGAACCACCCCAATTCTTGGGTTATAGTCTTTATGTTTACAGGTTTTGGATTCGCCTTGTTTTAGGCGTTATATTGCCGAAATTTTAAGTTTTTGTTATCCCTATTTTTAGGGTGTTACAAGTTGGTATCAGAGCTCTAGTTTAAGTGAACTAGGCATGAATGTAATATGTCTAGACTTAGACTGAGTACGTTAGGCAATGATTTGCGAGATGGGTAGAATTTCTAAGATGGGTTAGTCTTAGAGTCGACGGAAACTATGGTTATCAAGCGTTGTGGCGATGGTAACGAGAACCTTTATGTATTGTATGTTCATAATCTCACCTAGCTAATGTTATTATGAGGATATTTATACGTGATGGTGCTTAAAGTGCCGTTACTGTGACAATTGATAATGTAGTGATACGTTCTCTTGTGCTTTGTTTGCTAATGTTATGATATTTGGTAGACGTGGTAGTACGTTTACTTCCTGTTCAATTCTGTTAATCTCTTTATTATTCATCCTCGTGCTTGTATGAACTGCCTTGGTATGTCGACCGTTGGAGTAATAAGAAAGTTTCTGAATGGGTAACTATTAGAAAAAGTTGATGATTTTATTATTCGTTACTTGTAGTAACGGTAAGTATGGTGATTGCATTAAGTGGACAGTTTCGAGTCGGATTAATTGGTTGGATTAGGACCATAGACTTTTTGAATCGATGTATTCGAGGAGAAATTATAAGGTGAACCTAGGAAGTCCGTGATCTTTGCCTTAATATGTTGAGCATCTGGATGATGATAGTGTAACTATACAAATCGAGGAGCGTGAGTTCAAGTTGATTTGTTAAAACGGTGTACATGCCAAAATGTGTATTTTAAAGTAAAAGTATGTTTTACTTGGTATTTGTCAATGTATGAATATTTTGATAAGTTTTCATATTTGGTAAACTCGGGTTGTTTTAACCTCCTAAAATGCTCAGATTGGATTTTGAATAGTTCAACAACTAAATAGCATGATTTACGTGTTCTTGGTGGCTTTGTACAAGTATACTCTGTTTTTATGAGTTATGCATCTTTGACGATTTTTGTACAAATGAAGTCTATTTTACGTTATATGCATTTTGGGCGTATTTGCATCCATAAAACCTTTTGTTGGTCCCGAAGGTGCTTAACAAGTTTGTAGAAGGGGGGGTTGAATACAAACACAGAAATTAAAGTTTAATAAATTGTTTATTGATAAATCAAAATACAATTTACAAGTTTGTTGCGGAATAAGATTAAGACAGACTCAATCTAAACAAACTTAAGAAACACTAAGATGGTTGCACAAGAAATTCAGAGAATGGGGGATTTTTAGAGAGATAGAAAACAAGGGTTTCTATTTTGGAGTTCAAGGATTGAGCACACCTTCAGATGAAGGGGTGAGCTTCCTATTTATACCCTATGCATTAAATGCATGGCAGGGTACTTTACACGTGGCATTCATAGATTGGCTTTGGTAGTCTCACTTTTGGAGACATGCTTTTGGCCGCTTTATGAACAGTGTAGTTGACAGAGTTGGTGTACGATTTGTGGCAGAGACGTGTCCGTTCTGACACATCGTACTGGTTGTGCAAGGTAAGACAAAAGAAAACTTGAGGCATAAGCTTTGTGATCGTTGATCGCTGAGTATCTCTATTTTCAGAGATAAAGAAGTCCAGCTATCGCTGAAGCTTTTCCTCAGGCTTCTTCGCGTAAGTAGATGTCTGATCTTCGCTGATATCCGCATCAGGTCACTAGTAGACTTATCTATTGTTCAGTGGCTTCGTCTTCGATTCAGCTATGAACTATGTTGACGCGAGACTTGTCTTCAGGGATTACGTTAACTGTGTTACATAGGAAACGATCAGTGATGACTGAACAGACTCAGTTTGATCGCTGAAAGTGAAACACATACATATTAATGTTTACAGAAAGGTCATCAGCGATAACTGAACAGACTCAGTCTGATCGCTGATGATAAAACACTAATACATATAATAACGTAATTTTCACTAAGTATAAAAGAGGGTCGTTATCAAATCACTGAGAGAGTTTGGATCAACAATCTCCCCCTATTTGATAATGACAAAGTAACAAAAGAAAATTACTTTGAATCAAAATATAGGAATAAAAAGGACTCATAGAATGCATGTCCCAATTACTATTTTGAGGGATCTTTTACAGTACTGATAGGGTTAAGTACATCACTGCTATTTTCATTTAATTCAGGGATGGAATTACAAGATATGAAAAATATTACAAGTGAGCAACTAACTACTGTAAGTATAACTAACAGATTACAGAGAAGGAAACTAATCTATCAGCTATTAAAAGAAGATTTAGGAGGATTGATCATATACTCAGGTATTTCTTCTCCTTTCTGTCTTCGTTCCAAAGATTCTTTACTGATAATCTCTTTAATTTCTTCAGCAGCAGGGAAGAAGTCACACCATAAGCATAAGAGATCCTTGAGATGATTCAGAGGACAGATAGGAATCTCAGAGATTCTTTGAAATCTGAGTTCCTCATCATCATCTCTGAAGAATATTCCATAAGGATTGTTGATTACTTGACCAGCTTGGAAAGGACCACCAGGAGGCAGAGATAAGTCCAGAACTGAAAGATCAGGAGGAGGACCAAACAGTGCATCTCTTGAAAATTTGATAGAAGTTTCATTCCTGATGATGGCGACATCTTCAGAGGAGGAGGACCCAAATTTTTTCTTGAGTTTCAAAGATTTGGGAGGAAGAGGAGATGGCAGCTTTAGTACAGAAACGACTCTATTTATGAGGGCTTCAAGAAGTCCTTCAACGTAGCCTCTGTATGTAGATTTGGATTTCTTCAGCGCATCCCAGAACTCTAACCATTCCGTAAATCCGAAGCTCTCCAGTTTTGATACATACATTGCTTTTTGGGTTCCATCCTCTCTGGTAATCTCCATGGTCACTGAGAGTTGATCTTTCTTCTTGCGACCAGAGATAGTCACGGCTGATATTGGAAGAAGATCAGAACGATAATCCATCTTTTGTTTGCACCATTCGATAGACTTATCGTTGATCTCTTGTTCTTTGAAGCGTTCCTCTTCAATTTCTTTCAGTAGTGCTGCTTGAACTTCCACAGGTCTGCTTTTCAGCTTTTTGTCCTTAACTTGAGAGGATTGAATCTTTAAAGCGAGTTGGGCATCTCGTTTGCATTCAGCGATCAGCTTCTCAGCTTTGGCAGATTCTTCTCTTTCAGCGTCAGTGAGCAAGTCGAGCTCTGTGGATGTTTGAAGAGGGATTTTCAGCCGTTGACTTTCTAGTTGAGCGATCATTTCAACTCTTTTCTTTACCACTTCCTCTGACCAATGAGATGGTCGAGAGGGCCTTCCTGGATGGACCAGGGAATCTTCTTCTTCTTCTTCATCAATCTCAGCGATAGAGATTGGGATTATTTCTTCAGCTATAGCAGCTGGAATTATTTGTAGTTCAGAACCCTTAAGCAGGGGTGAGAACTGTCTGGTTAGAAAAAGAAGGAAAGAAGGGATAAGTGTATTTTTAGAACGAGAGAGATAAAGGCTAGAAAGGAATAGGGGTTTGGAAAGAGTAGGAAAGTGGTACAATTGAAAGACATACCTGAGACGGATGCTCCCCCTCAGATTGTGATCCAGTCCTCAAGCATTCTTCAGCGATCGGTTGCTTGTCTTTGCTTTGCGAAGGAACACTTGAAGATGTATCACCTCTCACCCCTGTTTTGACAACCTCTTGCGAAGTTGTCCCTGATACGACGTTCGGCTTAGAGAACCACAGAGATTGGTCTTCATCGTCGTCGTCGTCATCGGAGGGCTGATCCTTTTCTTGATCATCAAGATCTAGATCATCTTCCTCTTCATCGTCTTCTTCCTCATCCTCTTCAAAGAGAATGGAGTGAATTGATGATTCTTTTGCCTTCTCCCCCTCAGATTGAGAGGGAGGTTCCTTTGGAGTCTTAGCTTCCCCAGCAGCAGCAATAGAAGTTTCTTCAGTTTTCTCCCCCACTTTGTCATTATCAGCGGTAGGGGATTGTTCAGCTGCTGGAGTAGCTGTTGAAGCTTTTAGCACTTGAACGTCAGCCTCCAGACTCTTAATCCGGTCTTCAACCGCAGGGATGTCGCATGTGGCATCATGAATGAATTCCACAGCGATGTTGAGGTTGGTACGATCATCTTCATTGAAGGAGGGAGGCAGCGCTGGAGCTGGTGCATTCACTTTCTGTAGAATTTGCTGAAGAAGGGACGTGCAGAGGTCAACCTTTGAAGAGAGACCCTGAACTTCAGCGGTAAGAGACTCAAATCGCCCTTGAAAGAGTCGAGAGGACTCTCTGAGTTGGACGACTTGTTCTTCAACAGCTGAAAGTTGAGAGTTCTCAGCTTTAGATGAGCAAGTGGCGGTTAACTTCTTCAGCTCCTCACCAGCCTGATTTACGGCGCTGGTGGTTTCATTGATGGTGTTGGTGAGTGCGTCCACCTTTTCTCCTAGACTGTTGACATGCGTGTCAACAGACGCCAAGCTAGGACCTGAAAATAATGTTAGTTCAGATATGGGCTTATTTGGAGAGGGGGGGAGAGAAGTGTTTAGGATTATAGGTGTACCTGACGTATCAAACATTTTGTAGAACTGCATAGATTCCTCAAAAGTTTGATGCTCAGGTCCTATAGGGAAAGAAGAGGTGGCGGGTTCAGAGACCAAGTGAGGAGAGAAGGGAAGAGTTTTGGGGATAGAAGTAGGGATGGGGTTAATCTCAGTGAATGAGATAGTAGGTGGGGTCACTGATGATGTGACAGCGAGTGAGATCGCTGACACGGCAGTATGAGTGACTTCTGAAGTTGTGGAGGAAAGACCCACAAAAGCATCTAAGGTAGCTTGTTGAGAAGCTCCCTCAGGTATAGTACTAGAGGGTGTATTTTCCTTAGTCTTTTTGGCCTTTTTGGAAGGACCAATCGGACCAGCTGATGGTCGTTTAGAAGTAGTGGTAGCGACAGGGATAGCAGACGAAGGAACCGTCTGCGTGGTCGCTGAAGATGAAGAAGAATGGAGAGAGAGACGAGAGCGAAGGAGAGAGATACTTACCTCGTCGGCGAGTGGCTTGACCTCCAGTGATCGTTGACCTACCCTGGCAAAGGTGCCATCATCTTTGGTGGGATAGGTGTTGGGATAGAGGAACTTGATATACGTACATATGAAACGTACGTATGAGATCTTGGGATCTCGTTCAGGCTTCTCTATTCTCGACCTCAGATCTTCAAAGATGGCTGTGGCGTAGTCAAAGTTTTGACCAGCGATAACGGAGTATGCCATCTGCAGTTGTGTTTTGCTGGCTTGATCCAGCGAACCACTCTTCCCACTCATGCACTGAATTATGTGCGAGAAGATAAAGTTCAGTTGTGATGGCATCTGAGCTTTTAGGATCTTGGTGAGCTTCTTGTTGGGAATAGAAGATCTTGGTTTGTTTTCCCAACAATAGCCCATTGCGTCCAGGAATGATATCAGCTCATCATCAGTGGGGAGTGCGTCGAACCCACTCTTTGGTTTGTCAGGGAATCTTAAAGATTTCCTGAGGCTAAGAGCGGTCATACTCCCTGGCCCTAATTCCGTGCTGAACGAGATAGCAGGGACTCGTTCGCCTTTCCTGTTGGTAAGTTCAGTTGCATCAGCAGTGAACCAGAACTGCTGAAGTAGAGTCTTGGAGGGCTTAGGATCCACAGTGATCGCGTAAGCTATGCATGACTGCTTGAGGAAATCAGCAGCTTCCACCAGATGTGGGTATTTGTCAGCTTTGAAGTCGAGTCTGGCCAAATGATTACATTTAGTAATCTCAACTTCAGTGAGAGCGAATCGTACATGCTTGGAAGCAACGATTGAAGACTGTGTCATTTCTGTTATGGAAAGAGGCATAATAGAAGAAATGATTTAGATTAAAAATAATATGATTACCAGTTTTCATAGAAGAAGGGAAACTGGAAAACTATCAAGTTATTTTTAGGAGAAAAATAGTGTTCTGGGTAGAAAGAAGGAAGAACACTTTAAAACCAAAAGGTTTTTATTTAAAAACATAAAATCAGAAAGAATGATCTTTAGTTTTTTTTTAAAAAAACGTTTTATAAAATCCATAGAGAGCGAGTAGGATTTTAAAAAGAATAAACAACATACGAACAAAACATATAAATATGAAATAAACCTGTGTATCTTGAAGAAAAAGAGTTGCAGATTCAATATTCTGGGTTTACTTGCTTGAGTGTTCTTGAGAGAATGCTTCTTGCTTTGAAAGTTTTGAAAGCGTAAACCGTATAAAGGAGAAAAGAATTCCTTTTATACGAAGAGAGAAGAGAGAGAATGAAGCGGGAAAAAGAAATCATCATGACATTGACACGTTCCACAAAGTTGATTGGATAGAAGGGCAACGGACGAACGTGTCAGAAAAGGCATGTCGTGGATTGTCGGTTCAAATGACGTCATAGAAGAGAGAGACTGTACATTTGTCCGTTTTTGAAATGATCACTGAAGAAAAGTCAGCGATAGATTTTCCTTTTTAAAAGTATCCCTTTTAGAAAAGAGGGATAGTTTTTCCTTTTAAAGGATCACTGACTAGAAATATCAGTGATTAATGTATTTTTCAAAAAGCTTTTAATCATTTGAAGAAAGTTCAGTGATTAAAGTTTATATTTAAAAAAACATCTTTGAAGAAAAGGAGAAAACATACCTGAGAGTCAGAATGTTTATCAGAGAGAATGATGAGAGGGGAACTTTTGATTACTAACATAATACATGAACGCTGAAGAATTATTCTTCGAGGTTCAGCATTCCAAGCTCACTGATGAGAAAGTTGAACCTTGTCTCATCAAGAGGTTTGGTGAATATATCAGCAAGTTGAAAGTCAGTAGGGATAAAGTGAAGTTCAATATCACCATTCATCACATGATCTCTGATAAAGTGATATCTGATCTCTATGTGTTTTGTCTTTGAATGTAGCACTGGATTATTTGCTATAGCGATAGCACTAGTGCTGTCGCAATAGATAGGAATCTTTGACAGCTGAAGGTCATAATCTAATAGTTGATTTCTCATCCATAAGATTTGAGAACAACAGCTTCCAGCGGCTACGTATTCAGCTTCAGCTGTGGAAGTGGACACAGAATTTTGCTTCTTGCTTGTCCAGCTTACCAGCTTTCCTCCCAAGAGTTGACATCCACCAGTGGTACTTTTTCTGTCAAGTTTACAGCCTGCAAAATCACTATCAGAATAACCAGTTAGATCGAACCCTGAGTCTTTGGGATACCAAAGACCGAGGTTAGGAGTTCCTTTCAGATATCTGAAAATTCGCTTTACAGCGATCAGATGGGATTCCTTGGGTTCAGATTGATAGCGTGCACATAAACAAGTAGAGTACATGATGTCAGGTCGGCTTGCTGTAAGATACAGCAATGAGCCTATCATTCCTCTATAGGCAGTGACATTAACAGGTTTTCCAGATGGATCCTTGTTAAGTATCAGCGGTGGTGCCATAGGAGTTTTCATCGCTGAAGTTTGTGTGAGTTCAAACTTCTTTAGCATATCTTTAACATACTTACCTTGGCAGATAAAAGTACCTTTGTCAGATTGTTTAATCTGAAGACCAAGAAAATATGTCAGCTCACCCATCATACTCATTTTATATTCTTTCTTCATTCTTTCAGCAAAGCGAGTACAAAGAGATGGGTTAGTAGAACCAAATATGATGTCATCGACATATATTTGTACAAGAATTATATGACCTTTTATCTTCCTGAAAAATAACGTATTATCAATCTTGCCACGTTCAAAATTTTCAGAGATAAGAAAAGATGAGAGAGTGTCATACCAAGCACGAGGGGCTTGTTTTAGACCATAGAGAGCCTTATCCAATTTATAAACATAATTTGGATGCTTAGGGTCATAGAACCCTGGTGGTTGTTCTACATAAACTTCTTCATTCAGCTTTCCATTCAGAAAAGCTGATTTTACGTCCATTTGATAAACGATGAAGTCTTTATAGACTGCATAAGCTAAGAATAGTCGAATTGCTTCGAGCCTGGCCACAGGGGCAAAGGTTTCATCATAGTCTATGCCTTCCTCTTGTCGGTATCCCTGAGCAACAAGTCGAGCCTTGTTGCGGGTTACAGTTCCATGTTCATCTAACTTGTTTCTAAACACCCATTTGGTGCCTATTACAGTTTTATCAGATGGTCTAGGAACGAGATTCCAAACTTTGTTTCGAGAAAATTCAGTCAGCTCTTCTTGCATAGCGCTGACCCAGTTTGGATCTCTGAGGGCATCATCAGTCTTCTTTGGTTCTATTAAGGAGAGAAAGTTTACAAAGAGACAGATATTACCTGAGCTTCGTCGTGTCTGAATACCTGCATCTGGATCACCGAGAATTTGATCTATTGGGTGATCTCTTGTCCATCGCTGAGCAGGAGCATGATTGCTTAACTCAGAGGTTGGATCAACAATTGGAATGTTTACTGATGAGGATGTTTGAGGTTCATCAGCAATTAACTGTTGAGTAGGTTCACTAGAGAGGTTTCCAGATGAAGGCAGATTTGATGGAGGTAATGTGTTTAGAGGTTCAGCTGAAACCCATGAGGTGGATTCAGCGGTGGGAGGTATGATACTTGGTTCTTCATCAGCAATTGGAGTTTCAGTGTGCTGATGGTTTGAGAAAGGTTCAGTTTCTCTATAGTGAGAGATCATCCAAGTATTCAGTTCTTCATTGTCAGCGATTGGTTTAGAGTTCGCTGAGCGCGTTTCATCAAACGTGACATGAATGGTTTCTTCTACGGTTTGTCTTCTTTTGTTGAAAACTCTGTAGGCTTTGGAGATGGAGGAATATCCTAAAAATATTCCATCATCGGCTTTTGGGTCGAACTTTCCAAGTTGATCTTTGTTGTTTAAGATAAAGCACTGACAACCAAAGATATGAAGAAAGCTGATAGAAGGCTTCCTTCCAAGAAAGAGTTCATAAGCTGTCTTCCCAAATCGCTTTATTATCAGCGATCTGTTTTGAGTAAAACATGCAGTGTTTACAGCTTCTGCCCAAAATTGAGTAGGGAGGTGAGAATCGCTGAGCATTGATCTAGCAGCTTCTATGATCGTTCTGTTTCTTCTTTCAGCGACTCCATTTTGCTGAGGTGTTCTTACTGAGGAGAAGTTGTGAGAGATTCCCTTGTTCTCAAAGAAATTGTTCAGGGAACTATTTTTTAATTCAGTTCCATGATCACTTCTTATTGATCGAACAGTAAGATTATTCAGCACTTCCATCTTTTTGACAAAAGATATTAGTTCTTCTGGAGTATCACTCTTGCAGCGAAGAAAGATAACCCAGGTGTAGCGAGAATATTCATCTACAATGACAAGCGTATATTTCTTTCCAGCTATTGATTGGATATTGACAGGGCCAAATAGATCCATATGCAAGAGCTGAAGAGGACTTGTCACTGAGGAAACTTGTTTCGACTTGAAACTAGCTTTTGTTTGTTTTCCTTTTTCACATGCTGAGCAGAGAGATTCTTTAGCATATGAGTGCTGAGGAAGACCAGAAACCAGTTCCTTAGATGAGAGAGAATTCAGGGTTTTGAAGTTTAGATGAGAGAGCCTTTTATGCCATAGCCAGTTGACATCAGAAGAGGCCTTAGAGAGAAAACATAAGTTTTCAGTGATAGCAGAGTCCATATCTATTACATAGACATTTTCTCTTCTATAACCACTGAGAGCAAGTTTTCCTTTTTCATCTACCACTGAACATGCTTTCTTAGAAAAGCGAACTTCGTAGTCTTTGTCACATAGCTGACTGATGCTTAGAAGATTGTGCTTCAGTCCATCTACATAAGTGACTCTTCGAAAGGTAGTTGTCCCATTGCTGAGGACACCAAACCCACGGGTAAATCCTTTTCCATTTCCACCAAAGGTAACAGAGGGGCCTTTCTCTTCCTTGTATTCAGTGAGCAGGTTTTTTTGTCCAGTCATATGACGAGAACATCCGCTATCGAGATACCAGATGCCCTTTGATCCCTGCATACATAAGGAAGATTAAGCTTTGTTTGGTACCCACTTTTCAATGGGTCCTTCAGAGTTAGTGGATAAGGAAGATTCAGCAGTCTTCACCGCTGATGAAGATTCAGCTTCAGTGGTAATCTTCACTTTGGTTAATTTTTTAACCTTAGTGGTATTTTTCACTTTGGTGACTTTATTTGCCTTAGAGGCATTTTTCTTCACTTTGGCTGTTTTATCAGCTTCGGTGGTATTTGGACACTTGCTCGCAATATGGTCAGTGAATCCACAGTGATAACATTTTCTATATCTGATGGTGGTTTTATAACCAAAAGGTTTTGAAAACTTAAGATGAGCAGGTCCAGCTCCAAGAATGCCTTTAGCACGAGATCTGGGAGGAATTTTTATTTCTTCAGATTTCACGGGCTTTAGATCAACCTTCAGCTTTGGAGGACAGATATCAAAGATTTCTGTCACTGAGCTAGAAGGTTTATCCACTGAAGGTTTGGAGGGAACTTTCAGTTTGGTTTTCTTGGAAGCCTTCTGAAGGAGAGTAGACTTTCCTTTATCTGCAGGCTTAGATCTTGCAGATATCTCCTCAGGGATGGGATTAGAAGAAGAACAGGGATAGAATTGTTTATAAGAAGTGTCAAAGAAAGATGTGACAAAAGTTCCAAACTTAAGCGAGGAACTTTCTTCTTTAGGATCATCCTGTGGTGTCCAAAAACCAAGACCAGTTTTATCACTTTCAGGTGTTTGAGCATTTATTATCTCAGAGATCTTTGTTGATGATTTGCACCATTTTTCAACATGAGCCTTTTCTGCTTTTAGAGCAGCGATGGCTTGTTCGCGTTCAATGCTGATGATTTCATTTATAATGACTTGATCTTTTAGCTTTTCTTCTAAAAGATTTAGTTCACTGATCTTTTCATGACATTTCTCTAGCTCTTGTGTTAAATAAACATTTTTATTTTCAGCTTGAGTTTTGTCATTTAGAGCATTATAAAGGTCAATCGTCAGCACATCAACAGCGCGACTTCTCTCAGCTTCAGGCAGAGAGGGATTTGTTGAGATAGATACCTGTGATGATATGTAGCTCATAGAAGGTTCAGATGGTTCTTCTACTTCTTCTTTAATCTCAGCCATGAGGCAAAGATTAGCGACTTCTTCTTCATCAGAAGATGATTCTTCTGATTCAGCCCAGTCATGTTCTTCAGCGATGAGACCTTTACCTTTTTGCTGATAGCTTTTCAGCTTTTGATATTTGTTCTTCAGCTTATGGTATTTGTCATCACTGGATCTTCTTGAGGTAGAAGGTTTGAAGACCTTTTTAGACCTGCACTCACTAGCAAAATGTCCAATTTTTTCGCAGTTATAGCAAGTGGCTGTAGCCTTATCAACCGGAGTTGATTTTGGCTTTTCAGTAAGAGAGAGAGGTTTACTTCTTCGGAAGTTACTCTTTCTTGCAAATCTCTTAAAAGAGTTTGTCAAGAGTGCTAAGGACTCATTAAACTCTGAAAGATCAGGGTCTGATAAATCCTCAGATTCAGAATCTAACTCAGTGATGGTGAGAGTAGATCGCTGGGATGGAATTATCTCTGATGAGACTAAAGCAACAGCAGTGCTTTTGGAGTCTTTAGAATCTTTTACAAGATTCTTCTTCAGGAGATTAGATTGCTCATAGTTGAGCAATATTCCATACAGAGTGCTAAGAGAGAGAGTATGTAAGTCTTTTGTCAGCTTAAGACATATTGAATAACTGTCCCAGCTTTCAGGAAGACTTTCCAAGAATTTTGTTAGGACCTCAGAATTAGAATAGGTCCTTCCAACAGTTCTTAGGTCAATGATCAGGCAGTTAAACCGCTGATGAATGTCAGAAAGAGATTCATTCTTACCAGCGATAAAACTTTCATACTGTCTTACCAAGTTAATCTTTCGGGTCTCTTGGATTTCAGTGGTGCCCTCATATTGAACACATATGGTTTCCCACATTTCTTTAGAAGTTTTTAGATGCATGATGGAATGGAAAACTTCATCAGGCAGAGCCATTGATATAATGGTCTTTGCTCTTGCATCTATGCCTACCTTCTTTTTATCTTCATCACTCCACTGTCTTATTTCCTTAACGACATATCGTTCAGGGACAGCTTCAGTGGTGGCAGTAGCGGGAACCGCAGCTATAATTCTAACAGGTTCATAGGGTCCGTTTTCTATATATTCAGGTATAGTAGGATCCGCACCTTCAAGAAATAGCATCATTCGATTTTTCCATAGAGAAAAGTTATCTCTGCTAAATCGAGGAGGTTTAGAAAGTGAACCATTATCATAGTAGTTTGTGTTTGTGTTTAGTGCCATTTTAGAATAGCAAGGAAAAGTATACAGCAAGATCTTGTTTATTAGATTTAAACAAACTGCTCTGATACCACTTGTTGGTCCCGAAGGTGCTTAACAAGTTTGTAGAAGGGGGGGTTGAATACAAACACAGAAATTAAAGTTTAATAAACTGTTTATTGATAAATCAAAATACAATTTACAAGTTTGTTGCGGAATAAGATTAAGACAGACTCAATCTAAACAAACTTAAGAAACACTAAGATGGTTGCACAAGAAATTCAGAGAATGGGGGATTTTTAGAGAGATAGAAAACAAGGGTTTCTATTTTGGAGTTCAAGGATTGAGCACACCTTCAGATGAAGGGGTGAGCTTCCTATTTATACCCTATGCATTAAATGCATGGCAGGGTACTTTACACGTGGCATTCATAGATTGGCTTTGGTAGTCTCACTTTTGGAGACATGCTTTTGGCCGCTTTATGAACAGTGTAGTTGACAGAGTTGGTGTACGATTTGTGGCAGAGACGTGTCCGTTCTGACACATCGTACTGGTTGTGCAAGGTAAGACAAAAGAAAACTTGAGGCATAAGCTTTGTGATCGTTGATCGCTGAGTATCTCTATTTTCAGAGATAAAGAAGTTCAGCTATCGCTGAAGCTTTTCCTCAGGCTTCTTCGCGTAAGTAGATGTCTGATCTTCGCTGATATCCGCATCAGGTCACTAGTAGACTTATCTATTGTTCAGTGGCTTCGTCTTCGATTCAGCTATGAACTATGTTGACGCGAGACTTGTCTTCAGGGATTACGTTAACTGTGTTACATAGGAAACGATCAGTGATGACTGAACAGACTCAGTTTGATCGCTGAAAGTGAAACACATACATATTAATGTTTACAGAAAGGTCATCAGCGATAATTGTTGATCCAAACTCTCTCAGTGATTTGATAACGACCCTCTTTTATACTTAGTGAAAATTACGTTATTATATGTATTAGTGTTTCATCATCAGCGATCAGACTGAGTCTGTTCAGTTATCGCTGATGACCTTTCTGTAAACATTTAATATGTATTAGTGTTTCACTTTCAGCGATCAAACTGAGTCTGTTCAGTTATCACTGATAGTTTCCTATGTAACACAGTTAACGTAATCCCTGAAGACAAGTCTCGCGTCAACATAGTTCATAGCTGAATCGAAGACGAAGCCACTGAACAATAGATAAGTCTACTAGTGACCTGATGCGGATATCAGCGAAGACCAGACATCTACTTACGCGAAGAAGCCTGAGGAAAAGCTTCAGCGATAGCTGAACTTTATCTCTGGAAGAAGAGATACTCAGCGATCAACGATCACAAAGCTTATGCCTCAAGTTTTCTTTTGTCTTACCTTGCACAACCAGTACGATGTGTCAGAACGGACAAGTCCCTGCCACAAATCGTACACCAACTCTGTCAACTACACTGTTCATAAAGTGGCCAAAAGCATGTCTCCAAAAGTGAGACTACCAAAGCCAATCTATGAATGCCACGTGTAAAGTACCCTGCCATGCATTTAATGCATAGGGTATAAATAGGAAGCTCACTCCTTCATCTGAAGGTGTGCTCAATCCTTTGAACTCCAAAATAGAAACCCTTGTTTTCTATCTCTCTAAAAATCCCCCATTCTCTGAATTTCTTGTGCAACCATCTTAGTGTTTCTTAAGTTTGTTTAGATTGAGTCTGTCTTAATCTTATTCCGCAACAAACTTGTAAATTGTATTTTGATTTATCAATAAACAATTTATTAAACTTTAATTTCTGTGTTTGTATTCAACCCCCCCCCCCTTCTACAAACTTGTTAAGCACCTTCGGGACCAACAAGTGGTATCAGAGCGGTTTGTTTAATCTAATAAACAAGATCTTGCTGTATACTCTTCCTTGCTATTCTAAAATGGCACTAAACACAAACACAAACTACTATGATAATGGTTCACTTTCTAAACCTCCTCGATTTAGCAGAGATAACTTTTCTCTATGGAAAAATCGAATGATGCTATTTCTTGAAGGTGCGGATCCTACTATACCTGAATATATAGAAAACGGACCCTATGAACCTGTTAGAATTATAGCTGCTGTTCCTGCTACTGCCACCACTGAAGCTGTCCCTGAACGATATGTCGTTAAGGAAATAAGACAGTGGAGTGATGAAGATAAAAAGAAGGTAGGCATAGATGCAAGAGCAAAGACCATTATATCAATGGCTCTGCCTGATGAAGTTTTCCATTCCATCATGCATCTAAAAACTTCTAAAGAAATGTGGGAAACCATATGTGTTCAATATGAGGGCACCACTGAAATCCAAGAGACCCGAAAGATTAACTTGGTAAGACAGTATGAAAGTTTTATCGCTGGTAAGAATGAATCTCTTTCTGACATTCATCAGCGGTTTAACTGCCTGATCATTGACCTAAGAACTGTTGGAAGGACCTATTCTAATTCTGAGGTCCTAACAAAATTCTTGGAAAGTCTTCCTGAAAGCTGGGACAGTTATTCAATATGTCTTAAGCTGACAAAGGACTTACATACTCTCTCTCTAAGCACTCTGTATGGAATATTGCTCAACTATGAGCAATCTAATCTCCTGAAGAAGAATCTTGTAAAAGATTCTAAAGACTCCAAAAGCACTGCTGTTGCTTTAGTCTCATCAGAGATAATTCCATCTCAGCGATCTACTCTAACCATCACTGAGTTAGATTCTGAATCTGAGGATTTATCAGACCCTGATCTTTCAGAGTTTAATGAGTCCTTAGCACTCTTGACAAACTCTTTTAAGAGATTTGCAAGAAAGAGTAACTTCCGAAGAAGTAAACCTCTCTCTCTTACTGAAAAGCCAAAATCAACTCCGGTTGATAAGGCTACAGCCACTTGCTATAACTGCGAAAAAATTGGACATTTTGCTAGTGAGTGCAGGTCTAAAAAGGTCTTCAAACCTTCTACCTCAAGAAGATCCAGTGATGACAAATACCATAAGCTGAAAAACAAATATCAAAAGCTGAAAAGCTTTCAGCAAAAAGGTAAAGGTCTCATCGCTGAAGAACATGACTGGGCTGAATCAGAAGAATCATCTTCTGATGAAGAAGAAGTCGCTAATCTTTGCCTCATGGCTGAGATTAAAGAAGAAGTAGAAGAACCATCTGAACCTTCTATGAGCTACATATCATCTCAGGTATCCATCTCTACAAATCCCTCTCTGCCTGAAGCTGAGAGAAGTCGCGCTGTTGATGTGCTGACGATTGACCTTTATAATGCTCTAAACGACAAAACTCAAGCTGAAAATAAAAATGTTTATTTAACACAAGAGCTAGAGAAATGTCATGAAAAGATCAGTGAACTAAATCTTTTAGAAGAAAAGCTAAAAGATCAAGTCATTATAAATGAAATCATCAGCATTGAACGCGAACAAGCCATCGCTGCTCTAAAAGCAGAAAAGGCTCATGTTGAAAAATGGTGCAAATCATCAACAAAGATCTCTGAGATAATAAATGCTCAAACTCCTGAAAGTGATAAAACTGGTCTTGGTTTTTGGACACCACAGGATGATCCTAAAGAAGAAAGTTCCTCGCTTAAGTTTGGAACTTTTGTCACATCTTTCTTTGACACTTCTTATAATCAATTCTATCCCTGTTCTTCTTCTAATTCCATCCCTGAGGAGATATCTGCAAGATCTAAGCCTGCAGATAAAGGAAAGTCTATTCTCCCTCCTCAGAAGGCTTCCAAGAAAACCAAACTGAAAGTTCCTTCCAAACCTTCAGTGGATAAACCTTTTAGCTCAGCGACAGAAATCTTTGATATCTGTCCTCCAAAGCTGAAGGTTGATCTAAAGCCCGTGAAATCTGAAGAAATAAAAATTCCTCCCAGATCTCGTGCTAAAGGTATTCTTGGAGCTGGACCTGCTCATCTTAAGTTTTCAAAACCTTTTGGTTATAAATCCACCATCAGATATAGAAAATGTTATCACTGTGGATTCACTGACCATATTGCGAGCAAGTGTCCAAATACCACCGAAGCTGATAAAACAGCCAAAGTGAAGAAAAATACCACTAAGGTTAAGAAATTAACCAAAGTGAAGACTACCACTGAAGCTGAATCTTCCTTATCCACTAACTCTGAAGGACCCATTGAAAAGTGGGTACCAAACAAAGCTTAATCTTCCTTATGTATGCAGGGATCAAAGGGCATCTGGTATCTCGATAGCGGATGTTCTCGTCATATGACAGGACAAAGAGACCTGCTCACTGAATACAAGGAAGAGAAAGGTCCCTCTGTGACCTTTGGTGGAAATGGAAAAGGATTTACCCGAGGATTTGGTGTCCTCAGCAATGGGACAACTACCTTTCGAAGAGTCGCTTATGTAGATGGACTGAAGCACAATCTTCTAAGCATCAGTCAGCTATGTGACAAAGACTACGAAGTTCGCTTTTCTAAGAAAGCATGTTCAGTGGTAGATGAAAAAGGAAAACTTGCTCTCAGTGGTTATAGAAGAGAAAATGTCTATGTAATAGATATGGACTCTACTATCACTGATAACTTATGTTTTCTCTCTAAGGCCTCTTCTGATGTCAACTGGCTATGGCATAAAAGGCTCTCTCATCTAAACTTCAAAACCCTGAATTCTCTCTCATCTAAGGAACTGGTTTCTGGTCTTCCTCAGCACTCATATGCTAAAGAATCTCTCTGCTCAGCATGTGAAAAAGGAAAACAAACAAGAGCTAGTTTCAAGTCGAAACAAGTTTCCTCAGTAACAAGTCCTCTTCAGCTCTTGCATATGGATCTATTTGGCCCTGTCAATATCCAATCAATAGCTGGAAAGAAATATACGCTTGTCATTGTAGATGAATATTCTCGCTACACCTGGGTTATTTTTCTTCGCTGCAAGAATGATACTCCAGAAGAACTAATATCTTTTGTCAAAAAGATGGAAGTGCTGAATAATCTTACTGTTCGATCAATAAGGAGTGATCATGGAACTGAATTCAAAAATAGTTCCCTGAACAATTTCTTTGAGAACAAGGGAATCTCTCACAACTTCTCTTCAGTAAGAACACCTCAGCAAAATGGAGTCGCTGAAAGAAGAAACAGAACGATCATAGAAGCTGCTAGATCAATGCTCAGCGATTCTCACCTCCCTACTCAATTTTGGGCAGAAGCTGTAAACACTACATGTTTTACTCAAAACAGATCGCTGATAATAAAGCGATTTGGGAAGACAGCTTATGAACTCTTTCTTGGAAGGAAGCCTTCTATCAGCTTTCTTCATATCTTTGGTTGTCAGTGCTTTATCTTAAACAACAAAGATCAACTTGGAAAGTTCGACCCAAAAGCCGATGATGGAATATTTTTAGGATATTCCTCCATCTCAAAAGCCTACAGAGTTTTCAACAAAAGAAGACAAACCGTAGAAGAAACCATTCATGTCACGTTTGATGAAACGCGCTCAGCGAACTCTAAACCAATCGCTGACAATGAAGAACTGAATACTTGGATGATCTCTCACTATAAAGGAACTGAACCTTTCTTCTCAAACCAACAGCACACTGAAACTCCAGCTGCTGATGAAGAACCAAGTATCATACCTCCCACCGCTGAATCCAACTCATGGATTTCAGCTGAACCTCTAAACACACTTCTACCATCAAATCCATCTACGTCTGAAAACCCTTCTGAAAGCATTGGTGTATCTAATGTTCAACAATTACTAGCTGATGAACCTCAAGCATCTTCATCAGCGACTGCTCCTATTGTTGATCCTATCGCTGAAATAAGCAATCTTGCTCCTGCTCAGCGATGGACCAGAGATCACCCCATAGATCAAATTCTTGGTAATCCAGATGCAGGTATTCAGACACGACGAAGCTCAGGTAATATCTGTCTCTTTGTAAACTTTCTCTCCTTAATTGAACCAAAGAAGACTGATGATGCCCTCAGAGATCCAAACTGGGTCAGCGCTATGCAAGAAGAGCTGACTGAATTCTCTCGAAACAAAGTTTGGAATCTCGTTCCTAGACCATCTGATAAAACTGTAATAGGCACCAAATGGGTGTTTAGAAACAAGTTAGATGAACATGGAATTGTAACCCGCAACAAGGCTCGACTTGTTGCTCAGGGATACAGACAAGAGGAAGGCATAGACTATGATGAAACCTTTGCCCCTGTGGCCAGGCTCGAAGCAATTCGACTATTCTTAGCTTATGCAGTCTATAAAGACTTCATCGTTTATCAAATGGACGTAAAATCAGCTTTTCTGAATGGAAAACTGAATGAAGAAGTTTATGTAGAACAACCACCAGGGTTCTATGACCCTAAGCATCCAAATTATGTTTATAAATTGGATAAGGCTCTCTATGGTTTAAAACAAGCCCCTCGTGCTTGGTATGACACTCTCTCATCTTTTCTTATCTCTGAAAATTTTGAACGTGGCAAGATTGATAATACGTTATTTTTCAGGAAGATAAAAGGTCATATAATTCTTGTACAAATATATGTCGATGACATAATATTTGGTTCTACTAACCCATCTCTATGTACTCGCTTCGCTGAAAGAATGAAGAAAGAATATAAAATGAGTATGATGGGTGAGCTGACATATTTTCTTGGTCTTCAGATTAAACAATCTGACAAAGGTACTTTTATCTGCCAAGGTAAGTATGTTAAAGACATGCTGAAGAAGTTTGATTTAACACAAACTTCAGCGATGAAAACTCCTAT
This sequence comes from Arctium minus, assembly GCA_954870635.1. NCBI lineage: Eukaryota > Viridiplantae > Streptophyta > Magnoliopsida > Asterales > Asteraceae > Arctium > Arctium minus. The sequence continues at coordinate 8,666,290 of OX941094.1, read as the reverse complement.
GGCACCACCACTGACACTTAACAAGGATCCATCTGGAAAACCTGTTAATGTCACTGCCTATAGAGGAATGATAGGCTCATTGTTGTATCTTACAGCAAGCCGACCTGACATCATGTACTCTACTTGTTTATGTGCACGCTATCAATCTGAACCCAAGGAATCCCATCTGATCGCTGTAAAGCGAATTTTCAGATATCTGAAAGGAACTCCTAACCTCGGTCTTTGGTATCCCAAAGACTCAGGGTTCGATCTAACTGGTTATTCTGATAGTGATTTTGCAGGCTGTAAACTTGACAGAAAAAGTACCACTGGTGGATGTCAACTCTTGGGAGGAAAGCTAGTAAGCTGGACAAGCAAGAAGCAAAATTCTGTGTCCACTTCCACAGCTGAAGCTGAATACGTAGCCGCTGGAAGCTGTTGTTCACAAATCCTATGGATGAGAAATCAACTATTAGATTATGACCTTCAGCTGTCAAAGATTCCTATCTATTGCGACAGCACTAGTGCTATCGCTATAGCAAATAATCCAGTGCTACATTCAAAGACAAAACACATAGAGATCAGATATCATTTTATCAGAGATCATGTGATGAATGGTGATATTGAACTTCACTTTATCCCTACTGACTTTCAGCTTGCTGATATTTTCACCAAACCTCTTGATGAGACAAGGTTCAACTTTCTCATCAGTGAGCTTGGAATGCTGAACCTCGAAGAATAATTCTTCAGCGTTCATGTATTGTGTCAGTAATCAAAAGTTCCCCTCATCATTCTCTCTGATAAACATTCTGACTCTCAGGTATGTTCTCTCTCTCTCTCAAAGATGTTTTTCTTCAAAATATAAACTTTAATCACTGAACTTTCTTCAAATGATTAAAAGCTTTTTTTTGAAAAATACATTAATCACTGATATTTCCAATCAGTGATCTTTTAAAAGGAAAATCTATCCCTATCTTTACAATCAGGGATACTTTTAAAAAGGAAAATCTATCACTGACTTTTCTTCAGTGATCATTTGAACGGACAAATGAACAGTCTCTCTCCTCTATGACGTCATTTAAACCGACAATCCACGACATGCCTTTTCTGACACGTTCGTCCGTTGCCCTTCTATCCAATCAACTTCGTGGAACGTGTCAATGTCATGATGATTTCTTTTCCCGCTTCATTCTCTCTCTTATCTCTCTTCTCTCTCTTCGTATAAAAGGAATTCTTCTCTCCTTTATACGGTTTACGCTTTCAAAACTTTCAAAGCAAGAAACATTCTCTCAAGAACACTCAAGCAAGTAAATCCTGAATATTGAATCTGCAACTCTTTTTCTTCAAGATACACAGGTTTATTTCATGTTTATATGCTTTGTTCATATGTTTTTTATTCTTTTAAAATCCTACTCGCTTTCTATGGATTTTATAAAACGTTTTTTAAAACTAAAGATCATTCCTTCTGATTTTATGTTTTTAAATAAAAAAACCTTTTGGTTTTAAAGTGTTCTTCATTCTTTCTACCCAGAACACTATTTTTTTCTCTTAAAAATAACTTGATAATTTTCCAGTTTCCCTTCTTCTATGGAAACTGGTAATCATATTATTTTTAATCTAAATCATTTCTTCTATTATGCCTCTTTCCATAACAGAAATGACACAGTCTTCAATCGTTGCTTCCAAGCATGTACGATTCGCTCTCACTGAAGTTGAGATTACTAAATGTAATCATTTGGCCAGACTCGACTTCAAAGCTGACAAATACCCACATCTGGTGGAAGCTGCTAATTTCCTCAAGCAGTCCTGCATAGCTTACGCGATCACTGTGGATCCTAAGCCCTCCAAGACTCTACTTCAGCAGTTCTGGTTCACTGCTGATGCAACTGAACTTACCAACAGGAAAGGCGAACGAGTCCCTGCTATCTCGTTCAGCACGGAATTAGGGCCAGGGAGCATGACCGCTCTTAGCCTCAGGAAATCTTTAAGATTCCCTGACAAACCAAAGAGTGGATTCGACGCACTCCCCACTGATGATGAGCTGATATTCTTCCTGGACGCAATGGGCTATTGTTGGGAAAACAAACCAAGATCGTCTATTCCTAACAAGAAGCTCACCAAGATTCTTAAAGCTCAGATGCCATCACAACTGAACTTTATCTTCTCGCACATAATTCAGTGCATGAGTGGGAAGAGTGGTTCGCTGGATCAAGCCAGCAAAACACAACTGCAGATGGCATACTCCGTTATCGCTGGTCAAAACTTTGACTACGCCACAGCCATCTTTGAAGATCTGAGGTCGAGATTAGAGAAGCCTGAACGAGATCCCAAGATCTCGTACGTACGTTTCATATGTACGTACATCAAGTTCCTCTATCCCAACACCTATCCCACCAAAGATGATGGCACCTTTGCCAGGGTTGGTCAACGATCACTGGAGGTCAAGCCACTCGCCGACGAGGTAAGTATCTCTCTCCTTCGCTCTCGTCTCTCTCTCCATTCTTCTTCATCCTCAGCGACCACGCAGACGGTTCCTTCGTCTGCTATCCCTGTCGCTACCACTACTTCTAAAAGACCATCAGCTAGTCCAATTGGTCCTTCCAAAAAGGCCAAAAAGACTAAGGAAAGTACACCTTCTAGTACTATACCTGAGGGAGCTTCTCAACAAGCTACCTTAGATGCTTTTGTGGGTCTTTCCTCCACAACTTCAGCAGTCACTCATACTGCCGTGTCAGCGATCTCACTCGCTGTCACATCATCAGTAACCCCACCTACTATCTCATTCCCTGAGATTAACCCCATCCCTACTTCTATCCCCAAAACTCTTCCCTTCTCTCCTCATTTGGTCTCTGAACCTGCCACCTCTTCTTTCCCTATAGGACCTGAGCATCAAACTTTTGAGGAATCTATGCAGTTCTACAAAATGTTTGATACGTCAGGTACACCTATACTCCTAAACACTTCTCTCCCCCCCTCTCCAAATAAGCCCATATCTGAACTAACATTATTTTCAGGTCCTAGCTTGGCGACTGTTGACACGCATGTCAACAGTCTAGGAGAAAAGGTGGATGCTCTCACCAACACCATCAATGAAACCACCAACGCCGTAAATCAGGCTGGTGAGGAGCTGAAGAAGTTGACCGCCACTTGCTCATCTAAAGCTGAGAATTCTCAACTTTCAGCTCTTGAAGAACAAGTCGTCCAACTCAGAGAGTCCTCTCGACTCTTTCAAGGACGATTTGAGTCTCTTACAGCTGAAGTTCAGGGTCTCTCTTCCAAGGTTGACCTCTGCACGTCCCTTCTTCAGCAAGTTCTACAGAAAGTGAATGAACCAGCTCCAGCGCTGCCTCCCTCCTTCACTGAAGATGATCGTACCAACCTCAACATCGCTGTGGAATTCATTCATGATGCCACATGCGACATACCTGCGGTTGAAGACCGAGTTAAGCGTCTGGAGGCTGACGTTCAAGTGCTAAAAGCTTCAACAGCTACTCCAGCAGCTGAACAATCCCCTACCGCTGATAATGACAAAGTGGGGGAGAAAACTGAAGAAACCTCTATTGCTGCTGGGGAAGCTAAGGAACCTCCCTCTCAATCTGAGGGGGAGAAGGCAAAAGAATCCTCATCGATTCACTCCATTCTCTTTGAAGAGGATGAGGAAGAAGACGATGAAGAGGAAGATGATCTAGATCTTGATGATCAAGAAAAGGATCAGCCCTCCGATGACGACGACGACGATGAAGACCAATCTATGTGGTTCTCTAAGCCGAATGTCGTATCAGGGACAACTTCGCAAGAGGTTGTCAAAACAGGGGTGAGAGGTGATACATCTTCAAGTGTTCCTTCGCAAAGCAAAGACAAGCAACCAATCGCTGAAGAATGCTTGAGGACTGGATCACAATCTGAGGGGGAGCATCCTTCTCAGGTATGTCTTTCAATTGTACCACTTTTCTACTCTTTCCAAACCCCTATGTCTTTCTAGCCTTTATCTCTCTCGTTCTAAAAATACACTTATCCCTTCTTTCCTTCTTTTTCTAACCAGACAGTTCTCACCCCTGCTTAAGGGTTCTGAACTACAAATAATACCAGCGACTATCGCTGATGAAATAATCCCAATCTCTATCACTGAGATTGATGAAGAAGAAGAAGATTCCCTGATCCATCCAGGAAGGCCCTCTCGACCATCTCATTGGTCAGAGGAAGTGGTGAAGAAAAGAGTTGAAATGATCGCTCAACTAGAAAGTCAACGGCTGAAAATCCCTCTTCAAATATCCACAGAGCTCGACTTCCTCACTGACGCTGAAAGAGAAGAATCTGCCAAAGCTGAGAAGCTGATCGCTGAATGCAAACGAGATGCCCAACTCGCTTTAAAGATTCAATCCTCTCAAGTTAAGGACAAAAAGCTGAAAAGCAAACCTGTGGAAGTTCAAGCAGCACTACTGAAAGAAATTGAAGAGGAACGCTTCAAAGAACAAGAGATCAACGATAAGTCTATCGAATGGTGCAAACAAAAGATGGATTATCGTTCTGATCTTCTTCCAATATCAGCCGTGACTATCTCTGGTCGCAAGAAGAAAGATCAACTCTCAGTGACCATGGAGATTACCAGAGAGGATGGAACCCAAAAAGCAATGTACGTATCAAAACTTGAAAGCTTCGGATTTACGGAATGGTTAGAGTTCTGGGATGCGCTGAAGAAATCCAAATCTACATACAGAGGCTACGTTGAAGGACTTCTTGAAGCCCTCATAAATAGAGTCGTTTCTGTACTAAAGCTGCCATCTCCTCTTCCTCCCAAATCTTTGAAACTCAAGAGAAAAATTGGGTCCTCCTCCTCTGAAGATGTCGCCATCATCAGGAATGAAACTTCTATCAAATTTTCAAGAGATGCACTGTTTGGTCCTCCTCCTGATCTTTCAGTTCTGGACTTATCTCTGCCTCCTGGTGGTCCCTTCCAAGCTGGTCAAGTAATCGACAAGCCTTATGGAATATTCTTCAGAGATGATGATGAGGAACTCAGATTTCAAAGAATCTCTGAGATTCCTATCTGTCCTCTGAATCATCTCAAGGATCTCTTATGCTTATGGTGTGACTTCTTCCCTGCTGCTGAAAAAATTAAAGAAATTATCAGTCAAGAATCTTTGGAACGAAGACAGAAAGGAGAAGAAATACCTGAGTATATGATCAATCCTCCCAAATCTTCTTATAGCTGATAGATTAGTTTTCTTCTCTGTAATCTGTTAGTTATACTTACAGTAGTTAGTTAGTCACTTGTACTTATGATTTTCATCTTGTAATTCTATCCCTGAATTAAATGAAAATTGCAGTGATGTACTTAACCCTATCAGTACTGTAAAAGATCCCTCAAAATAGTAATTGGGACATGCATTCTATGAGTCCTTTTTATTCCTATATTTTGAATTAAAAAGTAATTTTCTTTTGTTACTTTGTCATTATCAAATAGGGGGAGATTGTTGATCCAAACTCTCTCAGTGATTTGATAACGACCCTCTTTTATACTTAGTGAAAATTACGTTATTATATGTATTAGTGTTTCATCATCAGCGATCAGACTGAGTCTGTTCAGTTATCGCTGATGACCTTTCTGTAAACATTTAATATGTATTAGTGTTTCACTTTCAGCGATCAAACTGAGTCTGTTCAGTTATCACTGATAGTTTCCTATGTAACACAGTTAACGTAATCCCTGAAGACAAGTCTCGCGTCAACATAGTTCATAGCTGAATCGAAGACGAAGCCACTGAACAATAGATAAGTCTACTAGTGACCTGATGCGGATATCAGCGAAGACCAGACATCTACTTACGCGAAGAAGCCTGAGGAAAAGCTTCAGCGATAGCTGAACTTTATCTCTGGAAGAAGAGATACTCAGCGATCAACGATCACAAAGCTTATGCCTCAAGTTTTCTTTTGTCTTACCTTGCACAACCAGTACGATGTGTCAGAACGGACAAGTCCCTGCCACAAATCGTACACCAACTCTGTCAACTACACTGTTCATAAAGTGGCCAAAAGCATGTCTCCAAAAGTGAGACTACCAAAGCCAATCTATGAATGCCACGTGTAAAGTACCCTGCCATGCATTTAATGCATAGGGTATAAATAGGAAGCTCACTCCTTCATCTGAAGGTGTGCTCAATCCTTTGAACTCCAAAATAGAAACCCTTGTTTTCTATCTCTCTAAAAATCCCCCATTCTCTGAATTTCTTGTGCAACCATCTTAGTGTTTCTTAAGTTTGTTTAGATTGAGTCTGTCTTAATCTTATTCCGCAACAAACTTGTAAATTGTATTTTGATTTATCAATAAACAATTTATTAAACTTTAATTTCTGTGTTTGTATTCAACCCCCCCCCCCCCTTCTACAAACTTGTTAAGCACCTTCGGGACCAACAATAATTGAACAGACTCAGTCTGATCGCTGATGATAAAACACTAATACATATAATAACGTAATTTTCACTAAGTATAAAAGAGGGTCGTTATCAAATCACTGAGAGAGTTTGGATCAACACCTTTTGAAACTCTTTGGCCCCAATACATGTTAAGTTTTGGGTTATTTGGATATATTTCACTTTATAAACTTATGTAACATACATCTTTGTGATTTTTGGGCATTTTGATAAATAAATCATTTTGATATATTTCTTTTACGACGTAATATATAAATGAAAGTCATTTATATAATTGTTCATTTGGTGCATACGATTTTATAAACCGTTGGAAAATGCATATCATTGAACTACGAGTCATTTTGGCAACATGAAGAGAAATAGTTCATTTGGAAAAACATTTTGTTTCAACCAATGAGAAGTTTTGGTTATTTTGAAATGTTTAGTTTTATGAACATGTTGAGACACCCATTTTGGGATCTTTGGGTATTTTGGGAAATAAATCATGTTGAAATGTTTCTTTGATGATTTTACATATATATTTGGAATTCAATTGACGTAAGTGTCATTTTGTGTATTTGATCGTAATACTCTTTTTAGGAAATGCATATTATTGTATTATGAGGCGTTTTGAAAACATAAGGGTATGAGTCCAATTGGGAAAATGGTTTGTCTCGATCATCGATGAGATTTTATTTATTTATACTTTTACGGTCGTGTGAGTTTGGGTCGAATGTCCGTGTTTACGGCAAATTTTTATTTATATAGATTTTATCTATATTCTATGAGTTGTGTGTCATGTTCCACCGTGTTGGGTATTTCGAGATATAACCTTTTACCCGCGTTTTATAAAGATTGGGAGTTCTCTCTCTATTCTCATTTTGAGCAAGTTTTGGGTTAAATCTAAGTTTATGAAAGAACGTTTTATATTGAAATCTTATTTCATGCCGCATTGTGACTAAAAGAGAGAAAACTTTAAGACTTCGATATTATAAGCATGTGGTCTTGGATTTTGCAAACATTTTATTTATACAGTTTGGAATTAAACTAAATGCTCTTGCAATTGCTCAAATCGCATGCATATGTCTTTACTAAATCTTGGGGAACAAACCGATGTATGCGAGTCACTATGGGAAGTTTTATTTCGTGACATTTCATGGTTAATTGCAGAAATTTTGGGGTTCAATTTTGTGAATTTCCCTTCTGTAGTTTTGTATGAAAGATTTATGGTATTTCGGATAGAACTTTTGCCCAGAACATATTTCAGTTATTGATTTTACTGATAGGAGTTTTTCCGCAATGCATGAAATGAATTTTCGGTTTGCATGTCATAGTAATTACAATTTTGGGCAAGTACGTTTTATCAGTGAGGCCTAAATTTGAAACGCGAATAAAAATATATATACATATATATATATATATATATATATTTACGTTTCTATTGTGTTGCCACATTTGGGAAATGATCGGACGTATATAGGTCTTGTTGGAAATTTTATCTTCCGACTTTTTGTGTTAAATTAAAAGATTTTAAAGTTGAAATTGTGAAATCCTCTTTTGTGAGTTGTACAAACTTTTATTGCTCATGTTATATAATAGAAAGTTAATTTCATATGCATGGCATAAATTGATGCATGCTAAGACCCTGGTAGTTCGTTTGAAAATTTTGTTACGCATCTTTCGTTATCGTTTTACTAGCGTAAGTACTGCTCAAATGAGTTTTGAAAATGGTTTTATATGTGTGGCATTGGTGATCAACTTTGAAATCTATCGAATACACGATAGTTATTTTCACCGCACGTTTAATTGTTATAAAACTTATGTATTTGAGAGTTTTATAAATTTCAAATTGGCATAGTAGTGTGAAAAACCTTGAACTCATTGGGCTATAAGTGTGAGCCCCCTCGTGTTAGAAGTCGATATTAAGAATTAAAAGAGTCCTCGGAGTTGGGGGTGTTAGACATGTGCTTTCTCCCAGTTAGTTAAGTAACGATCTTTATGCTTCGTTAAACTACGGATTAAAATCGTGTTCGGTTGTTTGGGTATGGTTGGTTTTGGAATTGTGGGATTTTGATACGATGACGTGTTACGTGTTGGTGGTGTACTATATGGTTGGGTATTCGTGAATAATGATGAGGTTATGGTTGACTGGTAAGGATGTTGGATTTGGGTGACTATTTCCAAGAGTAGGTGTCAACTTTGAATCGACATTACTAATCGGGAAGGAAATATTTGGTAGTATACCCATGGTTGCAGAATGTTCATTCTGAGGATAGGTGTCGACACTCTATTTTGAAGACAATAACTGTTGGTGTGCTTCAATGTATTTCCGTTAGATCTGGTGCGTCTGCAGGACGAGCGGTAAACTTAAGAAAATTAGATGTTGATCATTAAGAAATCAATCATTGGTATTTTGATAATTGTCAGGACTTTCGCTGGTTTGGAAATCGATGCTTGAGTGCATGGTGGGAATTTGGTGGTAATGTTTATTGGATACATTTGGTGAGAATGTCGAGGTGGACTTTAAGTACAAATTGATTATCGAGGAGACTTTGACGCATTGCGTTTAGAGGTATCTAAGGGAAAGGTTTGTTTTGGGGGTATTCTTGGTGGTCGAAAGTTGCACAGATCGCGCCCGTGCAGCAAAATGCTCGCGGCCACTCCCATCGCTCATGCCCGCGCAAATTATTGAGCGCTCCCGCGAGCATCTGCGCTGTGAATCTCACTTAAATCGCGATTTTCAGCCCCAAACTTCATTTCCTCATAACTTTCTCATCTTAGCTCTGATTTGGGTGATTCAAGTTGCTACGGTTTCTTTTTTGAGAGCTCTTCAAGGATATAGAAATATATTGGAAGTCTATTGAAGTATACTATAGTATTTTGTGGTGGTAAGCTTCTCATCTCTCCCTATTCATCTTCTTCACCAAAGTTTTCTAGGGTTTCATCCACCCTTTGTTCTTCCTTTCATAGATTGAAGGTTTGTAATAATTTTGGTGAACTAGAGGTGTTTTGATTGGTGGATTAAAGTTTGGATTAAGGTAATCTTCTATTCTCTTCATTTATGGAAGTTAGGATTTCGGTATCAATGGAGGTATTCATGTATAAGGTCGGGAAATGATTCTTTGTGGTTGATGATGTTTATTTAGGGTTGGAACCTTGTGGATCTAGGGTTTGGATTTCTCTAAAACCTACTTGTGAGTCCCCTAAACCTTAGCTATTTATACTTGCTTTATTTTGTGCTAAATGATTATTGTAAAGTGCTCAAGTAAGCTAAAACTAGGGTTTAAGCATTTGCCATGTTTTGTGGGTTTTGCGATTGGGGAAAGTCCTTTAATGGGGTGAGGAGTGTTAGGTGTAAGCCATGATGTATCAATAAATGCTTTGGTGAGGATGTATATGGGGTATAAAAAAAATAGGTAGAACCATTCTTATCAGCAGTTGGAGTCAAATTATTACTTGTGGACTAATATATGGCTAATGAGCTTTAGGTTATTATGAGGAGTATATAACATGTATGAATATGTTGTTTATCAAGATTATGCTTGCATGAAAACTGTTAACCTTACTTGCTCATAGTCTACATGGGAGGTCTTATGTTTATTTCTTTGTGCACGAGGATTTAGATGGTATGCATTGTTATTTACATACTTATTGTCGTTAGGCATTTTGAGTAGACAGTAGGGGACGCAAGTCCTTTAGTTGTGTACTCGGCTGGATTGGATAGGCACCCTTGTCTGTAAGACCTTGAGGTGTAACCCGACGGGGTAAGCATCAGAGGCAGAGACGGTTTGAGGATTGTGATGTCCGGCGTGGCATGGGAACTAGAACCGGGGCTGAACGGTGAAATTCAATCCAGATCGCGGGTTACCCCGCTTTATATCATTGTTATTTGCATACTTATTGTCGTTGGGCATTTTGAGTAGACAGTAGGGGACGCAAGTCCCTTAGTTGTGTACTCGGCTGGATTGGATAGGCACCCTTGTCTGTAAGACCTTGAGGTGTAACCCGACGGGGTAAGCATCAGAGGCAGAGACGGTTTGAGGATTGTGATGTCCGGCGTGGCATGGGAACTAGAACCGGGGCTGGACGGTGAAATCCAATCCAGATCGCGGGTTACCCCGCTTTATATGGAAGATATTTGTGTATTAATTGTACAGGAAATTGAAATGTCCCGATTGGGAGGTTTGACTTGATCTAAATGCATGGGAGCCGGTAACATTTAATTACAGTTCCATTTACATCAAAATTGGTATCGGCATAATAACCAATAGACTTCGTTCTAACACTTGTGTTCATGTTTAAATGGTTCACAGGTTCCGTTAGCGGTGCGAGTAGGATGTCTTGATCTGTCGGAATCGCACCTAGGATTCCTCCTTGGACCGGGCATTTTTGGGAGAATCGAGAAAGAGCGTTTTGAAGTCATAGTGACACCCACCTTAATCTAGAGTTGATAATTGTTCTAGATTAGATAGGTTGTCATGTATATGTCTTATGGTTCCGCTACTCCTTTATAGAACCACCCCAATTCTTGGGTTCTAGTCTTTATGTTTACAGGTTTTGGATTCGCCTTGTTTTAGGCGTTATATTGCCGAAATTTTAAGTTTTTGTTATCCCTATTTTTAGTGTGTTACAGCGAATATCTATAAAATGCATATTATTGGTAAATGAGTTATTCCATTATTTTAAAGTAAATCATTTTAAAGGATCATGATTATAAGTTACAATATTTCTATTTTACGTTTTCCTTTATAATCATGATGTAAACTCTTGAACTCACTAGGCGTTGGGCTAACCTTTTATTAGTCGGCATGTGCATCAGGTTTCATTTCGGGATTAGTTCTAGCGACACTGTGAAGCGATGAGTTCTAGTTGTGCGCTCGAAGAGGTGATTAGCTTGATGAAGTCTTCCGTAGTTATATTTGGAGATAGCGATTGTTATTGGGTTATAGTAACACTCGACTTTAGTTAGCCTTTATGTAAGACTTTAATTAATTGTTGATGGTTCAACTTATAAATGTATTTCAATTATGGACTACTAGTAAGGGATTTTATTACCCCTTTAAGGTATTTTCGGAAGTTTTTATTTAGTCGTTATTTCCAAATTTGAGGGTGTTATACTGACTCCTTGGATGGGTGATATCCCGTAAGTCATCCCGAGGTTGTCGGGATGAGGGGCTCCGTAGTGGCCGCAAATGTCTTCCATCGTTAGGCAGACCAATTTGTCCCCAACCAACACTGAATGATATTCATTAAATGTTGTTGGGATCATGGAGGCGTAAAATTCCAGGACTAGAGCTGGATCATATAGCTCTGGCTGGGCCACATAACTTTGCCAACCCCTTTCTTCAGAAATCTCCCTGACTCGTTGATTGGGTATCTCGTTCAGTTTCATCCCGCGTTCGGAATGAATTAGGCGTCTCCGGAATAGCTCTCGGCGTTTGTCTACTCGATCATTGGTCCTTTTGGTTAGTGCTTCTCTCTCACCTTGACTTAGGTTGTAGTAGTGAAACCATCTACCTGCCGTATATGGGTTGGTGCGAACCATAGTGCCTGAAAAGGAATATCAATAGATACATTATTGTCTATGCCACCCCAAACCTAATCTTTGTATTAGGTTTGTTCAACTATAAATCCTTACATATCAACAAAGACGGGGGCACCCCAAACAAAGTTTGTAATGGGTGTTGCGTGGATGATCAAAACTATACCCCATCATAATGGTTGCAATGGGGTGTTAGAATGACAAACATTACATCACACACAAGAAGCAATAACAACATCATCCCTTAGATCACATTCCACAATTTGTCCCTAGGCACTTTCCTACACCGGGTCATGCATCTAGCAACAATAACAACAACATATATGTGATACAATGACCCAAGAACCCCAAACATGAAGAAACCACACCCAAATACAAGGACCTCTTTATAGAAACGAGATAACTAAACCAAAAACCCACAAAATGTAACATCCTAAATTTTTGAGAGAAATAAAATTCGAAATTTCGGCAATATAATGTCTAAAAATAGAGGAACATGTCACCCTAAAATAGGGGATAAATTAAACCTGAATCACAGCGATAAAACAAGCAAACCCAAGGGTGTCATCCCATAGCGGGGAATAAAGTATGGCATTTACAACTCAAGTATAATGAAAAATAAAACGACAACCTAATAATCTAGATATGTGCTAACGAGATTAAAGTCGGGTGTCTCTATCCATCAAGTATATCTTCAAAATCAATATATAATGGTCACTATGTCATCCAAAAAGACCGCTCTCGACCCCCAAGGTCGTCCACTCAATCCCGATGAGTCCCACCACTAAGATTACCTGTCGAAAATGACAACCAAAGAAACAAGCGTTAGGCTAAAGCCTAGTGAGAATAATTCAATTAAATTAGAAGGACTAAACCCATTTGAAGTCACGCGAAGGATATAGACATAAGCTAAATCAATAAGTCAAATAAACCATTAGTGATCAAATATGGTACAAATAACACCAATCACATAATGAGCTCAACTCATCTAAGTTTATTGCTTGAAAACATCAAGTCAACCCCTCTAGGTCTATTATTGAGAGTTCCAAAACGAGAACTCTAGCACAAGGGAATTACACCTTACTGCCCATGAGACGCTGCCCGGCCGTATAGGTTCACACCTTACTTATTATGGTGACCCCATGCCTATTCCGTGCTAAATGGTGACCTCAACATCCAAAACAGGATATTGATTACACCGTACCTATGGATCCATTGAACTAAAACCAAATACCAAAACATGTAAACGTAATCCTTATTCATCATGTATGTAAGTCTTGAAAGCCAAAACATAAATATATACAATTATGGTTACCAACATAGGGTCACGACTTCCATCATTTAGGGGACTTTGTAGACATTACTTTATCAACAATATTAACATAAATCATGTTCCATTAGTTAAGGTTTCCATTAATTAATCCAACTCCTAAAACTCACCAAACCCTAATTCCGCTTTGGGTTTACCAAAATCCCATGGAACAAGGGTGGTTTACCAAGTAAGTAAAAGTATGTAGAAGACCATTGTCTTAGTCTACTCCACATTTCTCAAACACTCATATTTAGGTCATAAAACATCATTATTCCCAAAATCCATGTTTTAGGTTGATACAAACAAATCCAATATATGATTAAGAGAAATAGGTGAAAGTTATAACACATAACTCAAGTAAATATGTAGAGCAAAGGTTAAGAAACTCACCTTGTAAAGTTATAGGAAACCCTAGATAATAACAATTGAGGGTAGGATGTAGGAGAGGGCTTGATACTTCAATCCCAATATTCTTAATCACCTTCACCAACCTAATCCAAACCCATTAAATGCATATAAGGATCTCTTATTAGAGTATTAAATGAAAGAGGATGAAACCCTACCTTTTTCTTCCTTCAAAATCGAACCTCCAAAGCACCCACAATGCAAACATTGGAAAAGAGAGGGAAATCCCGTATTAGACCTGCAGATGCCCACCCACGGCTTTGGCCACTGCTATGAAGTCGCGTCGTAGGCCGCACGTGTCCTTACTCCTTATCCCAAAAACTTCCAGTGAGTTACGCGGCTTTGGCCGCGGATTCCGAACCGCGCGGCAGCTCGCGTAAGTCACTGAGTTGCCTTCAAACTCTAAACCTTAAACACTTAAGCTTGGCCAATTTCACGCAATAGAGAACAACATATGAAGTTGGGAGAGAATAAGTATACATTGAATATACATACATCCACAATAGCAAGATTTACGGGTGTTACAATCTTCCCCAACTTGGAAATGATTTCGTCCTCAAAATCTCAGCTAAGAAAACAAGTGAGGATATCTACGCTTCATATCCTCCTCTTCTTCCCATGTTACATTAGTGCCACGATGATGCTTCCATTGAACTTTTACCATAATGAGTTCTTTGTGCAAAGTTTCTTCGTATTCCTTTCAAAAATTGCGTTGGGTTCCTCAATACAACGATTTCTGTAACACCCTGAATTCCGGAAATAGCAACTAATTTAAAATTTTCTAAATACACCAATAAAAGAATCATCTACAACCACAATTTGTTATTTAACCTCAACACACACATTCATTCTATACATACGATTTATAATAAGGACGGGTGCTACTAAAACCCAATAAAAGTCGTTATCTCCAAACTGCGGAAGTCTTCACTAACTTACACTCGGGAGAACTAAGCACATCTCTTCTTGGGACAGCTAGGACCAAACCCCCATCTGGAACCTCATGCACATGCCGACAAATAAAAAGGTTAGGCTTAACCCCTAGTGAGCTCAAGAGTTTTAACATAGAAGAATATATATTTAAAAGAAAGGAATTTAGTCTAAAGCAAGATTTTTCGAAATAATTTACTTTAAAATGGAAACGATACATTTCCCATAATATGCACTTTTAAAGTCGATGCCTCTAAACGCTCATTCTTATAACACTATGCAACGCATAACTCACCCACCCGGGATCATAGTTTGACACTCAGTTTGCGAAAATGTGAATAACACTTCATATCCCAAAACACCCAAAACACGGGCGGGACATAATACTTGACCCTTGAATAGAGGAAAGCAATTCAAAAAGATATGGTACGTCATTGAAAACCTGTACTCGAATTAATACTCACACGACCATAAAATAGAATGAAATCCAATTATTAAAGTATGGACAATTAAATATCCAAAATGCAACAGGACGACAACGGGGGATACCCGTATCCGTTGAGAGCGGAGGAACACAAAAGTATGCCACTCAACAACGTTGATCGCATGACACTTCACGACCCGCGACCCAAGTGCCCCTACGACCTCTTGACAAGTTCACCATGAGAGGTAGTTGACCTTGGTGGCCGTTACAAAGAACTCCACCCCAAAAGGCCCCGGGAACTACAACAAAGGCAATTCCCCAATAATGAAATGACGGGGGGTCACAGTACTCACCGCCCAGGCAGCACTATCCAGACTCAACCCTCCTAGTCCCTCCTTGTCAAGTTTCGGTCATAAAACATGAGTCCCGGAGTCCAACCCCGTACCACCCAATTGACCATCAAATAAGACTGACTTACGTGCCTATGGATCCAATGCAACATAGTCTACAATACACGACTACTCATGAATGACTACAATACTCGAGCCTGTACTTATAATGAATTTGCAATAAAATGCATTGAGATGTAAACCATATTTTTGGACTCTAAATCGAGCCATTAAAACCGGACAAGTGTCCTCAATACTCATTTACGCCAGTACCGAGCTAAAAGGCTCAAAAGCCTTTTGACCAACAGTTAACGTCCTCCAAATAATGAAATGCCTTTAAACAACGTTTATGAAGACACATACCCCAAAGATGTGGTTAACCCAAAACTCAACACGTATTGGGACCAAAGATTTTCCAACGGTTTTATGAATGCAAATATACCCAAAATGCATATAACGTGAAATAGACTTTGTTGGTACCAAAATCATCAAAGATGCATAACCCATGAAACGGACTCTATTTGTGCAAAATTGCTAGGAACCTAAATATGAGCATTTTATGAGGTTAACACAACCAAAGTTTACCAAATATGAAAACTTATCAAAATACTCACACTTTGACAAATACCAAGGAAAACACCTTGTTACTTCAAAATACACATTTTGGCATGTACACCGTTTTAACAAATCAACTTGAACTCACCTCGCTAAATTTAGGCTAAATCTAGATTTTCCCCCAACTATAGCTCCTTTGAAGAACACTTAGATTTTCAAGACCAAACTTCCAAAACCTAGATCCATACATATTCAACCATAAATATACATAATCAACCACAAATAATCGTTTCCCAAACCATGAACATGAATACCTCAACTAATACCGAAACCCTAACTTTCATAACCGAAGAGGATAGAAGATTACCTTAACCCAAGCTTGAATCCACCAACCAAAACATTTCCAATTCACCAAAATGGCCACAAAACTCCAATCTATGAAAGGAAGCACAAAGGGTGGATGAAACCCTAGAAAACTTGGTGAAGAAGATGAAGTGGGAGAGATGAGGAGCTTACCACCACAAAATACTCTTGTATACTCCAATAGACCTCCAATATCTTGCTAGATCCTTGAAGATCTCTCAAAAACGAAACCGTAGCACTTTGAATAACCCAAATCGGAGCTAGGATGAGAAAGATATGAAGAAATGAAGTTTGAGGCTGA
The DNA here is from genome assembly GCA_954870635.1 of Arctium minus. Classification (NCBI taxonomy): domain Eukaryota; kingdom Viridiplantae; phylum Streptophyta; class Magnoliopsida; order Asterales; family Asteraceae; genus Arctium; species Arctium minus. The sequence continues at coordinate 8,649,679 of OX941094.1, read as the reverse complement.
AAATCGTGATTTTAACACCCTGATACCTCCAGGCGATTGTACCGAGAGTTTTCGGGCTCTGGCGATTGTGACAGGCGATTTTGACAGTGTCACAATCGCCGGGCACTATAGTCGAGTACGTATCGACACTGTTTTGGCCATAACTTCTTCGTTATAGCTCCGTTTTTGCTCCGGAAAGAACCGTTGGACTCGTAATTGAATCCTTCATCTATCTAAACTATAAAATATAGGATTCAAGTCCAAAATTAAATATCTTATTTTTCCTTGATATATCGGTTTCTGTATTAACTTGAATTGATACCTCTCGAAACTTGGGGTGTTACAATCCTCCCAACCTTAAAAGAGATTTCGTCCTCGAAATCTGGAATCACCAAGCACCCAACATTCACATTTGAAAGATCTATTGATTCCCTATCCCAAGGGATGCCTTCATAAAACTTCACCTCATATACGGACCCGATTACATTCCGGTTGAGGTTTTCGCTGAGTTTCTCATAACGTGCCGTTACAAACTAAATCTCAACGTTCAATATATTTTACCGACGTCAGGATGAACGTTGAGTCATTGATTAATCATTTTCTTTCTCGATAATTCTCGGTTGCCTCCCAACCTTAGATTTCTCATAACACACCGAAAGCAACTTACGACCTTATCTAGACATTTCCACCAAGAATACCTCAAAGCAAACCTTTCTCTTAGATACCTCTAAATGCGACGCGTCATGGTCTCCTAAAAAAAACGATTGGTACTTAAAGTCTACCTCGACATTCCCACCAAATATATCCAAAAATCATCACCATTTATCCTTCATTTAAATTACATCCCCGAAATGACAATACTTCCCATGATCCAACCGGGGTACCTCCCAAACATTCCTAGATCCATTGACTCCAAGAAAACAAGTCGACGCCTAGGACTACACGGTGACTTCGAAAACGTGGACATCCCGTCCAAGATTTCATTCCAGACGGATGATCGCACTAGGGTTGACACCTAATAGAGTGCTAAAATTTCCATTTATTACAATTTATCATACGGACCATAAGAACTTCCTTTGATCGCGGAGCCTACTAAGACGATACACCATCGACCTATATCATGATGTCACACCGACGAGCAATCCCACCAAATCAAACTCCATTTAAGTGCAGGTAATCACACAAGACCTTATCCCGCATGGTTACCGAATTATAAAATCACCTCTTAACTAACTGGAAAAGCTTAAACATACCAACTCCATTAACCATGCGTACCCAGATTCAAAACTGAAATCCAAAATCCAAGACTGACCGCGAGTCGAATCATCTGACGCTTCAAATCACAAGGACTCTATTAGTCCCTATTTACAACTTCTTTCACTACAGGGCTTAAATCTATATGCCTAATGAGTTCAAGGTTTTCAACTAACAGACCAATTTAAGCTTTCATAAGAACTTTTAAATACGTACGCTTTATAACGATAATTGGTCGTGCAGTAAAATCCACTACCGATCATTCGATAGGTTTCAAGGTTGATTATCAATACAGCGCATAAGAAACTATTTCCAAAACTCTTTTGTTCAGTACATAAGTTAGTAAGAGCACTAATAAAGCATGCGCAACAATTCACACCATAATGTAAGAATAGGCTCCTGCACCACAACACCTGCAAATAAAGGTTTGTACAACTCAAAAGAGAAATTCACAACTTAAATTTAAAAAAAATCCTTCCTCTTTAATCAAAAGACGTTGTGGTCTAAAAATTATCAACGATCCCAAACACATTAGTTTAATCCTCAAAGCTTGGTAAAATAGTGGAAATACAAATAAAGTTTCAAATCGAGATTAAAGCTTCAGATCGTACAGATAAACACCTTTGACCAAAAAGTGACTGCAACGATATAAACATTGCTAACTCAATAAATGCATTGCGGAAATTTCTAACGGTAAAAGTAATCGATTGCAATATGAACAGAACAGAAGTCCTGTTTGAATTGATGTAAATCTTTTATATATTTACTCATACCGACGTTATAATTAAATCCAAATGCAAATAGTATGCAACGATTGTCATTTGTATAAAGCCCAAAGATAATTTGCATGGTAAGGGGTTTTCCCCAAAACAACATGTAGGAATGACGTTGTTTAACAAAACTCATAAATTGACGCACGCAATAATGTATATGCACACGTTCCCAAAATTATTTACGCGACGCAAAAGACGTAAGATGAGACATCATAAATTCAACTGAATATTCGCAAAACTCATAAATGCTAAAATCAAGTGGTATCAAAATTTCCATTTTTCAACAAGGTGTGGAAGACGGCAATATGGCTAGAATATTAAACTTTTAAGAGTTTCCTCTTTTGAATGCAATGAAAGGTAAAATGACACCTTTTAACAAAATTCACATGGGACACGACGCCAAATAACTCGTAAGCTTAAAAGAAGTAAAATTAAAACTCATGCATGAAAAGACATCGTATAAAACAATACTCCATGAAATTTCAACCAAATTCACACAAACTAAAATTCTCAAGAAATTCCGACTCAACATGTGGGAATAACTTTTCCTTTAAAACCATTGACATATGTGGAGGAGATCCAATGTCTAGGTTAAAATCTCATAGCTACTTGCTCAATACTCAAATACATTAAAACATGGAGATTACAATATCCGCAACTAGCGTTAAACAAGAGACGTGAATAAAAAGATTTTTGATAACAATTTGCAGTTACGTGCAACAAAACATTTTCATGAATGCTTAAGCTCACAGTTTAAAATCTGATGCGTGTTAAATGCTCTACCAAAACTTTATAATATAAACCACCTTTTGTTTTACGAACATAAGAAACAATTTATGCAAATTTATTTCGGAAATAAATTTAGTGCATGAATTTGATCGGCACTTGGCATCATAGGACTACCCTTTCCAACAACCTGACAGACTATCGTCCTTCGGATGCATCAAACGTCTTAAAGTCACAATCTCAATAATTTGATAAACTTACGAATTCTCCTTGAAATAGAATCGGTCTAACAACCTTATATCTCTAATCCAATCGATAGCTCTGACCTCAAGACGATCAACTTAGTGCATTCACCATGCTTACCGTCACTCCAAGTGACGAAGGCTAAAATCATCAGTTCCTTCTAATGGCTACCCATATAGAAACTATTTCACTACCCCGACGGTTATCATACCAAGGCAGTTCAAACATACACACGTAACTCGTAGGTTCACCATATCACTGGCCAGGTGCTATTATGAACGTACTGTACATGATCATCCTTGCCATTCTCGGCGTGATTCCCGTTCTTAGTGGTTCCACTCACCTCGACTTATCAAATATTAAAGTGCCTAATGGTGTGATCTCACATTCAACGCTTAAAAATTACGTTAGTTTGAGTCTAGGCATTCTAAATCAACACCTAATTTTCTCAAACCTAAGCTCTGATACCAACTTGTAACACCCTGAATTCCGGAAATAGCAACTAATTTAAAATTTTCTAAATACACCAATAAAAGAATCATCTACAACCACAATTTATTATTTAACCTCAACACACACATTCATTCTATACATACGGTGGATGAAACCCTAGAAAACTTGGTGAAGAAGATGAAGTGGGAGAGATGAGGAGATTACCACCACAAAATACTCTTGTATACTCCAATAGACCTCCAATATCTTGCTAGATCCTTGAAGAGCTCTCAAAAACGAAACCGTAGCACTTTGAATCACCCAAATCGGAGCTAGGATGAGAAAGATATGAAGAAATGAAGTTTGAGGCTGAAAATCGCGATTTTAACACCCTGATACCTCCAGGCGATTGTACCGAGAGTTTTCGGGCTCTGGCGATTGTGACAGGCGATTTTGACAGTGTCACAATCGCCGGGCACTATAGCCGAGTACGTATCGACACTGTTTTGGCCATAACTTCTTCGTTATAGATCCGTTTTTGCTCCGGAAAGAACCGTTGGACTCGTAATTGAATCCTTCATCTATCTAAACTATAAAATCCAGAATTCAAGTCCAAAATTAAATATCTTATTTTTCCTTGATATATCGGTTTCTGTATTAACTTGAATTGATACCTCTCGAAACTCGGGGTGTTACAATTTCCCTCATCAACTCTAATTTCGGAGAGTGGGATAACACTCTCCTCCTCCGCTAGACATTTGCGAAGGTAGCACACATAGAATGTATGGTGGATTCCACTCAATTCCGAAGGGAGTTCCAGTTGGTAGGCTTGAATCCCTACCCTCTTAATCACGGTGAATGGTCCAAGGAAACGGGGACTTAACTTCCCACACTTTCCGAACCAAATGATCTCCTTGCAAGGGGACACCTTCAACATAACCCGGTCTCCCACTTGGAACTCTATCGGTCGTCTCTTCTTGCCGGCATAACTTTTATGCCGGTCTTGAGTTGCCTTCAAACGTTCGCGAATACCTTTCACTTTGTCCGCCATCTTTTGCACAATTTCGGGTCCTACAAACTGCTTCTCTCCCGCTTCGAGCCAACACACGAGAGTTCGGCACTTGCGACCATATAAATCTTTAAACGACGCCATCCCAATACTTGAGTGGTAGCTATTGTTGTACGTGAACTCCACCAAAGGTAGATGCAAGTCCCAACTACCCCCGAAGTCGATCACACAAGATCTTAACATGTCTTCTAGAGTCTGAATTGTCCTCTCGCTTTGGCCGTCAGTTTGGGGATGGTAGGTCGTGCTCAACTTCACTCGCGTGCCCAATTCCTTTTGCAATCCATCCCAAAAATGCGACGTGAACCTACTATCGCGATCCGAGACAATAGATAATGGTACGCCATAAATTTCATAAAAACTAAATCAAGTTAAGAACAACCAGAAATTATAACTCAAAATCGAAGATCAATCTAAGAAAATCCCAACTCAAACTCAAGAACAATAAAAAAAACCTAACTCACCACACCATGTTCGATTTCTTGGGTCGATTATGGGTTCGAAGAACACCTTCATCCCATATCCGATTTATGGGTTCGATTTCTTGGTTTGATAAAACTCATATTGTGAAACAATATTTTAGTATTCCACATTACATTTTACGCCATTTTGATTTATTTTCACATTGTGAAACAACAGTACATTGTTTCACCATGTGAAACAACACTACATTGTTTCTCATTAACAACATTGTGTTGTTCCACAATATGAAACAACAGTCTTTAGTGTTTCACATCACATTCTATGTCAACTTTTGTTTTATTTTGTTTTCAAATAGTGTAACAACACTACATTGTTTCACCTTGTGAAACAAATATTTATTGTTTCAGTTTAGCGACATTATATTATTTCATAATATAAAAGAACACTACATTGGTTTCACCATGTGAAACAGCAGTACATTGTTTCACATTAGCAACATTGTGTTGTTTTACAATATAAAACAACATTTTAATGTTTCACATCAAATCACATTTCACTTCAACTCTTGTTTTCAAAATTGTGAAACAACACTACATTGTTTCATCTTGTGAAACAACATCTTATTGTTTCAATTTAGCGACATTATATTGTTTCACAATATGAAATAAAACTTTAGTGTTTCACTTTGACATCACATTTTACATCAACTATGTTTTATTTTCATAATTTCAAACAACACTAAATTTGTTTAATTTGAGTTTCATTGTTTATTCATCGTGTGAAATAAAACCTTGGTGTTTTCAAAATTTCAGGTGCTGTTTTAATTACCATATCTTTATTTTACTATATTTTCTTTTATCGTGTGATGTTTTCTTATTTAAAATAGTCAAATATATTTTATAAAGATATATGTTTTTATATACATTACCATTAAATAATGTATATGTGATAAAGTAAGCGAGTAAAAAATTTAAATTAATAATACAATCAACTAATGAAATATAAAAGATTATTATCAATTAATGGAAATCAAAATATTTTATTATTACATATAAATTACATCGCATAAGATTGAATAAAAATAAAATAATAATCGATTCTAAATTTTGATATCTATAAAAAGGGGAAGTGAAAAATAATCAAGAAAATGAAAAATTACCATCACGTCCTTCTTTAATTATAAATGGAACATTATTAAAGTTGTTAGATTGGAGTGATTAGATAGTTGAGATTGGTTCTTAAGGTTCTCAACATTTTTGTGGTTCTTATTTGATTACCGTTATATATATATTTCGAACAGGAGGAGTACGCCATGATAATGTGTCTTAATCCATATCTCAGGGTTAGGCGCCGATGAGCACACGTGGTGGAAGTCATTAGTTCGAGCCTGATTATTCCTAAACCCAATGTGAGTTTTTATATTTTGATTTGCTACCCTGTCGTAATTGAATGTGAATGGATAAAAGACTTATGGATAACGTTTTAAAACCCGGTTTTTTGGTCGACCCGATGTGGTGACCGGGTCACGATTCAACCGGTTCAACCACCGGGTCAACCAAACACATTAAAAAAGCACGCATAAGTATAAGTTTTTCATCAATTCAAACACATCAAAACGAAACATAACGAAACCAAATCATGGATCTTGAGACATTGGAGTGTTAAATGCATCAAGCTCACGATCGTTTGTTATTGAAATTCACTATCAACTTCATTGTCATCAACAACATGGTTTCTTTCTACAATATCAAATAAACAAAATATTAATGTCATGTAAAAAGCTAATAATAAGCTACAATTACACCACCAAATTAATATATATAGAAATAAAAAAAATGTCACATTGCGTTTGAGAAGCCGGTTCGTACTCTTGCTCGTCAAACATATTTTCTAAATCATTGTAATCAAGTTCTCCTTCCGGTTCTTCTTCGACTACCCAAAAGTTCGTCTTATCAATGCATTTTTAATCAATAGGATCATAAGACCTCTTATCAATCTTGAGTCTACAAAAACATTCACAAAAAGAATAAAACATAACTTGTAAAAATAAAATGACATTGCTATTATTAAATATTTTACTACAATATAACGTACCTATTTTGTAAATATCTTTTTTACCAGGTTAACCGGGTTTTTATCGGTTCGTTACGACCGGTTCAACCAGTTTTTTGATAAAACCGTCCGGTTCACTCCGGGCCACAAATTGCCATAAACCCGGTCGCAATTGACCCGCACTCTTCCTCGGGTCTCAGTTCAACCAGTCGGGTCAACCCGGTTTTGTAAAGCATTGCTCGTGGGATTGACGTGAGGGGGCAGAGATGACTATATTTCTAGGAGTTGATTTTGTGTATTTTGAAATTTTTAGACAGTTATCAAACCAATTGTAAATAATGTTGACAGTAAATTTTGAATCCGATTTAATCCACATCATTAACATAAATTTAATAATCTACACAAATGGTTAAGATTGACTTGTACGGTTTGTAACATTTAGACAATTTGTATTTGTTATGGGTTTCTGCAATTATTATATAATAAACTAGCAGTGTACCCGTTGCAATGCAACGGGGTGTAAATCTTATTTGTAAACCAATTTGTTTTTACAACAAAGAATTAAAGAATGTTTTGACAACAAAGATCTAAACTAAATCGTTCTTACCAGCAAAATTAACGCAGCCAAACAAACATGCACATTCAACATGGTCTTATTGACATGTGGTAGTCTCGGTTGGTTCCATCATCCGTGAGCAAGATTGGATGAGATTGTTACCCCAATATGTTAGGTGAAATTGTTGAGTACCTACCGATTAGCGTTTACCAAGTAAACATTAGATAAATAGCTCATAAGCTTTACAAGAAACCATTTATGTCTAGATACATCCCACCCGCATTGATATTAAACAAACACGTAATCGGTCATTAATAAAAGCAATATAATAATTAATTTGAAGTAATGGAAACTATTACATAAAAAGGTCAATTAACATTAAAAGTTTTTAATTTATTTTTTAAGATAAGCCAAAATATGAAGTATGGATACTATCTGTAAATTCATAGTAATTCATGAACTTTGGTAGTAGATAAAATTTGTTCAAAGATTACACATATAACATAGATCTGCTTCTCCATCAAATGGTTGAGATCTTTAAAAATCCTAAATATTCCTCACCAACCAAACATAAACACATCACAAACATAACATTTGACCTCCTTAAGGGGCAGAAGAATCATCATTCTTGTTGTTACTGATGTCTCCCAGTGAAATCCATAACTTAATCACAACCAAAATGACAGTAAGCAGTCGTCTTCTGATACCTATAGTTCCCACCCCTCTTCAGATCAAGAATGATGGCCATCATACCAGGCCTGAAATTAAAGTTCTCCTTGATAAGAACAAGGATATCCGTATCCGGGACCAATCCAGTCTTGTATTTGTCCACAAAAACAGATAGCAACTCAGCCGCACCAATAGCACAAGAGACCTGAATGATGCACCTGCGTGCAAGTACAAAAACCACCACTCTTGAATTAATCCCATACATATGAGCACCAAGTTTGAAAAGTTCATATGCTAAACCTAAACAGAAAATAAAAATAATATAAAGGCAACTACATTTAGGACCATAATCCTCGAAAAACATCACAAGTGTTGGGGTGCAACAAAATTACAAACTTAGTCGATGAGTATTATCCTTCTCATCACGAATGATTCACTTGCAAAGTGTAGATAAGATTAAAAAAAAACTTAATAGAAGATATTGATTCACTTTGCAAGATAATGGTTGGTGACCCATTAGTTTACCAATTTGCAGTGAATTGTAGACGTTACCCCTTCCTTCCCATTACAATGGATTGAAGTATCATTACCCATATCTTTGCAACATAGGTTGGTGATTACTTACCTTTTTGACTGTCCTCATAAATAAAATATTCATGATGATCTTCCAAACCTCTTTTATAAATATTCTAAATCTACAATATCATTGATTAATATAAAGAAAAAATAAACACAAATATAGATAACAAAATACACCCTTACCCAATCAGGTACTAAGAAATGAGAATCCAAAGAAGTAATATTAGAAAACTCAAGAAATAACGATGAGGAGCGGATTACAAATTATATCACCCAAATAAGAAAACGTAAGATAAAGCAAAATGAGACAAATCAAACAACAACACATCTGGAGGGTTAGATATTAAACAACAATAAAAGAAAAAAAAGGCGCAAAAGCAACAAGGGATATTTGGGAATTGGGATGGGTCACACCTGAGTTTGGATACACATCTGCAGGGTTACATATCATGCAGCAACAAAGTGTTATTCTTGTTCTATTCATGATTGTTGTTGATCATTACAACATCAATGGTTTAAGATCAGGATTTAGGGTGTCCTGCTCCAATCAACCAAGAACTACAACAAAAAAAAATCGTTAAATATTGATTGGGCAGATTCTGGTCCCCGAGTATGTTAAAAGAGGGTTTACCTTGATGAATGCAAAAACCACAAGAAACTACATTAAGTGAATCCCTTGATGAATGCAAAAACCACAAGAAACCATAAAGAACAAACAAGTTTGAAAATCCAAGTACCTTTATATGGAATCATCATAGACCCATCATGCATATATCACCGTAGGAGGTGCAAAGGACTAAGATAAACAAATAGTTCCTGTAAATAGATAAACAATACATTTATCAACAAAATTTGTTAAACAAAATAAACCCCCAAAAATATAAATGAACTTATATCATCCAAGAAAATTTAGGAACACAGAAGAAAATTTATGAAACAGAAGATTAGAGATAAATCGAATGGAACTTAAAGATCAATAAATCGAACCATAATATAAATCTAACAGTAACAAAAACAAAGAAAAAGGAAGCATAAGTCAAAACATAAAGGGTGCGTTTGGTACGCAGACAGGACAGGACAAGACAGAACAGGACAAGAGTCCAACGTTTGGTACGACATGATATGACTGGACAGAACAAGACAGGACTGGTTAAAATGATCAGTTTACCACTGATTAGTTGTTTAGTGTTTTTTTTATGAAATAACAAATCAAACCAACACCATTGAAACACAAAGACCACATTTTCAAACACACCATTCACAAATTAGCATCAATTGTTTTGATAAAAAGCTACTAAAAAATCGATACCAAACATTGATTACCAAACTACTAAAAAACCCAGCAGAAAATCGATTACCAAACATTGATTTTTACAGCAGCAGAAATTGAAAAGATGGAAACGATGAGCAAAAACTTCAATCGATTAACAACGACACTCGATTTACCTGTCGATGAACAAAAGAATATACATAATCGATTAACAGAGAATCGATTTACCTGCCGATTAAGAAAACCACGAACTCGATGAGAAAACCCTTCAGAACTCGATGAGAAACCCGTGAAATCGATTGAGAAAAACCTTCAGTTGGAGAATCTGTGAATCGATTGAGAAAAACTTCAGAAATCGATTGAGAAAAACTTCAGAAATTGATTGAGAAAAATCGATTGAGAAAAACTTTAGAAATCGATTGAGAAAAATCGATTGAGAAAAACTTCAGAAATCGATTGAGAATCGATTTACTTGTCGTTGAGAATCTGTTCTAGATGGAGACTACGATGAGAATGAGACGATTGTGAAAGATTTACCTGAGGATTTCGATCGAACAGATGAGATGCTTCAATCGATCGAGAAAGATGAAAGATAGCCGCTACATGAGGATTTCGATCGAACCAGATGAGATGCTTCAATCGATCGAGAAAGATGAAAGATAGCCGCTTTCAAGATGGAGCGTATATTAGGTTTTAATTTTCAGGGGTAAATAGGTAAAAAATTACCTTGTTCCATTTAGTTCTAGGGGGTGAGGGTGAACTCACTTGTCCCACTCTTGTTCTAGTGTGTTCTAGCGTGTTCCACATTAGGACACGCCAAACGTGGGACAAGTCTGTCCTGTTCTGGCCTGTTCCACCCTGTCCTGCGTACCAAACGCACCCAAAAGGAACCCAAAGAAACAAAGAAAAGGAACAGATATGAGATGAGAAGGAAACATTAAAAAAAACATACTAGAAGTAGAGACAACGACAAAAAGGCAAGGGGCAAACCATATATCTTCACATATAGAATGTGAATCGCTTCTCAAGACTCTGAAACACCATTTTTCAGAAATTGATTGAGAGAAGTTTATTACCTGAGCAGAACCCTAGAACGATGGTCGACGATCGAGAGAAGAGAGAAGAACTGATTGAGAAGAAAGAACCGAATCGATAAACAGGAGGAGCTTAGAATGATGGTCGACTCTGAAACACCATTTTTCAGAAATTGATTGAGAGAAGTTCTATTACCTGAGCAGAACCATAGAACGATGATCGACGATCGAGAGAAGAGAGAAGAACCGATTGAGAAGAAAGAACCGAATCGATAAACGCCGATTGAAACGGGATGTGATGGATATTAATCGATAAACAGGAGGAGCCTGAATCGAAGAGTCGTCTTGGAAGGAGTAGCAGTATGAATCGACACATTGATAAACGGGAGAGAGATATAACCTAATCGACAATATGGGTTGAATTGATGCATTAAAAGTGTTGTACATAAAGCTTAAAAAGTTGTAAAGTTGAAAATTAAGTAATGTGGCTTTAAATGGTGGTACATAAAGCTTAAAAGATTGTATTTAAGAAAAGTAGGCTAAATGCTTTATAAAGTAGTATAGATAAATAAAATCAATTGTTTCAAAAACAAATTTTCTTATATTTTCAAGCACCCAATGATAAAAACCTAAAGCACCCTCATCGACTAGGGTTTTGGCTTTCTGTATACTGCTCCAAACATCATACACACACAGAAATTTGGAAACGAGAAATGTGGCGATCGAAGGTAATAGCAGCACGAAGAGTTCGATCAATTCACAAAAATGCAGCCAGTGGATTCTCATATTCTACCTCAAATTTCCAACAACTGCATTCTAAGGTACACAATCCTCAAACCCTAGCATCCTATCGCCATTCTGATCCGAAAATTTTCAAATCCATAGCTTTATTTCCACAATTAAATGCTATTAGATCCTTTAGTTCAAGTTCAATAGATTCAATTACGGATGTTGAGGTTAGTACTGATAACCACAATGATGTAATTGGCGATGGAAATGAAAACACTGATGGATTTAGTATTGAAGAGATGTGGAAGGATGGTATTGATGAGGTTAACAGCGTGTTAGAACCGGATGTTTTCGATTCGGGAAATAGGGAGTCTGTGGAAGTTGTTGATGATGAAGTGAACGAGGTTGATATTAAGGAATTAGATAGTGTGTTATCTCTTCTTAAGAGAAGAGATGGTGATTTTGATGTTGTTAGTGGGTCTTTAGAATCTAGCCTTGATGAGATGAATTTGAATCTGGGTGACGAGTTTGTCGTGCGGGTGCTGGAAACTCCGCGTGTTCCAGGGGAGAATTTGATTGCGTTCTTCAAGTGGGCTGCAAGCGGTAAGAATCAGGAAGTGTTCTCTGTTACAGCGAGATCTCTTGATGCTCTTGTGAGGGCTGTCTGTACGGAGCTAAGAAAGAAGGTTGCCTATAGTTTGTGGGATTTGGTTAAGGAGCTCGGTGAAAAGGAGAACAGTGTTGTGACCACCGAGATGCTTAATGCTTTGATATCTTTGTTTTCAAGATTGGGTAAAGGGATGGCTGGGTACGAGGTGTTCAACAAGTTTGGAGATTTCTCGTGTGCAGCAAATGCAGATTCTTATTATTTTACCATTGAAGCTCTTTGTAGGCGATCTATTTTTGACCGTGTTGGTTTAGTTTGTGAGAGGATGCTTAGTGAAAACAAACTGCCGGAAACAGGAAAGGTCGGGAATATCATATATTATTTATGCAAAGCTGGGATGGTGAAAGAAGCTCATTCTGTTTATTTGTCAGCAAAAGAGAAACAAAGATACCCAGCTCAGTCATCTGTTAACTTTTTGATTAGTTCTCTCTGTGATCGAAAGAAGAATGATCCCAATTCTGTTCACTTGGCATTGAAGATGTTGGAGGATTTCTCTGGTGGAGAAAAACAGAAATATGCAATCAAGCAGTTTTCTTGCGTCATTCAGGGGTTGTGCAGAATTAATGATTTTGAGGGAGCAAAAGCTTTGTTGTCCAAAATGATTGAGGCTGGTCCGCCTCCTGGAAATGCAGTCTTCAATACGATTATAAATGCCCTTTCTAAGTCAGGAGATATGGCAGAAGCTATAAAGATAATGAGGATGATGGAAGCTAGGGGACTCAAGCCTGATGTGTTTGCTTACAGTGTGATCATGAGTGGCTACGCAAAGGGTGGTGAAATGGAGGAAGCGGCCAAAATGTTGGCTGAGGCAAAGAAGAAGCACTGCAAGCTGACCCCCGTGACTTATCATACAATTATTCGTGGGTATTGCAAGCTTGAGCAATTCGGAAAGGCTGTGAAATTGTTGCAAGAGATGGAAGAGTATGGGGTTCAACCTAATACTGACGAGTACAATAAGTTGATCCAATCTCTTTGCTTGAAGGCTGCTGACTGGGGAATGGCAGAGAAGCTCATGGAGGAAATGACAAGGAAAGGTTTACATCTGAATGGGATCACAAAATCACTTGTACGAGCAGTTAAGGAGTTGGAAGAAGAGGCAGTGGGGACAAAAGTAGTAAGTGTCGAAACATAAGCTTGTATCAGCAAGTTTTTAGTAGTTGATCTGTACCATGAAGAAGGTATGTCAAATCTTCTATTTTGCTTTTATCTTTACAAGGCTCAGCAGAAAAGGCTTTGCAACAAAGATTTCCCCCTTAAGTTAGATTTTGCTATTCTTTCCCATGCAATAGGTTGAAAGAGAAAACTATACAAAAAAAAAAAAAAGATTTGTTGAAGGCCAGCAGAATAGTAGTTCTCCCTTCTCTTTTCATGCAGCTTTAGCTTTTAACCACTAAAACAATAACAAGAGCAGTTGTTTTTCTTTACTGTTGGTCGGTATGTTCATCTGTTTGCTCTTGGCTTTCCATGAACCATTTTTTGTGAATCAAAGTTTTGTTATTTTGAGGTACTTCTCTGGTTTGTCTTTTTGTGTGCCCTTAAGTCATTTTCTTGTTCTATTTGATGGCTTGCTGTCCAAAAAAGTTCAAAATTAGTGAGTAAGAATGAGACCCATTTTGACCCAAAGTGTTTCGTCATGATTGTCCCAGCTCCACAACTGTGCAGTTGGACACTGCTTCCTTACCACTTGGACCCTTTCTGAATCATCCACCCTGTAGAAATGAGCAAAGAGTGGATTACTTGCTCTTCCATTTTACCTAACTTGATCATTCGGGCTTACCTAGCTTGATGTAACAAAACAGCTCTTCGGGGGTATAATTTTGTGTGATTCATCTAAACCTAGCTTGCTTCGTTAAGCTAACTGGCAAGTTCCTTGGGATGTTTGTCCAGATATATATACAGATTGAGGGTATTTTCAGACACTTTCCGACATACAAACTCTGTCATGCATGTACAAGATAGAGTTCGATACCGAAGACATTCCAAATAACCCTTGTCCTTTATTGATTTATTTACAATGATAATATTCAGTTAACAAGTTTCAAATGTTTCTACAAACAAGTCTTCAGAAGAGGACTCGTATGTATGCTGCCAAAGCTTAGAGTCTCTAAGGGGCTGTTGTTCGGTTTGTTTTGCATGAAGTCTGTATAGATAAAGTTGTCTGTATGTATAAAGTTGTTTGCAAGCATTTAGAAAAATTGTTCGGTTGTTAAATTGAATAAACAATCCGAATGATATAAATGACTATTTTACCCTTTGGTTTATGATAAACGACATCAGTAGATCAAATTTTACAAGCAGCAACATTTGTAGATCAATCTTGGTACATCAAACACTCGTATCATGAACAACAAACAAATAAAGAAACCAGGTGTTGATTTACATGAAACCTCGAATAAAAGAAATCCTAAATCAATGAATCCTAAACAAAACAGATGCTAAATAATCGATGAAACCCCAAGTCTTGATGGCGATGCTTAGAACATAATTGGTGACCGGCAACAGAACCCTAAATAATCGACAGAAAAGGGTTTAGAACCTTATATAATCGTCAAACTGTAAATAATCGACAAAAAATCTAATGTCTTTTGGGTTTAGAACAGAATATCTGATGTTTTTTTGACAAAAAAAGGTTTAGAACCCTAAATAATCGACAGGAAAGGGAAGTGCGTTTGAGGAGCGCATCTGCCTTGCGTTCTGGTAGAAGAATTGGTGACCGGCGCCAGGCGCAGGGGTGGAAGAAGGGAAGAAGAAAGGGTGTGTGGTGAGGTGTATACGAGAGTAGCAGATGAGAAGAGGAGGGCATATAGGGAATAAAGGGTTGAACAAATGGCTGGGCCTATACGACTCCCTTTTTCGGCTGACTGATTGAGTCACCGACTTAATGATTAAGCCAGAAATGAACAGTAAATAAGCTATATGGGCTATTAAGCCCATTAAGCCAATAGCAAACAATCCTTAAGCTTTACCGATGCCGGACGAGTAAGGTCATGCATGCAATTGACAAGTTTATTACAAGTCCAGAGATTAAGAGTTCTCATAAGTTTTGTCATATGGATGTTAGGGACATGTAGTATTTCCTTCCTGCAGGTTCATCTAGCACCTCTGTATTCCAAATAGTCAAGATTGAAAGGTCAGCCTCCCTGC
Organism: Arctium minus; assembly: GCA_954870635.1. NCBI lineage: Eukaryota > Viridiplantae > Streptophyta > Magnoliopsida > Asterales > Asteraceae > Arctium > Arctium minus. The sequence goes on along the minus strand of OX941094.1, from coordinate 8,634,083 downwards.
AACTCTAGTTGTAACCAAAGGGTCATTTGCCTAGCGGTATCTGAGTTACTGGTAGACTTAACCTCCCTCCTGACTTCACCAAAGATGAAACCGTGTATAAATATTTTATACTTTAACCTGTTGTTATACCCTTGGGCCTTGACATATTTTATCATACCGAATAACATATACATCAGTTACCAATTGTTGTGTACCTTTATGTTATTCGACATGCGCGAAAAATACACACACATGCTTTTTGCATATTATCATACATTTCTAGTAACTCAGGCCAAGGGTATGCTAGATTCTTTCTTTGGAACTCTTGGACCTGCTTATAGATAGGCAAGGACTGGGTTTACTCGGTCCTAGGAAGTCCAGGCCAAAAAGAATCTTGCAACCGGTTCTTGGAAGCCAAGACCGGTCCTTAAGTGCGCCGAATTCACTCTCTCAGGCCCGGGCCGGGCCAAAACCGGTTGCTACTGGTCCTTTTATTTATTTATCTATTGTGTAACATAATAAAACAAATGAAGAAGTTGTGTTCGTGATTATTGGTGAACGAATGTTACGAACACGATCGTATGTTGGATTATAGACAATGTTATTGAATCAATTCAATTTCAATAACCCGTGAAAATGTATACGGTTGATAATCGACACTCTACATGATTAAAGCCCGATCAGTCTTCTCTTTAGGACCAATTTGCATTCGATTGTTTTAGTACTATGCCTTTGGTGCAATATTTCTCATGCACAATGTGAACATAAAGTTTTCATGGACCGTTAGTAAATGCCAACATCGTTGCATTCAATTACGACGAAGTTTAAGTTTTTCCGAACCATTGCTTTACAGTTGTGTTTGGCTTTAACTTGGTAATTTCTTGAAGTGGTTGACGGGCCGGTCCAAAATGTGCGTCACCGAGAGGCTAAACGTTATAAGATTATTATTAAATCATATCATGTAAAACTCCCAACTCATTTTAGCAACAAAAAGGTCTAATCACGACCAAAATGCTTTTAGGTGCAGTATATGCTACAATGTTTTATTTGACACATAATTTTATAAAATTGGTTCATTACTATTTAAATATTTATCTAAGAAAGAAACGTTTGATGATTTCTTGATGCTTATTCAATAAATCATCAAATTGCCTATGGCGTGTAGCTCAGTTGGCAATGGGAACAGGTCCTGGGTTCGAGCCCCCCCCCCTCCGGCTAGCCCGAGTAGGCAGGGTCAGGTATGGGGCTGGTCAGGGTTGCCGATATCAACCTTTTGCCATATAAATCATCAAATTTTGCCAGCATATTGATTTTGGAAAAGTAAGCGGTTTACAAAAAGAAAACATCTCGATCTAAGTGAAAAATTATGAAACCATAAGGACGTTACTACATATCAAATGGTCATTGGCTCAATGGTACCTGGATTACCGACAGAGTCCAGCCTCCAGAAGGTTAAAGGTTCAAATCTCACCAAAGATGAAAAGTGTGTATGAGTATTTGTCGAATATAAATTCATGTATTTTTTTAAAAAAGGGATGTTACTAGATCTACATGCATACACAAGTCATATTCTAAATAACTCTAGCTAATGGAGTCTTGCTCGATAAATAACCTTGAAAAAATAAGTAACTTGAAAAAAATATCGATCCGAGTTAAGAGTGAAATTTATAGCCTCACGAAGATGTTACTACATGCATACACGAGTTTCACTTAACAGACCAAAAGTTTTAAGCAACTTTGCCTACAGAATGTTAAAAAGGCCGTCTATAATCATCTATCTATCATAGAAATGAAATAAAAAGAGATTTTAATCCTAACCAACTTGATCTTGTTGCGCCTGACATACAATAATTGTCCTAGCTCTACCGTATATTTTGTGTACTGCAATTGGTGCATTGATCTTTGCAGTGTTAATGCTTTTTGCTGGTTGGTTTTATTATCATAAATCTGCTTTGAAAACTGGCTTGGTTTTAAGATGTAGAATCTCTGTTGAATCACCATTTAGCGGGCTACTAGGAAGGATCGAATAAGTAAGGAAATTGAAACCGTAAGTCCGTAATGACTGAAAATATAACAAATGAACTGTATGAATGATATCAAATAATTACACCATAATATAGAGACAAAAAATATAGGCTTGTGGCACACTTGTTAAGATGGGGATGTAGTGGAAATCCCATCTTTCCAGGATTCAAATCCAGACGCTGCCAAAGCCCTTGTGGCCATGTAGGTTCATCTACGATGACTATATCGTTCATGAGCTTGAGAGTTGCCGGTTAAAAACCCTTTTGCTATAAAACAAATGCAAGCAAAGCAAAGTCCCTCCTCGAAGATGTATCTCAAGGCTTCAGATCGTCTGTAAAGCTTTGGTTCCTTTCTAAAGTCGTTTCCCGCTTTGCTTTATGCTTAGAGATTAGAGATGGGCGTTTGAGGCCTGTTAAGGAGGACCGGACCAATCCAGGACCAGTTATACAAATTTCCAGGTTAAACCTTACCGCTACCGCTTAAATGACAGGTTGAGAGAACAAGTAGTTAATATATTAAAAAAAACATATGTCGTGTGGGATCAATAGACCAAGAAAATGGTATTCGCTACTCTCTAGAATGTCCCCATTGTACCGATCCTACCGTCATCACAAGAGAGATAAATCGCACATGCATGGCAAAGGGGCGGAGCCTAGGATCGAACTCTGGACCCCATTATTGCTTACATCCACCCCCTACCGTTGAGACAGTTCAATAGGGACCAACAAACCCTATCAACCCTCTTTTGAAACAAAAGACTACAAATAAAGACCAATTAAAATCAGGGACCGGTCAAACCAGATCCGGTCCCTGACGACTGTTCTTTACAGTCAAATGTCATATTGTTTCCATTTGACAAAATTTAGAGCCAAAGAGACCGAATGAATTTCTCTTCCAAAATGCATCTAGTTTTACATATAAGAAAAAAAAAACACAACTATTACTATCAACTAATCAAGTATCATCATCACCACAATAAAACCCTCTTACCTCCTCCAAAAGTTGGAGCCAAAAAATGCAAAATCTCAAATGCCACTTCCATGGTGGCAACAATTTACAACATCAAAGTCGAATTCCACATAACTCACCGTCTATTGTACATCTAATATTTCGCAATCGATGTATAGTTTATATACGAAAGTTGTTTCTACCTAAAGAAAACATATGTTACACCACAATAACACTTGCTATATGAATCCGTGTCTCGGCTTCAGCCCCCATCCACAAAGGAAATTGTCGGAAAAACGTCATTTCTCTGGTTGACTCAACTTGTGGTCAAGGAGGTCCAAACCACAAAGGCGGAGCCAAGGTTTTTATTTCATGAACGGACTAAGCCCGTCGCCTTCCCAACCAAGCTTGAGCATTTGATCTACCACCTTCAAGCTCAGCTATAAGAAGCAACATAAGTCAAAGAAAGTCAATACTACATAGTAAAACTAGCGACAAGTCTTAAACATCCACATTAGTGCTCAAATACTCCCTCCGTTCCAAAATAAATGTCCATAATGAAAAAGACATGGGTTTATAAAATGTGTAACTGTTTACTGTTACATTTCTTAATCAACTAAATGACGATTTTACCCTTGGGGAGTAATGAATTTCTTCATCAAATAATTAAGGGTAGAATTGGTAAAGTAGATACTTACTTTTGACAGTGGAAACTTATTGGGACAAACTAAAATAGAAATGTTGACACTTATTTTAGGACGGAGGGATATACGGGGTTTGGTTATTTGCTTCCCCTAGTTTACTGCAAGTGTATGTTGTTTTGTGTATGGTTTATCAATATACTCCCGTCATCCCAAAATAAATGTCCATAATGAAAAAGCCACACAGTTTTAGAAATGTGTAATTATTATAGTTTTTAATTAACTAACTGACAAACTAAAATAGAAATATGGGACAAACTAAATAGGCACTTATTTTTTAGAACGGACACTTGTTAGGGGATAAACTAAAGTAGAAATATGGGTACGATTTGTTATATGATTCACTGAAATCAGTGTACCCGTTCTCTAGCTGCTATACTCTTTGGGGCAGGGATAGTTAAGACTAGTGGAAATCTCATCTTCCCTCGGTTCGAATCCAGGCCCTGCCAAAAGCCCTTGTGGCCATGGAGGTTCACCTGTAATGACTCCAAGCCATTCGTGGTCACCCGGGGGATTGGTCGGTGTGCGTAAGCCGGCCCAGATACCCACAGGAAAAGAACATGTAATATATGATCTAAGCAAAAAATTGGTTGGCCCAAAAAAAGGGCTAGAGAATAACTACATGTGCTGAAGAAGGTAGGGTTGTCAACTTACAGCAGGATCAGTGAAAACAATCAATTGTTTGTCAGCTGTTGAAACCAACAGATTTGTGTTGTCCTTGTTCATTGCAAGTGTTGTTATATCTTGCCCTTCTTTCAGGTTCAACGTGTGAAATACCTGTCAGAGTGTATATATGCTCGTTAGCAAATAGATACTGAAACTGAAGCATACACAAAAAATGATGTCGTGAATCATTTGTGTAAAAGAGTGGTTGACTTTTCATTTCAAACAAACCATCCTTCTAGAGTTTTGCATTGACATTTCACAATTTGTCCATACTTGTTCATTCCTCCGAATTATAGTGCTTTTCAGGCATTTTCACACGAAAAATGGTTAGTTTGCAACAAAAAGCCAAGTTCAAAGGTTAAAGTCGATACTCATTCGTAAAATGATAGGACCTATTTTGTAAAATCCTGTAACGGGATTGGATGGGTAAAAGAATTGTGCAAGATTTTAGGGTTTTAATTTGACATGGGTAGTTTAGTAATTTATCAACCTTGTCATATCTTCCTGACTAAAAACTCGATCTTGTGTTGTCTCAGTCTAATGTCGCATTAAATGTGGGACAAGTTTTTGTGTTGTTCTGTCCCGCATATACCAAACGCACCCTTGTGACACAATAACATGGGAGTGAAAGTAAAATCAAAGAAGATCTCAATTATGTCGTTTTTCTTCCTCTCCAACAAAGGAAACTTTGACTTTTTAGGTCGAACATATCATGTTCCGTATTCAAAATAGACATGTGCTAAGAATTCTTAACACCAACATTGATGTTTGTGTATGATGAATAACGTGTAATATACTTGGCGACTTTTGCTTTTTTTCGAGAAGTCACAAGATTCCTATCAATTTCGAAAGATGAAATTTTGTGTTTTTGATTTCATCAAATTATCTCTTAAATGAATACCTTAAGAGTGTGCAGATCAAGGAAGCAAATTGAAGGGGATGCAATATCCAATCTTTCCATTTCCTCATTTTCATTCGATTCAGGCTCACCGGCTTCAGTTTCTTGCCTTTTGGACTTCATTCGGCTGACATTGTTTTCTGAACACGAATTCAATCCAATCAAGAGACTTCGTCCATCTGAAGAAACTTCCATGCAACTAACGCTACACGAGAATGAAAGATGTGCTCGAGCAATCAACATCCCATTGAGAGTATGAGTCGAGAGAGTGTACAATGATCGATTCCAAGTAATCACAACGCCATCCGGTGAAAGGCAGACCATATGTGCCTTTAAACCATGAAGCCTTCTGAGCAATCTACCCCTGCTCACTGAATGAAGCAAAACGTCTGATGATTCAGAGCACGAAGCAACAACTCCAAGATCTGAATCAACACAACAGCTCAAAACTTCTCCAAAATGGCCCCGGATAACCTGTACGGGACCCTCAATTCGTCGTTTCCGATTCTTATCCGGCGAGCTATTTATAGTATTAGCGCCAGCTGAAGTTGGTGTTCCTGAGTTAGAGGGAAGTTCTGATATGCTGCTTGTTTGAGGAGCAGCTGATTGATGTATCCTCCAGACCAGAACCATTGTGTCTCGGGAACCGGTCACCAGATAGTTGCTATCGGGTGAGAGAGACATACATGTCACGGGTGCCGAATGACCTCGGGCTATCTCCAAGGTTTTTGCACCATCGGATGAGATTAACCGAACACTGTTGTCCACATGTCCACCTGGTTGGTATCAAAAAATTCGAAGTGAGATGAGAAGGAAAAACATAATTATCAAGATATCCCATAACAGTGGCAAAACAAAGTAAGCATGTAGACAAAATCAATGTTATCAATACTTTGTAATGATTACTAGTGACTGAACTGAAATTTTGGTCTGAAACTTAACCGAAAGAGAAATATTGCATTACTTTCGGGACATCCCAAAAAAGACGAATGTTACATCAGTTTGGGTTGGATTACGAAATAGGTAATGAGATTTCTAATAAATCCTTGTAATTTTTTTTATAACCGTGGGTGTTCGTGCCCGCTTGTGTGCACCTCGACCAATCCCCATGGGATCTTGAAGTTAACTGCCAGGAAAACCTCTGGTGACCCTAAGGGGACTCTAACCGGTGAGCAATGGGGAGCAAACCCAAGGCCTAACCAGTTGAGCTACCCCCAAGGTTTAGATTCGTATCAATTTTGATGTGGAAATTAATCCCATTTGACCTAAAAAATCTAACACAACGACCATTTTTAGAATAGTGGGAGGACATCAAATTCATTTAGGAACAGAACAATATTCTTTTTGAAGTATATAATATTTATATACGGCAAATACTCACGGACACTCCTCATCTGCGGTGATGTTTGAACCCTTGACCTCAAAGGACATTGGGATCTACGGATAACGCGAGTACCGCTGGGCCAATGACCCTTTCGTGGAAACTGAACAATATTCAAAATGAGATCAATATACTACTAGGGAAAATTCTTACCAGTGATAATTTCATTATCACATGTGATGGAGACTACGGAAGAGCTCCTAAGTCCCGGTGCTGCATACGCAAGAGCCTGAGGATATTGCCATTCCTCTGAGCCAGACCCCGATGGTCCTTTGAACATACGCATGAAACTTCCACCACTGGAGCTTGCATTAGCCTTTGCATGTTGAAATAGGAACGGTGTTCCTTGGCCATCGGGTGTATTTGGTTGCCATCTGTGGTGTGCAATATGTGCTGCTGGAGCATCCATATCGACGATTACAAGAGAATCTGAAGATGCCCGAATGGCAGAAGCAGGTAGATTGCAGCGTTCCGGAGATGAAACGCTATATGCTTTGACTTCTTTGGGATTCCTGAAGATGGTCTGACATGCAAATACTCATGATGTTAGATTCATAAAAATACACATGAGTTTTAGGATGGATCTTTAACGGTGATACATTCCAACCACAGGTTGTAGACACAGAACAATCTCTTAGCATAAATACAAGGGAAATGCTGCATAAAAAGATTTCCGTCCTGGAATAGAAAGCTAACAAGCCTCGGTGCACCCTCTGGGTGGGTGGGTGCTGAATATTTAATATATTGATATCATTTTGCATACAAAGATTCCCTCCTGAATATTTAATATATCGAGTTTCCTACCTTGGTTATGTTTTCTTGTAAACAACCCCTCTACTCTTTGAGGTAGAGGTAGGTTTGTCTGGTTTGGTTTACTTGACAAATCAACAGATTAAAAAGTGTTGAGACTCATAATCCAGAAAATCAAGTTACCACAAAACAAAATTTACACTGCTGTGAGACCTTTTCAGGCTTCGGGAGCAATATACGTTTTGGTAACTCTACTACTAAAATCATTTACTTGGCACAGTAGTTTTGATCACCGTTAACAGACCAGTCCTACTTCCTTTGAAAGACGGATATTATTTGACACAAATGTGCTTGATGAACATTGATGGTGACATCACTTTAGTAAGGGTAAACTGATCAGTTCATTTTTTCCCCAGATAATAGGATTGGTGGGTAAAAAAGTAGTCAACCATGAGGAACAATGGCCAAAAATATTTACTCAGTACAGTACAAGGGCCAATCCAGACCATAAGAGGGCAGAGAAATTATATTAGTGACAGCAATTAACAAGTTACCTGCATATGAAGAACATCTGAAAGTGGCATCTTCTTTATGTGAGGTGTAGTTAAAAGTTGTGATGGGGTTTGTCCAAAATAAGCAATTTGATCTTGCATTGCGCGTTGTTGAACCTTTTGACAATATGTATTTAGAAGGATCAAGAAATAGAAAACCAACATATAAAGATTAATTAATTGACTTCCAAGAAGATTTACCGGATCCACAATTTTGTCTATATCTACGGTCCCTTCATAGGTGATGTAGAAGAATACATTGTTTGCTGAAATAGCTTCTTTGCCTCGTTGCTTATACCTAATATTATACAAGCAATCGATGTAAATGCCAGGTTGTCTGGAGTAGATGTTAAGGATCTACTCGTTTAGATATTTAGCATTTAACAGCTACATTTTGTATCAAAACTGGGATGGGATCCACAAAATCGAGAACAATGGTAAATGAGTAGCATCTAGGGCCATGTTTGGCAACCGTAAGCTACTCATTTTTTGAGCTTACTGAAAAAGCTCCGTTTGATTAGCCATAAGCTATCTTTTTGAAAAGCTACTTTAAGTAGGGCTCCAGGGGTATTCCAATTATGCCTCTTATATTTTCCAATTAATTTTCAACATGTCATTTTACATAATCATATAGCTTATGCTTATCAGCTAGTTTTTACCAAATATGACTAGTTTATCAGCTTATAAGCTAATAACTAGCTTTTCAGCAAGCAGCTTATCAGCTAGTTTGCCAAACATAGCCCAAATTGATTTATTTCTACCTTTCACAAGGTTAAAAGTATCCAAACAATATAACAGCTGGCACTACCACAAAATCAACAAATTAGTGCTCACCCGAATATGAGATCTATCCATTCATGCAAATGTGCTGAGACATGCTCACTCTCAAGAGCCATCCGATGCTTATGCACAAAATCAACAGGGTTTTCAGCCCAAGGAGGAAGCCTAACACAATCTGAAAAAGTAAAAATGATTAAAAGAAATTAGAACATTTAGACTACTGCCTCAAAAAGAAACATGATCAAGCACCTATTAAAGTCAATACTCCATACCTAGTTTATCTCCAAGTTGTGTGGTACCAAAATCAATTGAATTCTCATTCAATAATAGCTCTGGAAGATAAAACAGCTCCGGAACCTAAAACAAAGAAAAACAAAGAGCAGGGTGGGGGGCATAAGAGTTTTATACAAACAAAGAATATTTATCGGACGATAAATGTGCATTCAAATTCACACACAAAAACATAGAGACATATATGTATATACCTGTATGTATGTATGTATGTATGTATGCATTTGCATTTAATAAAGGAGACAAATAACTAAAGATAGGAAGATCATTGAACTACTTAAACCCGCACATAAATTAATCCAACAAAGCTTTTGATTATCAAACTCTAATGATACGCTACATCCTACAATCACATGCACAAAAAAGCCTAAAAATATTGGGAGAAATTGAACAAGAAAGAAGAAGAAAATAGAGAGACGAGGAGACATATAATAAGAACACAGAGAGAAGAGTGCATATGATCTTCCTACCTTGGGTTAGAGGCAAGGTCTACATACATCCTATACTTGGTTCGTTTTATTTGGTTTTAGAGGGGATTAAAGTAGAAAACAAACTGTCAAAAACCTAGTTATTTGACCTATACACACACATAAGATGTCCAAATGTTTTAGTCAAAAAGTGAGCCAGACAATTGCAAAAAGCTAGTCAGGCTCTCACAACAAACACACGATAATTTTTTAAGTTTTGTTATACACTCATACCAGTTCCTTCACATCACTCATGTCCTCTAGAACACCATTCCATGTAGCAGAAATATCTGAAAACATTCTGTCAGCATGGTCAAACTTGCCACCTTGTAATTGAATTGAAAGAGTAGTAAATGGCTCCACTCGCATGAGATAATACAATACCTGTATATGGAAAAGGGACACAATGCCGTTAAAACAGACTTTGAAAGCCATTAAATAATGTAATAAACCATAGCTCAAAATTGCAACACAAAAACTAGCCATCCAAGAGAATGAAAAAGTATTCATTTGGCCTCTTTACTATCATGTGAATAGGTTTGGCTTTAGCCACCTTAACTTTCTGGACATAAAGTAATATGACCGGTTTACCCTTATTTAAACCAAACCACATTGGCATCAAGCATTGAAAGTGGGCTTGCTGTAGGTTTTTTGGCCATTTAACATTTCAGCATTTTCATTATATGTTATATGTGTTGGGATGTAGGCTTCGGCCCATTAAGGGGGAGGCGCAGATAGGAGCCGACCCTAGGCCCTCTAACCATAGTTTCCTTAATTAGGAGATTACCTTAATTATATTTCTCTATATATTGATCTCATTGTACTTGTAAACATTGTAGCACCTAATACAAAGAAAAACCCTAGTTGCCCCCGTGGATTAACACGATCACCCTGATTGTGTGTACCACGTAAATTCTTCTGTTCTTTTGCTTTCGGTTTGTGTGATTGTGTGTGTAACGTTTAACCCTAACAACTGGTATCAGAGCTTTAGGCTCTTGATCTGTTACACTCAATCGCCACCGCGCCGCCTTGCCACGGTCCCCGCGCCGTCCCCGTCCCGTGCCGCCCCGTGCCGTCTCCGAGCCGCGCCGCCCCGTGCCGCTGCTAAAAGATCCCTTGTTTTTTTTCTATTTGTCTATCGCCAACAGTTTGGGATAATGGCTGAAGACGGAAAAACCAGGATTGAAAAGTTTGACGGACAAGATTTTAGATGGTGGAAGATGCAAATCGAGGATCTGCTGTGTCAGAAGGACTTGGATCAAGCCTTGACAGGAATAAAACCCGAGAAGATGGAAGACGCTGTATGGGCTGCTCTAGACAGAAAAGCCATGGCTGTTATCAGATTTACACTGGCCAAGAATGTGGCCTTTAACATTGTGAAGGAAACTACTGCATGTGGATTGATGAAAGCTTTGTCAAACATGTATGAAAAACCTTCTGCTTCTAACAAGGCATTTCTGATAAGACAGTTAATAAACACCAGGATGAGAGAAGGTATGTCTGTTACCTCACACATTAATGATTTCAATACCATTATATCCCGCTTGTTATTTGTTGATATTAAGTTTGAAGATGAAGTCCAAGCTTTGCTTTTGTTATCCTCGTTACTGGAAAGTTGGTCGGGAACTGTCACTGCCATTAGTGGTTCAGCTGGAACCTCTAAACTCACCTTTGAGGGCATACGTGACTTCATCCTAGGAGAGGACATAAGGAGACGGAGTTCTGGAGAATCATCTAGTGCTTTGCTAAGCACTGAAGGGAGAGGTAGAAAGACAGAAAGAGGTAATAGCAGAGGCAGAGGTAGGTCAAAGTCTAGAAAGAGGAGCCAGTCAAAGCCAAGGAAAGACATCCAATGTTGGAAGTGCAAAGAAACTGGGCACTTCAGAAATCAATGCCCTAAACAATCGGATGGAAACAGAGAAGTGAACGCAACAACTAACGATTCAGATGAAGCCCTTATCTGCTGTGTTGAGAATTCAGCAGAGTCTTGGATCTTGGATTCCGGTGCATCCTTTCATGCTACTTACAGCACGAAGATGATGAAGAATCTACGGACAGGTAACTTTGGTAAAGTTCGTTTAGCTGACCATCACACTCTTGACATCACAGGAATAGGTGACACAGACATAAAGACTTCATTGGGTACCACTTGGACCTTGAAGGACGTTCGGGTCATTCACAGCCTTAAGAAAATGTTGATTTCTACTGGGCAGTTGGACAACCAGAGATTTAGAACTACCTTCGATGATGGGCAATGGAAGGTTGTCAAACAAAACCTTGTAATTGCCAAGGGTAAAAAGCGAGGCACCTTATACATGGTTGATGTTCCTGATAGCGAGGTGAATGCAGTGACCAGCGGGCTGAATTCTTCCAGATTATGGCATCAATGTCTCGGCCACATGAGTGAAAAAGAAATGAAGATGCTCGTTGCAAAAGGGAAGCTTCCTGATCTAAAAAACGTGGATTCAGAATTCTGTGAATCCTGTGTTCTTGGCAAGAAAAAGAAGGTATCCTTTGTGAAGACGGGTCAGACACCGAAAGCTCAAAAATTAGAGCTTGTTCACACGGACGTTTATGGACTGACACTAGTTTCTTCCTTGGGAGGATCAAACTACTATGTGACCTTCATCGATGACTCAACACGCAAGGTATGGGTTTACTTTCTTAAAAATAAGTTTGATGTTTTCAATACTTTTAAGAAATGGAAAACTGTTGTTGAATTGGAAACTAACCTGAAGGTAAAGTGCTTGAAGTCGGATAATGGTGGAGAATACATTAGCACAAAGTTCACTGACTATTGTGCTGAACATGGCATTCGGATGATAAAGACAGTTCCAGGCACTCCTCAACAGAACGGAGTGGCAGAAAGAATGAACAGAACTTTGAATGAAAGGGCCAGGAGTATGAGACTTAATGTCGAGCTTCCAAAGACGTTCTGGGCTGATGCAGTTAACACTGCAGCTTATCTTATCAACCGAGGAATATCAGTACCATTGAACTTCAAGATACCAGAGGAAGAATGGAAAGGTGAAGCAGTGAAGTATGAACACTTGAAGGTGTTCGGATGCAGTGCCTATTATCTGATGAAAGATGGTTGGATGCAAAAGCCAAGAAATACACCTTCATTGGATATGGCTCAGATAGTATGGGCTACAGGCTTTGGGATTTTGAAAGCAGAAAGGTAGTCAGAAGTAAACATGCAACGTTCAACGAGGCTAAACTTTATAAAGACAGGAGCACAATAAACTCAAATGATCAGAAAGAACAAGTTGAGTTTGAAAGTGATGACATCAGAATCAGAGAGCCAAAAGATACTCAGAATAGTGGGAGTACTGACGAGTCTGAAGATGTTCATGAAGACACTGTCAATAGTGAAAGCTATGAGGATGAAGAAGAAACATCTTCTCCGGTACAACCTCAACCAGTTGAATCACACTGGGTCAGGAGATCCACCAGAGTCTCTAAGCCCCCGGAAAAATACAATCCATCAGTCAATTATCTTCTTTTGACTGAGAATGGTGAACCAGAAAGTTACTCTGAAGCAGTTAAGCTGAAAGATCCATTGCAGTGGGAGCGTGCAATGAAAGAAGAAATGGGATCTCTAAAGGGTTTTAACCAAGCTTCCGTAAGACAAAAGAGCGTTGCAGAACAAATGGGTATTCATAATCAAGGAAGAGCATGATGGGTCTAAACGGTATAAAGCCCGTTTAGTGGTCAAGAGTTTTCAATAGAAAAAGGGGATTGATTACAATGAAACTCTCTCCAGTAGTGAAAATGACCACCATCAGATTGATCTTGAGTATTGTAGCTGCAGAGGGCTTACATCTAGAGCAGCTAGATGTCAAGACAGCATTTCTACATGGTGACCTTGAAGAGGATACCTACATGGCACAGCCTCAGGGGTTTCAGGTTGCTGGTAAAGAAGTCTGGGTCTGCAAACTGAAAAAGAGCTTGTATGGTCTCAAACAAGCACCCAGACAGTGGTACATGAAGTTTGATAACTTCATGGAAAGGATCGGGTACAACAAATGTGAGACGGACCATTGTTGTTATGTGAAGAAATTCAAGGGCTCCTATATCATTCTACTTCTCTATGTAGATGATATGTTAATTACAGGTGCAGATATGAAAGAGATCAGCAAGTTAAAGAAACAAATGTCTGAAGAATTCGAGATGAAAGACTTGGGTCCAGCCAAACAGATACTCGGTATGAGCATTACTAGAAACAAGAAAGATGGATCTTTGACACTATCCCAGGAGAAATACATCGGGAAAGTGTTAAAAAGATTCAAGATGAACGATGAGAAGACAAAACCTAGAAACACACCATTGGGAAGTCACTTCAGGCTTACCATAGATCAGTCTCCTAGATCAGAAGATGAGAAAGCAGATATGGCTAAGGTTCCTTATGCATCTGCTATTGGTAGTCTCATGTACGCCATGGTTTGCACGAGGCCAGACATAGCCCATGCCGTCGGGGTTGTTAGTCGCTTTATGTCAGATCCGGGAAGAGAACATTGGGAAGCAGTCAAATGGTTGCTCAGGCATTTGAAGGGTACTTCAAAGTTGGGACTATGTTTCAAAGGTAAAGATTCAGTTCTCAGAGGATATACTGATGCTGATTTGAGTGGATGCAAAGAGAAATTTAAAAGCACTACTGGGTACGTCTTTACAGTGGGATAGTTGGATGTCCAGGCTTAAAAAAGTGTGACTTTATCCACAACAGAAGCTGAATACATGGCAGTAGCTAAGGCTAGTAAAGAGCTAGTGTGGTTAAAGGACTTTCTTGAAGAACTTGGGAAAAAGCAAACTGATTACTCGTTACACTGTGACAATGAGAGTGCAGTGAAACTTGCTAAAAATCCAGTCTATCATGGGAAAACAAAGCACATTGGGAGGAGATATCATTTTGTCAGAGAATTGATCCGTGATGGTACGATGAATTTGAAGAATATCTCAGGTGCAAAGAATCCAGCAGACATGTTCACCAAGTTTGTGACGCTGGATAAGCTGAAGTTCTGTATGACTTCAGTTGGCCTTCATGAATAGTGTTGAGAAGGCAGGTGGCAACTAGGGGGAGCTCAAGCTCAGTTGATGTTTACAGAAGTACAGAGGAGTGCAGGCGAACGTGTTTTGAAGCATCCAAGTGGGAGATTGTTGGGATGTAGGCTTCGGCCCATTAAGGGGGAGGCGCAGATAGGAGCCGGCCCTGGGTCCTCTAACCCTAGTTTCCTTAATTAGGAGATTACCTTAATTATATTTCTCTATATTTTGATCTCATTGTACTTGTAAACATTGTAGCACCTAATACAAAGAAAAACCCTAGTTACCCCCGTGGATTAGCACGATCACCCTGATCGTGTGAACCACGTAAATTCTTGTGTTCTTTTGCTTTCGGTTTGTGTGATTGTGTGTGTAACGTTTAACCCTAACAATATGGTATGCGGAGAAATAAAGATGTAGTTATGGGTCCAATTTATTCGATGCAAGGAAAGCTTGGGAATGGAAAATGGAAGTAAATGATCTAAAGGAATAGAGACTCAATTTTTGTGATGATAATGACTGCAATCTTGCATCTTACTCCATATATATATTATATAGATGAAGGTTCAAACGAGAACGCTAACTATTTAAGAAAACAGCAAATCATGTGCAAAATCATATATGATTCGGCATTAACGGCCAAAAAAATGGACGCGGGCGACTTTGGGGCCGCGACTTAAGTCGCGTGAATCATATATGATTTTGTATGTATCCGGCCGTTCTCGTGTTTTCTTAAATAGATATGTTCTCGTATGAACCCACCTCTCTCTCTCTCTCTATATATATATATATATATATATATCCTACGAAAAGACACAATTTCTAGAACTGGGAATCCATAAACAAATAATTGGAAAACCTACTGTTCCGGCACTTGAGTAATGTGAACCATAATGGAACTTGGGTATGACAGTATCGTTAAAGCTGTAGTATCTCTCCTGAAACTTTTTCAACCGGTCAGCATTTAATGCTCCCACAGGCTGCAAAATATATTTGGGTCAATATCTTAGTTTAAAATATGCTACATAAGTTTAAAAAGAAAGGACAAAGTGTTGTGAGCCTGTGACCTTTGATAGATCTCGGTAAGATGAGGGATTTGCAAGATCCAAATGCTTCGACTTGTAATCTGAAAGAATCCATGGGAAAACGGGATACTGCACACAAAACAAGGTTAAATATAGGCATTTGAATTAGATAACTAGAATGTTCATTATAAAAGATATTCACCTGGGTGATGTCATTATAACTACGCCCAGCCAGTGTGTTGAGCTGCATTAGATATTCGAAGTTGCTGATCTGCAAAATTTGAAGTCAAATGCTGAATGCATGTAAATAGACAAAATAACACATTGAACTCCATATTTCATTCTTCTTCGTACCTCCCAGCGTGCCCAACGTTCCATAAGTTGAGTCCTCTTGAGAAGTTGGTCTGGTCTCTAAGACAAAGATTAAAGCACAGTGATGAGTTCTCAAATGAGGTAGATCCCACAACTACTGACTGGTACTGAGCTTTCGTAAGTACAACATGAAGTGTTCATCATTTTATGAAAAAAAAATCCTTATGCATGTTCTGATAACACTAAAACAGCATTCAAGCCATAGTTTTTAAAACTCAACAGAATTTGTGATACTCATGAAGCAAACAACATAAGTCTCATTCCCATCATATTGGCGAGTCTCCCTAGTAATGATAGTTGGTTAAGTAATAACAAACTATTAAGAGCACAAGACAATGTTCGCATCATTATTATAAATGTATTTTGGTTTGAACGTTAGTAGAAATGTAGAATGCTTACCTTTTATGTCATATTTATGCACATTATACCAATTATTTGAGAAAAAAAGTTGGACCTAATCTATGATTTAACTCACAATTTATGATCCATGAAATTAGTATAACATTTCTTGATTTGGTTCACAAAAAAACCGATAACTTAGGTCCAATTTAGGATCTATAACCAAGCCACAGAAAGGAAAAAACCTGAGTCGCCAAGTATATATTGTTTAAATGAGAAGGATGTGCTTGAACAATGGCTCGGTATGCGCTCCTCCTCCCCTCGGTAGTCTGGAGAAGAAAAGAGTAACAGTTTATAAACTGAAAGTCACCAACATAAATGCCAAAGTAACATACAGAGATGACTGTGATGGTACATACCCCAAAGTCAAAGAAGAAGTTTGATCGGTCAACCATAAACAATTCCAGAGCACTTCTTCTTAGGAGATATCTGTATATTAGCATAATTGTAAGGCTAGCAACAACCGAAGAACGAATCATACAGAAATATTGCAAAATGTCAAAGAATGCAAAACTGACCATCATCCAGGTACATTTCAAGGCTACAAAAGTAAAAAAGATACAAGGAACAATCCAACAAGTAGACATTTTTTATGGGTCCCACTATTGGCAGTTTGGTGCTCTAACACCATCATTTCGGTTGTGCAATTTGGATGATTGTGTGGAAGGGTTAGCAGTGACATTGATCTACACAAAGTGTTGCTAGTAAAAATATTGATTTGACCAAAGTAAATGGGTTGTACAAGTCGCTAGCAAATGGATCACATGGCCAAAAGATTGTTTGCAGGCGCTCTTCCTTTGTGACAGACCCACATGGGTATGGACAAGTATCCTTAGATGACTTTATATTTTATGTATTTTCTTGATGCTCTTTCTAGGGCTCTTCGTAGGAATGCCTAAGCACTGTTTAGATATAATGCATATAGAAGTAGTAGTAAATGAAGAATATGAAACCAAACAAACCCAGTATATCCCGCTCAAAAGCAGGATCTGGGAGGGGTGGAATGTATGCAGTCCCGACCTCAACCCCAAAAGGGTAGAGCGGCTGTTTCCGTGAAGAACCCGGCTTGTGCAAAAGTGTAAGCGAAAAGGAAAAGGAAAAGGAAAAGAAAGAAGAATAAATTAAGAACAAATACTATTAACAATACAAAACTTAATGTATCACACACTATGCTGTTAATATCGGATATCGGTGGTGTATCGGTCCGGGACCGATACACGATATATCGGAAATATCGGTGATATATCGGTCAAAAATATCGGTTCATATAATATTTATTAGAATTATATATAACATATATATATATATTTATATCAGTATGCATCCATAAACATATCATATGCATTAAAACATAGAAGTTGACCACTGTTGTCTACTTTTCTGTTGAAGGAAGTCGATGATGAAAGAACTAAGAAGTCGTATATGGAAAAACCTAACTTAGATAGTTAGATTTCTCACAAAATTTAAAAAAAAGGCCCATATAACTAACAAAAAAATATTACAAAAAAAGCCCAGCCCACCGGTAATAGAATTACAAAAAAATAGGCCCAAAACAGGATCACAAAAATATCGGTATTATCGGCCGATATTTTGGTCAAAATATCGGCGATATATCGGTCAATATCGCCGATATATCGGTTGGCGATATAAAGAGCGATATTTTAACACCGATATTCTGTATAGGAGCGATACACGATATATCGGCGATATATCGCAATATTAACAACAGAGATCACACAGTTTTCTTAAATTTTTAAAAGAACAAGAGAGGGAGCGAATTTGAGCAACCCATCATTTGAATTTGCCACTAGAGAATGGATAGTTCCCAAGATTAAGCTATCAGTCCACATGCAGAGGTATGCTATGAGTCATAGATGTCCAATATGCAAGTTTCAGAATCATGCATTAATTCATGTGTGGAAAGATGAATACTTTGAGAATTGGACATCTATGTATGGAACAAAATGTTATATTTGAGAGGCATTTGCACAAAGATTCTTAACCTTGAGTAGGTGTTTCTAAGCGGAAAAAGATATAACAATATCTCGTTTTTCCCCATGGGTCCTTATAAATTGTATTCCTTCTGCCCAAATTAAATGCAATAATTTCCTTTGTGGGATGTTCTAAATTAAATGCAACATATCTCTTCTTGGCGTGGTTTCAATCCAAAAATTCACTTTACCCATTAGTAATTATTATTACAAAACATTGACAAGTATTCATTTTGGTTAGCAAGATTTTCTATTTTCTTGCTCAGTACTAGTCACATACTTAAGTTAAACTGTGTCAAGTCGAACATTGCACTTACTTTGGGATAGGGCAAGTAATCTCCAGCATAAACTTTCAATTAAGAGAAAAATAAACAGTAACAATGCCATCCAAGCTTTGACGAATAGGATGTATTAAAATTTAAATGTCAAATAGATCTTTCTTCTATATATATAGTCGAATTATTGAGGGTTTCATAGAGTCAACAAGTGCTTCTGAAAGAAAACCAATGCTGAGAACCACACAAAAGCCAAATTCGAGAAATGGACAAGAAACATAAACATGAATATAAACAACAATGAGGACAATACTTTCCTACTATTAACTATCAACTAGTGATAGAGATATATATTATCTTCAAGCTCATTTAAACACCAAAAAAGTGATTGCTTTCTTTTTCCTCCCTTTTGAATCAGCATCAAAATAAAGCAGTTTTTCATCATGGAATATTAACAGATGAACCACCCTAAATAATCATCAGTAAAAGCTGAAATAATAAGCTATCCATCTGACCTCCTGCTGTATACTTGATGAAGAGAAGATATCAACCAACTCCGGTCCTTATCTACAGCTTTGCTTTCAGTTTTATGATCCAATCCATCCTCCCCGATAATGCCCTCAGATTTATCAAGAAGAAAGTTGATTTTTCTTGTTGTTATCTGGGATAAAACATCACACGTATGTTTAAGAAGAGTTCAAGTAGTTTTAAAATAGCACGTACATAAAAGATGCCAAGTATCCGGTATCATTAACAACAGTTAGCAACTAACAATCAAATGTTCTATAAAGTGTGCTATTTCTCTTCATTATCTTTTCTTCATTTTGTGGTCCTGGTTTCATTTCTCCTCCTATAAAACATATGGACCCACACTCACATCTTCTCTTATAGGACACACTAGCCTTTGGCATGTAACTCAGTTGGCAGAGGGCCGGGGCGACTTTGCCCAAATACAAGACATGTCCTGGGTTCGATCCTCCCCCCCCCCCCCCCCCCCGGGGCTAGCCTCAGCCACTGAGTGAGCCAAAAAATGTCCCCTCACATTGGGGTCCTTGGAGGCAGGGTCCGTGTGGGGCCGGTTAGGGTTGCTGGTAATCAACTTTTTGCCCAAATAGGACACACTAAACAAAGAAGTTGAATGGCCAAAACAAACTCGACCTAAGTTCTCTTTTGTTACTTTATGAAATCAACATGCACTTATAGACACACACGCACATCTATATATAGGGGACGTATATACTAGTTCGTACTTTATATTATACATATATTATTAATTAAATAAGATGATAATGTCATAAATTATAATGAGCTAAAAATACTTAATATGACTATGTTTACAGCCCATAACAAGCCAAACCATGCTGACCGATCAGACCAGACTACAAAGCAGTCTAGTTTGACCGGTTTGGTCACTTCATGCCAAACCACATGGTTTAGAAATTTTATTAAATCGGACTTGCGGTTTGGTTTCCTAAAAGAGGGGTTGGACCGTGAAGACCAGACTGCGAATGCTCCTGAAAAAATCTTGCTGCAAAAAAGAAATGACAATCAAAGCTTACCTGAAATGTTCCTTGCCAAACCTTTAATGGTCTGACCATTGATGCCGAGAGCTCAAGAATAACTCTTTCGTCATGTTCACTGGGAATATAACCAGGGACAACTGCTGCTGAACTCCCGAAATCTTCGTTATTTCCAACTTGGGATTTTGTAGAATCTGGCACATGCAACGGCTGCTCTGCTGTCCCAGATAGCCTTGTTTGTGTATCATCTATCTTCCCCATATCATTAGTCTTTCCCTCCATATTAACAATATCCTCTTGTTCATCGTCCTCATTTACTAATTCCATTGAGATAGCTTCTGTAGGCAAAATAGAGGCCTTAGAAGGACTGGCTACATTCTCTTTACCATGTTTCGGCTCCACAGGATCTTCATAATTTGCAGCAGCACCAAAATGATCCGATCCCTCAAATTCCCTCCTCAAACATCTCCGCATCCTTGTAGAACTTTCCATGTGATCTAGCTTCCAAAAAATCTATGCATGAAAATGTATGTTTTAGATAGGTAAAACTTACATCAAAAAGCAATTAGAGACATGATTAAGGCCATGAACATACTCGTTCAGGATTGCAAAGATTTTCACTGATTGGTCCGAAAAGACATTCTGTCTCTATCAAGTAATGGATGAGTTTACACCAGGCACGTATGCCGGTGCATGCACGATGCCGAGCAATGGAATCAACGTGTGCACGCCTGTCAACCTGAAAATAGGATTGAAATTAGATTCCATTCAAAGTTGCAAATGGACCTCAAAAAGAAATAAGAAGTGCAAAGATACCTCTGATCGTTGCAAGTTTCTGGCTAAAGCTAAGCTTCCAACTAGAACAGCAATAAATTTATATGAAAGAGCATTAAAATCTTTCTTAAAGACTGGTTTGTTGTCGGTCGATGGCAAACATTCCATCCAGGCAGTTCCCATTGCCTCAGAAACATTCCATCTCTTTACACGGTCCATATCACTTCTATTCCGTCTCTGAGCAGCTGTAGCCATTGCCACGGCACTCAGACCTCTTCCAGAACCAATTTTTGCATTACGTTCAATATCACGAGCAGCAGCCAGCGCTGCTGCTTTTGCAGCAGCCTTGTCTTTTGCAGTTGATGGCTTGCTAGCTGCCTCTCTAGGTTCTCGAAAGCTAGCAAAAGAATGAAGCCTAACTGGCTTTCTCTCAAGTGAGGAGGAAGAGTCGCGCTGTGGATGCACAGTTGTTGCAGGAGCGGCGGCTTCTCCTCCACCGGCACCTGCAGCAATCATCGCCAGTGCCAATGCAGCAGGCGGAGATGCAAACGCAGCAGCCCAACCAGGTGTAATCATGGCAAGAGCACCCTAATTGCACGAACTTGATGGGTTAAAAGTTTTGGCAAAAAATGGTAATATGCACAAGTAGAAACTAAACAAACATGATATACGGAAAACCAAAAGACAAGCTACATATTCCTAATATGGAATGTGTTTAGTGAAGCTTGAATTAAATCTGAAGTTTTAGAATTAATAACAAAAGTTTATAATCTGTCAATTTAGTAGTTCAACCTCTATAGGCAGTGCATCAGCAGCCAGGGCTGGGTCATCCACAGCAAGGGGATTCAAACCATCGGTGGCAACAAGCTCATGAATTCCAGCTAAATAAGGTCGCCATCTCCTTAAAACAGAAACAAATGGTGGCAGAATAGCTTCTAAATACTGTTTTCGGAGAGGGACTCTGTCCCGGCTAACAGCCTGCCACACCTGCAAATGCCTTTTCGTAAGATAACAAGACAAAGATAAGAAAATGTTCCCTCCGTCCCATGAAAATCCCAACAATTTCATTTTTGCGATGCCCTATGAAAAATTGCAGAATTTCCCTTTTTGGAAGGTTTGCATGTTAAAATTACTTATTTACTCGCTATCATCATTATAGAAAAACCATTGATTTGGTCCGCAAGATTATCTTTTTTTCCTTACATATTTGAGATATATTCAAGACAATGTTCCAGGTCAATGGTTGCAAATTTCACAGGGAGGCACATTGAGAAGTAATTTGGGAGAAAAAGTTGAAAGAATTTCTATATATGTCATATTTGTTTAAAAGAACCTCAGAATATAAAATGGAAGATGCAACCAACACTCTCTGTCGCTTGGACTCTGAAATTGGCATGTTCAAGAGGGGCGAAAGCACGCTGTTCATCATCAGTGAAAACGTTAGTTCATCATTTAAATAAAGCAAACGACTAACAAAAATCCCAAATATATATATACACAGGATCACTAGAATGGGCCAAGAGGAATATTTAATTTAATAAAGCTTTGTTATAATCAAGATGATTTTGATAACAAACATGAGCATATATTAACAGCGTAAATATTAGGAACCAATGACATTCAATTAACGTATCATCAATTAAAATTTTTAACATTGACATCAATTTATGTAACCATTTACGGCATATTAACAAGTAGCATTAAAATAACCAGAAGCCCATAAATAGAATAAACTGAAAGTGTAGAATATTAGTTGAAAAGATGCTGAATGGGTTCGGATTTCATTTGAACTAAAAGGGTGTAATTCAAAATATATTTTTGACTAATTAAAAGTGGCCCAAAAAATCAACTTGCCCCTAGCTATAATAAATCCCATGCCTCATGCGCCTTGCTCCTTAGAGGCTCGGGTCTTGCCTCATCAAAACCAGTGGGCCTCAACCAATGTTGCTTCAATGGGCCTACGGCACCTTTCACAACAATGTCGATATCTAATTAATAGTCATGAAGTCAAGAAGTATTATTCTAGAAATTTTCACACTGATGTTTTCTCTTCCAAGTGATTGGTTCTCTCCAATTCAAGCTATTATCTCTTGATGACATGATAAAAAAGAATTGTGCATTAATTCCTGAAAAGCTGCAATTACCAATTGATCCACTGTGCTTAAAACCAAACCAAACCAAACCAAACCAAACCAAATGAGTCCTGTATGTCCCACCCGTAGGTAGGGTCTGCGTGGGGGAAGATGGACGCAGTCCTAGCCCTTACCCCGAAGCCTTGAGCGGTTGTTTCCGTGAAGACCCCCGGCTTGTGAAAAATGGGAGAAAGGATAAAGGCATATATGAATTTTTTTGACAAACTAGTTAACAGAGGAATAACAAACAGAATAGAAGCAGATACAAGAGAAGCGTGTTAATCAAACCAATCCACTGTGCTTCAAATGAGTTCTTAAAAGTTGGAAACATGTTAATGAATGTATAATTGTACAACAGGTATACCTCCACAATAATGCAGAACGGGGCTGCCTCATCGATGTTCGAGGACTGTTTTCTAAGGATGATGGAACACTTCCATCTTGTCCACGTGATCCTTCAAACCACCCTTCATCAGCACTAAGATTCCTCGTAAGCATACTATTTTCACCATCATCATCTTCCCTCATAGAAACAAGTATCATCCGAAGCATGCATAAGAAGGGCTGGTCGCTGTCTAACAACTGATAAAGCGCCGCCATACCTCCCATCCCTGTACCAGAACCTCCTCCGATACCAAGACCACCACCAAGCCCGGACTCGTCTAACAACAAAGCTTGTAGCATGGTAACACATTTATTTATTAAAGGCAGTTCAATCCAGTTACCATTTGAATCTTTCTCCAAAGAAGAATTCCAGGCATCCCAGCCACTACCACCGCCACCGAAATCGGATGTTTCCATAGGAAGACCGACCCCATACCATAATCTACTTCTATATTTCCAACCTTCAGCTAAATCTACAGCACAGCTGCCATATGATACAAAAGCACAAGAAACAGAGTCATAGGGTTCAGCTGCTGCAGCAGCTGTAAGCCGTTCCATCACTATTGCCGAAATTTCCCCCTTAGTGTCAGCCATAGAAGCAAGCACCTTATCAGATCAATAACACAACTTTAGAACTAAGGGGTAACATGTTAACAAATACAGAATGACACAATATCATGGAAGTAGCTGCAAACATACATCAAGGGGAAGACTTCTAGAGTCAGTAGATGAAGCCCGTGCTTCCAAAGGTTCAGGGATTTTGGGGAGATTTGTGTGGCTACCAACACGGGCCACAGATGAAAGAGAGGAATCAGAACCAGCTTGAATGAGGGAAAAACTATGAAGTTTGCTTTGCAGGCGCAAATGGTCTTCAACAAGCATCAACACCACGATTGCGTTCTCTACCAAAGCCACAGAAAGTTGGGCAGAATTCTCTGCTTCTGCCTTAGAAACCTCCGGTGGTAATCCATAAGCGGCAACACCAGCAGCAGCTGCAGCAATAACTTGAGTCTGCAGTAGATAGAAAAGATGTTTCACACAGCATACTGTATTTTCTGACACTTCTCCATGTTCAAGAACAAAGTTGTTTTCAACATAAGTGACAAAGAAAATAAAGAAAAGAAAAAAGTTTGAGCATATATCACTGATTGGGGTACAAAATGAGGGGGAAAGAAAGGAAAATAAATATTAAGAGAAGAAATCCAAGACCAAGACAGAAGTTTGACCTGAACTTGCAGTTCCCTAGCAGCAAAGTCCAGCAACCCACATAGAAGCCTTCTCTTAAAGATGGGCAATGATTCCTCTCGTCTATCAAATTGAACAAGATTAGAGATGTTAATAATACGAAGCAACAATGACCGGGAACAAAAGAAACTTAGAAGTGTATTTAACTCCGGAACTTGATCCTCAACATAGTGGCAGTTTTACAAGAGTTGGAAATCCGTGAAGCTATGCCAGTATGTGTTAGGATGATTTTGCATTAGGTATAGGAAGTCCACACATGTAAATAATATGGGTGTGGGTGTATATATTATTGCTTGACCAGGTGTGCATTTCTAGTTAAAGGTATACCTTATGCGTTGTTCTCCTGTGCTAGATCCACCCACCATCGAAAGCCATTCTGCACAATGAATTGTAGCTTCAATATCCTGTCAAAGGGAAGTATGACCAAACAATATAAATGAAATGATAGTGCTTAAAAGTTCAGGCCACAGATGCTTCAATCAACATTTGATGATAAAAGTAAACAAGAAGACAGGCTTTTAGTGGAAATTAACAGCCAAGAGTTTTTCACAAATATAAACATTTCATTGCATATGCAGATAAAGAGTTAACAAAAATGGGAGGAAAAAGATTTGGGGTGGGGAGGGGATGGAAGCATGAAGAAAAGAATAAAGAATTGGAAAAGAAAAAGAAAAAGGAAAGATTGCAAATGATAAACAAAACACAAAAGGATTCAGCCCAAACTGGAAATATAGGTGACATAAAACTTGAACAGGAAAACATCAATGGGGGTTAAACTTCTGATTCCTGGAAAAGTAAACCTTCCTCTTAAATATATACCACTTGTGACAAAAGTGATTGATCAGCTAATTTGTATCAAAGTGGATAAAGAAGGTAAGTACACATCTTTTGAGTGAAGCCACAGTAATTAAACAAGCATCACACACACACATACACACACAATGTATAGGTTAAATTTTTTGCATTTTATACATATAAAGAGTATAACTTGAGAGTTATGATATGACTAAACTATGACATCATCCAAACGCTACAAAGTGTAACCCGAGAGTCTGATAATATATCTCGAAACTGAATACACAAAGTCCTCTTTAGAGTAAGTACACTGACATTCAGTCATTCACAAGAACTATCCTTAAATGCCCATAATTAGATAAATAATACTCTCTCCATCCCAAAATAAAGTAAAATATTTGACTTGACACATAGTACATAAAAGTCTTCGACTAATAACCAAATATCTAAAATCCTCCTTAACAAGCTTGTGGACCACAATCAATCTCATCGATATCTTGTAATGATTGTTAGTGGTTAAACATGTAAACTTGGAAAGGAAATATTTGAAAAAGGAAATGTTGCATTTTCTGGGAAGGAGGAGGTATATCAGATTATCAGGTTGATTTGCATACCAAAAACACATTAAGGTTAACTAGCATTTTAGTGGGGGTCCTTTTGAACACAATTTTAAAAACAGAGCACATATGCCTATATCCCAAACAAATTCACTCAACCAATTAGAATAGTTCAACAACATATATTGAGTCCTAAATTGGCCGAATCTGAAACTTAAGGACTACAGAACAAACATGAGACATGGAAATACGAACAGTTAAGAGATGAGGTAGATGAATATGCATCAATATTTATCTTGAAGATAAATGGTACACAAGAAGAGATGTTTGCAGGAAAGAAAAGATGAAATTGTCCAACCTTCCATCCATCCTTTTGACGCATTGAGTGCTCTAACATGATGATAAGGAAATTGTATACGAGGTCTTCAACATCTCTGACGCCTGAAGGCGTTGAAGTGTTCTTCCCACACATCTGTAGGAACGAGCATGTATTTATAGCATGTGAAAAGAATAAAAACATTGCATATAATCTCTAGTGTTTCACTTGTAAGAAAAAAAAAACATGGGAGGTAAAATATTAAGAAAAATCACCTCGTAATTGGAAATAAGAATTTCCAATATCCATTCAGGCCATTCTTCCATCTTAGTGAGCCTGTTTCTGTTTTCAGAATGGCTGCATGCCAAAATCAGAAGATCCTGAAATCAAAAGGAGAAGTAAAAATATGATATACAATTTTCATAGGCAAGGATAAAGAAATCTGTGATTGTTACAGGACCGGCCAACAGGGTAACAAATATTTTAACAGACAGGTTATATTATCATATAATTTATCTTTTTTGCTCATCAAGCTTGACTATGATGGTTTGTTTTTTATGCACACAGATGAATTTAATATGAAACGGGAAATGAAATTGAAATGATTGATGATTTTCCAACCGTTCAAGAAGCTGGGGTCTTCCTAGCTAGTGTCCAAAATTGGTTACAAATATCATGATACCTCCTCTCCTACTACCCCTTATGTATACTTAGTAAATTACTAACCGACTCACTAGGCCCTACTTCACCTACTTGTATTAGCCCACTACCCACCTGTACTCGCTTACCCCAGCAGATCCATTACTGATTTGTAGACTTCCAACAATACCTAGGGTATAACAGGCTTCCTTGTTTATATTTTAAGCACTTCAACAAACTGAGCTCTGTAATTATGCTATTATAGTCCTGCCATTACTGAAAAGGACGATGTTTCATCAGCTAATAAAACGCACCATGTCATCACCTTGTAAATAGGTTTTCAGCTTTTGCCCAATTTCGAGCAATCTCTCCTATGTTGTTTAGACTTCTTCATTCCTTATACTTTCGAATGATCAAGCACCCAACAATCAATGTGGCATATGGCTCCATATGTTACTAATTCAATCCAGACCAGACATTCCATGCTTCTTTAATACTACATCTTAAAAAAAATATTTTGGTTTTCTCCTTTTGAATCTCATTGCTTAGCAATAGAGTGTACAATCTCATTGTATATGGATTATATCGTTAACAGTTATATTTATTGGTGTATGACTGTTGCAAAGATTACATTCAATGCTGCATGACTCTATTGTAAAGTCAAACATGCTCAAGAGAATAACGTTCGTTCATTTTGAACAATCATGTCTCATTAGAGACACTAGGACAATGAATAATCCAGAGACCATGTCTCATTAGAGACATTTGGAACAATGAACAGATTTGACAAAAGGTTAACGGATAAAATGAAACACCAGTACCTGTAGTGCTCGGCATTGGAAACTCTTCGGTGCATGTGGAAGTGAATTCAAAAGAACCATCAGAAGCTGTGAATGCTCAAAGCGATGTTGGGAGTCGTAGAAGTTCAGTCCCTCGTCTGTCGTGGATGCATTTAACTGATACAAAAAGAATATTTATTATTTTGTTAAAAGGGTGGAAAAGTTCTAGATACAAATGCACCTCACTTTCCAAATTGAACAAAGAAATTGGCATATACCTTCGATAAGAACATAGTAACTTCATGTATGAATTTACAAAACTTCCAACCGACACGATAACAAAGTTAAAATGCATTAAATAAACAATTTATGTTGACCAATGATGATAATCCTAAAAGTTCATTTGTAACTGTCAATATCCTCCTTTATCTTCAATAGTTTCAAAATACAATTAAGGAGCAACGTTTTGAACTTTTATAAAATGAATTTCAATTCATTATGTAACTATTTATTACTATGGTAAACTATCAACATCACAAATGTGTTCTTTTCTTGGCATTTCCTTTAGAAAGAGTAACAACTTTATCTTTTTTTACTTTAGGTTAGGAGGAGACCAGATCCCTCTATATCGAAAAAGGATATCAAGCTTAAGACTAGTAGCCTACAAGGCCAATGCGACACTCATAGAAGGGCAACCCTGGAACACCAAGGGCCCCCAAGTTTTCTGAGAGTTAGGGATGGAAGTCTTCCCTTGCAATTTGCAAAGAGGTTTCCATGACTATAATTGACGCCCTTCCAGTAACAAAGGAGTAACCTTACCTGGAAATTTTATTCTATATAAAGATTATAGCTATAAAACGAAAGAAAACTGCATATTGATGTCATTGATCATGGCAAAAGGAAAAGAATATGCCATACCGAAGCACCCAATAAAGCCATGTAAGCGTTGCCAGTCATAAGCCTGTTTGGTGCTGCCTGGAAAGCCTTTTGCAAAGCATAACGTAGAAGTGAAACTTTATCTTCAAACATACTACCCCCTCCCTCTAGCAAACCATGAATGTTGCGTGTCACATCTGGAGTATGAGATCCAGACTTGAGATGCCCAGAGATGACCAAAGCTCCGAATAGGCCAATTATTGCAACAACAATGCCATCACTTTTGTCAACATTGTAGACATTGTTCCTTGCATTGTCGGCACTGATAGAAAAATTTATACCACCCAAAATCTTTTTAAATTGACTCTCAGAGACAGATTCCTTGCTTTCAATATTAGAGCCAATGGGAATGGTATTGTCACTACTATGAGTCTGAGGTTCATGAGATGACAATTCATTTCTATCCAAGGATACAACATCATCGGTTTTACTATTTTCCGAACCATCACCGCCGTTGGCTTTAGCTCCTGGGGATGTTACAGCTTCATCATTACTGACCACAGGGTCTGGTATGTCATAATCTCCGGCTTTTGCTTCCCGTTGCAATAGGACAAGCAGTGCTTCTATGCCACCACAAGATATGAATGCCTCTGAAAACGTTTGAGCTCTAGAAGTATTTGGTTGTACCACCAACCTATATAGCAGGTGCAACGCCCTTGCCACCTAAAAAGAGATCAAATGTCATAACATGATGGATGAAATAATCAAGGAGAAATGGCACAAAAGACAAAATGAAAAACAATAAAAGATCAATTTGCAATGGTAAAAGCTGATGCCTAATGATTTTAATAGAAGAATGACTAAGGCATAGCTATGTTTGCTATATTTCTTTCTCCTATAGCACATGTTGCTCGCCAAAATAAGGAAGGGTTTCCCTTTCTCTTTCAATGTCACAATCTGGCAAGAGCATACACAATTTGGCCTAATAAAATTGCAAGAAAGCTCCCTGACAAAAAATGCACCTTTTTGCTTGTGCAGTTACAAGCTGATTCTTGCTTGTGGTCCCATATTTTTGGGAAAAAGCTTCAACGAAAAAGTCCACCATTGAGGATGCTCTAACATAGATAATAAAAAGTATACTAGTAATATGAGAAATCACTAGAAGGCATCAACCACACGTCATGCTTTTTCAAAACGATCAATGAACTGACATATGGTGTCTCTAAAGAGGGTAGAACTCATAACCAAAATGTTACAAAGATCGACTGATACAATCCAAAGGCCACTTGGTATTATTGTTTTAACAAACTATATTGGGCAGTATAGTATTACCTGATTTGGTTGAGGAGAATCAACCAAGAAGCCAAGTAAAGAACGAATATCATCCACAACCATTGAAGAAGGAGCGGCCACCACAAGAAGTTCAATAAGCACTAAAAGCTCATCAACTAAAGCATTCACTTCTCCAACCGGACGTGCAGTTCCATTAAGGGAAAATGTATTCACCGAATCTTTTTCACGAATGGTCCAATAGCATCTCCTGCAGCCATCAAGAAGAGTCTGAATAGCTTTTGCATCACGCATCATAGATGACTCCATGAAAACCATATCTGCTAGGGACGATAAAAGTTTTTTCTGTAAGCCGTAGCTGCATAAACTCCAAATTTTCAGATCCAGCAACAGCGTACTGAAAAGCTGCACTTTAAGTGCATAATTATTCTTCTGAGATTGACATAAAGAGACAATTGCTGCTACAATTTCCTCATCATCCACTCCATGCTTGGTAACATCAAGTGAAGATAAAGTCTGTAGAAGATAGGTTAAAATTCTTGACAAAACTTCGGGCCCTCTAGTACGACACAGCTCATTATTGTTGCCGGGATGTTGGATTGAAAGTGATATAATCCTAAATATCGGGGCAGCAAGAGCAGTCGTGGCCAGTGACAAAGTAAGATCTCCCCTTGCTGGTTCCAAGCTATCATTATCAACCTTGCTTACCACGAACGGAAGCAAAGACATTGGACCTCCATATGCCAAAGCCCACAAAGCTTCTGCAGGCCGCATCCTTGTAGCCACATGTACCTGCCCAAGAACTTCAGCAGGTCGTCGGAGCATCCCTGAAACATAAACAAGTATTGTTTAAGGGACCAAAACCTAATCCCAATTGTACATAGATAACTTTGAAGCAAGAATTTAAGCATTTAAATGAATTACTTCCTCCATCCCATCTGCTTACGGTTTTTGGTAATTCAAACCTACTACTTCACAAAAAAATTGTACCTTTACTTCCAAAAATTTCCTCTGGAATTTTTCTCGTATAATTGAATATATTTATCAATTTATTACCTTTACTTCACAAATGTAAACAGTACTTCCAATTTTGAAGTCAGAAATAAAATGCAAATATTCCCTTTATGAGGTCTCCTAAAATAAACGCAGCATTCCCCTTTAAGGCAAAGTTCCAAATTAAAATTACCTCTTGGCCATCGGTAATCATTAGAAAATATTAACGGCTTTGATTTTCATCCACAAGATTCCTTTATCATGCAACGGCAGATTTCTGCAGGTTTTCCAAATTGGGTATGCACGACCATGACAAAGCTCTTATATCTTTTGGTGATGCACTACAATAAGAATTTTTTTTCACACCACAGAAAATTTATCCGGGTATGCATGGATGCCTTAGTAGGTCCACACATGCAATCTTGTCATTATTGAGGACTGAGGAGTAATTTAAATGCAACAAATTACCAAATACTCCCTTTAAACCATGTGCCTAGTCAAACAATGCATCTATTTTAGGAAGAAGGGATCAACTTATTCGACACTTACATGCCAGGACTGAAATTTAAGAAGAAATTTAGGGGCTTAAAAGACAAACACCTTCTATGGAGCCTCAAAAAGGTGAAAAGAGACATAACTCAAGGTTATTGGTTAGATCTTAAAAAATTTAGGCATGGAAAGTATAGAACAATATATATATATATATATTGCAGAATGAAAACATGATACATCTCATTCAACAGTACTTGAAAATGTAAGAAATGTATCAAACCTGCAGCACCAGAAGGGGAAGCATCTGGACAGAATCGACCACTAAGTAGACTAGGATGATATAGAAGGTGAAGGGATCCTGCGATTTCTGCATCTAAACGTGCACTTTCTTCTGAAACATTTTGCACATGAGCAAATGTCGCTAACCATGGTGATCCTGCAGCATTACCAAATGAAGGGAGTGCGTCTCCTCCTCTAGAAGCCAACTGAGCCATCCTCTCTGGCCCAATTGGTTCTTTAAAGATATATACAGGTCCCATCTCAGCAAACAAAGGACATTGGCGACGGCGTCGCTGTAAACCAGCCATTGTTGGGGGTGGATTTGTTCCAATGCAGCAAAATGCAAGCGGCTTGGAGATTCGAGGGAATTCAAAAGGACGACTTTCATACAAAGTTCCATCAATGTACAATCTGAGTTCACTCTCTGCCTTACCAAGCAACCCTTGCTTGGAGGTATGCTCAAGACCAACAAAATACCAACATTGTGGCTTAAATGCATGGGTAAAATGCAAAGAAGCCTTTCTACCTTTTCCACTACCACTCTCAACCACCAAAAATTGAGCATGAAAATATGCCTCCATTCCCTGATTATCAGCAGATAAGAAGCTGAAAAGTCGAGGCATGTGTGCCATGCCTTCACCTGCTAGCGCACTAGCGGCAGCAGCAGCAGATACAGCTGATGATTTTCCAGATTTAGCTGCTGCCGCTGCAGCAATTGCTGCAGCAGCAGTAGCTGTGTTTAAGGTGTCTGCAAATG
The DNA here is from genome assembly GCA_954870635.1 of Arctium minus. Lineage (NCBI taxonomy): Eukaryota > Viridiplantae > Streptophyta > Magnoliopsida > Asterales > Asteraceae > Arctium > Arctium minus. The sequence goes on along the minus strand of OX941094.1, from coordinate 8,601,713 downwards.
ATTCAATATAGATCCATGTTGCAAATGCATACCCATTAGGAAAGGGCCAACGGCTCTCTCCTGGACCAAGCAAACCAGAACTTTCACCATCGAATTCAAATGAAGACACCGGACCCCTTGACTCTTTGCTGCCCAGCGCCTTCTCCAAAGAAAGCATTAAACGAGGTGCCCATGAAGTGTGTATTGTTCTTGTAATTGTGAAAAACCACCTTTTCAAATCTGTTACACTAAGGGAATGTCCAGCTAAGTATTGAATGCAGGAGCATAAAGGAGTTCCATCCCATCGCAACTGCTTAGTTGAATCAGCATCATCAACAAAAATCTTCTCAGCTGACCGCAAAAGAGCCCCCAACAAACCTGCCGAACAGCACATAGCTCTGTTTCTTGTACAAGCTCGCAATATAGCAAGCAATCCACGGACCATCCGTGTCCTAGGGGACATGAAACCCACAGTATCTGCTAACCAAGGAAGCCAGGGAATTAGCTCACCTGATACTACGGCAGCCCTGGAGTTCAACATCACACTAGGCGGGTTGTTATCCTCTTCTTCCTCAAAAGATTCAACACCACCCATCGTTGCAAGAAGTGAATCAACCACCAACAATGCAATGCTCTCTGCCTCTTGTCCATTACCAAAGCTTTCTACTCCACTCACAATATTCTTCAGACTGTCCATGCTTTCAGGCTTCCCCATGATAACAGAATCCACCAAATGCAAGAGCTCTGGCGAAACATTTGGCATGGGTTTTGGCTTAGGCTTTCGGGGTGAACCAGCTGGGGAGTGGCCGCCATCCCCATATGCATATAAGGGGGAATCATAACTAGTACGAGCAGATGATTGCTCAGAGAGATAAGGTGATAGTCCCCCTGATCCATGATTTGAGGCGTTACCATCCTGATGTACTTGAACAACAGCTGGTGAAGAATCAGATTCAACTGTACCCCCTTTAACGGAAACTCCAAATATCTCCTCATTTCCACCAGATGAGCTCCTAAGCTTATCCAAATCCCCAGCATTACCGCTCTCAGAATCCCCAACAATCTTCTCTTTATCTAATGATACCTGCTCAAACATACCATCATCCACATGTCTACTTTCAGAATCAACCCCTCCCTCCTTAGAATAACTTCCTACATCAGCTGTAATGTTGATGTTAACAGTACTGGTATGTTCCGAATCAGATGTTCCCACTTTTAAATCTACATCGCTGAATAAATCGCCCCCAGAAAGCTCTACATTTTCTAGTTTTTCTTCTTCATCATTCATAATATTACCGCTATAAGTTATCAATTAACAAATCTTTATCGATCACCTGGCAAAAACCAGCCTGAAAGAAGAATAAATCACACTCACATATAAAGATCAAAAACACATTTGAAACAATAAAGTTCCGGAATCACTTAAATCTATGGTATTTGCAAGTGAACTTCACTCCAAAGATCGAAATGAAGTACAAAGACTAGTTCTAAAACAAGATCCAAAAAGATAACGACACTAATTCACACACATTTTGCAAATCAATTGAACTAAAACAATGACGATTGCAATTTTCATCCATTACACTAAATACACATCCTCGAAACACATTGGAACATGGAATTTCTTCAAAATCTGGCATTAATTACCAAGGGAGATAAAAGAGAGTAGAATTTAAAAGATTTACCTAATTTTCTCAGATGCTGATCAACTGTTTTCCAGTGAGATCGCTATGAATGTTGAGTGTACAGATCTAGACAGTGTTTAATGGTGATTAAATAACATAAATCGTGAATGTTGTGTGGGTTTATCGGTTGTGTGGATACTTAAAAAGTATCAATTAACGAAGATGACGGAAGAAGAAATAGGAGGAATTATAACCTGATTCCGGCGATGTTGATATACGACCGGGTTTAAAGCATCGTGAAGCAGCAGCAGGCTGTGTGTTGGGGCAAATCGAAAACAATAATAAGCTTTTTGGCCCCTCAACTCTCTCTCGATGTTATTTTGGTCACTTCATTAAATGGTTTGCAGAATCCTACAATTCATCTCATTTAAATCTTTATTTCAAGTCATTTTTGTTTGTAAATACTAGAAGCGTACTCGCGCAATGCAGCGAGATATATTACGATTTTAATGTTTCATTTTATTTTTTGTTTTTTTGTCGATTTACAGTACGATTTTGGATGATTTTGAGAAAGTGATAATGTTTTTTTTATAAATTTATAGATAGGGATGTGCAAAAACAATGTTCGAAAAAAGGTCACCGCAGCAGCCGTCATGGCATAAGTCACGCCTTGAGAAACGTCGTGACCTCGATGTGGCTTCCAAGGCTTGAGGCTTGACCTCGCCGCCACGCCACGCCTCACGCTATTTAGAACCTTGGCAAAAAGTCATATGATTTGTTTAAAAGTGACCAACCATAATTGTATTTGCAATTGTCTAAAATTTCAACATCTAAATTGGATTAGTTGGTTCTTGGACGGAACTATCCAATATATATATATATATATATATATATATATATAGAAAGAGGTGGTTTAAACGAGTACGCAAATTATTTTAAAAAACACGGGAATGGTTGAATCATATATGATTTTGCCGCGCGACTTAAGTCACGGCGAAAGTCGCCGGCATCCATTTTTTTGCCGTTAATGTAAAATCACATGTGAGTTTGTACATGATTTGTTGTTCTCGTGTTTTCTTAAATAGTTAGTGTTATCGTTTGAACATTTTTCTCTCTCTCAATGTATATATATATAATTAATACTGCCTTCATCTCAAAATAAGTGTCCATGTTTTTATTTATATTTGTCTCAAAATAAGTATACGATTTTCAAATTTTCTACTACTTCGTTTTACTCCGCTGAATAGGTATGTGCAATTCCAACTAAATCCAAATAAGCACCTAATACCTTGTTCTTGAACGCAGTGTCATTATCAGTTTTGATTGATTGAACCGATTGTTGCAAGTTTACTTGTACAATTTTGATAAAAGAAATTATCAACTCTGGGGCTTCATCCTTAGTTCTGATAAATTTGACCCAAGTGTATCGTGAATAGTCATAAACCATCACAAGAACATACTTCTTTCCATTAATACTCTATACTCTCATTGGTCCACGTAAATCCATATGTTTTAGTTAAAGAGGTCTCTGTTGGTAATTCCCTATATGTATTTTAATACATATAATATTACAATGGATGTAATAAACTATACAATCAACAAATTATTAGTAATAGTAATACGAATACACAGAAATTAGAAGAAATCAACAAATGATTAACATAAACGAATTAAACGAAGTTGAGGCTCGTGTGTAACACGATTCCCTTAAACAGATTCACCGTCTGTTCCCAGGGTACAATAGCCAAAGAAGTTGAACTGCCGGAGATGACCATTTGCCTGAAAAATCGCTGGAGATCGGTGAATGCAGTAGCTTTTCAGAGAGTTTGTGTGATATATTCGATATTCGGTTTCTTGGGGTTGGGTGGGATGTGAACCGATTCCTCCCTTTTATACTCGAGATTGAAACCACTGAATTAATATGTAATAAATCAGTAATTAAAAGTAATTATTTGATCATTAACATATTAATTTTTTTTACATCAATGAGTATCAAATGTGTAACACCCCGAATTCTGAGAACCATGTATTATTCTTTCTCATTTTGGAACCTTATGATTGTTGGGAATTGTTAGTAAATATAGATTTTATCTGTTTTGAGCAATGTGGGCTGAAAATACAAGTTTTGGAAAGTTTGTGGGTTTTCGCGACATTGCCCGCGACAGTGACAGGGTGTCACTATCGCGATGTCATAGTCGCCGTAGGTTTGGGACTTACGGTACAGGCCACGCGATTGTGCCCTGCGATTGTGACATGGTCACTATCGCGGGGGCACTCTAGCCCCATTTGTACCGCGGGTGGTTGGTTTCGCGCGACATTGCCCGCGAGAGTGACAAGTGTCACTCTCGCCGTGTCACAATCGCGGGTGGTGGTCTGGGTATAAAAAGAAGAGGTCGCGATTTTCAGTCATTTTTATCTGATTTCTAGGGTTTGGATGCGATTCTCTCTGCTGAAATCAGTAAGTGTTCCCTCCTTAAAACCTCTTTCATCATTTATGGTGATTCTAAGTGTAACATCCTAAAATTCAGAGTAATTTAAAATTTCAACAATAAGGCAATATGACATCAGTATTGCTATAAACTTCTCAAAAAGTGTATCAGTCCTTGAGACTTTACAAAAACCTGTACGGACATAGAATTCATCAACAGACTAATCTAAACATAACTATCTAGATTACATCAGTTGACAATCCAAAATTCATCAAAAAAATGGGACTTAACAATGCCCAACTATCAACACATTTTAGTCATCTCAAAAATGCCTCGAGACCAAACTCGTCTCTCAAAACCCTGTGCATCCCACCGCTAAGGGAAACCTGTTATACATATCATTTGAGAAAAAGTGTTAGGCTTAAAGCCTAGTGAGAACATACAGTTCATAAATTTCAAGAGATATAATCAAATGCATCAAAGTAAATCTTTTCAAAGGTTTAGTTATGCAAAACACAGTTCTTTGATAATATACGGACAACCGGTCCAAAACACATCTTCCGATGACGGGGATTTCCCGATTTATCAAGGATTATAGTGGAACACAAAGTAAGCCACAAATCCGAGTTATGAGCTAAATACATGGAACCATGGCCACGAACGCTTCGGTCCGTACTACGATGTGAGGGAGGCCCCCAAGGAACCAGTCATACTCTTCGTTAGACTACATTTGACCCATGGCTAGTAACAGGTCTCACATAACCGTACCAAGTGCCCCCGAGGATTAAATGTATCTAACTACAATAGAAGGGGCATATCCTTCTCAGCCAGAAGCCGACTCGATACCTAGGGATCCACTAGTATAGTCATGACTTGTCACAATATTTCATGTGACCAACAAAGCTAGATAAACAGCTTTCAACACATTTATATTTCAAAAGGCCATTTTCCAGACCAACTGCTGGTAAGAATGAAAATCATAAAAATGAGTTCATAAACATTCTTTTGCATAAGCTACATAATCAGCAAGTAAAACATCCTTTTAATTCAAATAAGTTGAAATCCATCATTTTAGTCAAAAATGATCGGGAACCCCGAAAATCACCAAAAACTTCATTTATATCAAAATGTATAGAACATGAAATCATACCGTAGAAATACTTCGGATTTCGCAAATAAGAATTTTGACATGTATAAAGTTTGTAAAATGGTAGTAGGAACTTACCAGTAGGTTTTAGGATAAAACCCGGAAAACCAGATAACGATCACGACGTAGAGGTGAAACTTAAAGCACCGAAACCTCGGATTGAACACCAACTATAACTACCAAGTCTAGAGAGAGAGAGAAAAAAAAAACGATTTAGAGAGAGAAGAGAGAGTTTAGAGATTGAGATCAATGAGATATTTTGGGAAACTGAACCCTTCAGTCAGTCCAAGGGGATTCGCGGGTTATGCCGCGACCTCAACTCGCGGCATAACTCGCCCGTGCCATAAAACCCTAAAACCAACAGAGGCTTTCGCGACTAATGTCGCGACTACCCCTCTCATGCAAGTCGCGAAGCTTGTAAACCTATAATCAACAGTGGACATCGCGACTTTGGAGTCGCGGCAAGTCGCGAAACTCACTGGAAGTTCACATTTTCACCGGAAACCATGCATGTGAACGATAATAATAACGGTGATAACGACAACGGTTAAACACAAGATTACAACGATATGTATAATGAAAATCCAGGGTGTTACAATCCTCCCCAACTTGGGAATGATTTCGTCCCCGAAATCCAAACAATACAAAAAGATGAGGATATCTTCGCTTCATATCCTCTTCGGATTCCCACGTCATATTTGCTCCTCGGTGATGCTTCCACTGCACCTTGACCAATGTGACTTCTTTGTGACGCAACTTCTTAGACTTTATTTCTAAGATCGCGTCAGGCTCTTCTATACAACGGTTACCCTCGTCAACTGTCAATTCGGAGAGAGGAATAAAGCTTTCCTCTTCCGCCAAACACTTCCGAAGATAACAAATATGAAACGTGTTGTGGATTCTGCTCAACTCTGGCGGTAGTTCCAATTGGTACGCTTGCAAACCTACCCGCTTGAGCACTTTGAAAGGTCCGAGGAAACGGGGACTCAGCTTCCCACGCTTTCTGAACCGTATAATACCTTTCCACGGCGATACCTTAAGCAACACACGATCGCCCACTTGGAATTCCATCGGCCGCTTCTTCTTATCGACATAACTCTTCTGCCGATCCTGAGCCGCTTTCAATCTTTCACGAATACATTTGACCTTATCGGCCGTCTCTTGCACGATTTCAGGTCCGGCGAACTGCTTTTCTCCCGCTTTAAGCCAACACATGGGAGTTCGACACTTTCGCCCGTACAATGCTTCGAAAGGTGCCATTCCAATACTCGAGTGGTAGCTATTGTTGTAGGCGAACTCCACCAAAGGTAAGTGAGAGTCCCAGCTACCCCCGAAATCGATGACACAAGACCTCAACATGTCTTCCAATGTCTGGATCGTTCTCTCACTTTGCCCGTCGGTTTGTGGATGGTAAGCCGTACTCAACTTAACTCGTGTACCAAGCTCTTTCTGAAACCCATCCCAAAAGTTCGAAGTGAACCGACTGTCGCGATCCGACACGATTGACAATGGTATGCCATGCCTCTAGACCACCTCATCGATGTACAGTTTCGCTAGTTTGTCCATCGGTAATGTCTCGCGCATGGCCAAGAAGTGAGCGCTCTTTATCAATCTATCGACTATCACCCAGATGGTATCGTGACCTCGAAGAGTTTTAGGTAACTTTGTCACGAAGTCCATAGTGATATGATCCCACTTCCACTCGGGAATCTCTAGAGACTGAAGACTCCCATACGGTCGCTGATGTTCGGCCTTAACTTGCGAACACGTCACACAACGCTCAACGTAACGTGCTACGTCAAGTTTCATTACCGGCCACCAATAGTGCAGCTTCAAGTCCCTGTACATCTTTGTACTCCCCGGATGAATGGAATACTTGGACTTGTCTGCATCTTCAAGCAACAGATCATGGTTACCCCCAAGCTTGGGTACCCACACGTGACCGTTGAACAGTTTTACCCCACGGCTATCTTCCGTTAAGAGTAAACGCTGCTTTGTCATGACTTCCTCTTTGAGATTCTCTTCTAACAATGCTTCAACTTGCGATGCTTTGATCTTTTCAACAAGACTAGACACCAACTCGATTCTCGAATGGGTAGCCCGAATACAACCGCTATAGTCCTTCCGACTTAACGCATCGGCTACCACGTTTGCCTTACCAGGATGGTAAAGCAACTCACAGTCGTAATCTTTAAGCAACTCGAGCCACCGCCGTTGTCTCATATTCAACTCTTTCTGATCAAAGACATACTTCAGGCTCTTATGATCTGTGTAGAGTGTACACTTCGTGCCATAGAGATAGTGTCGCCAAAGCTTCAGGGTGAACACCACCGCTGCTAACTCCAAATCGTGGGTAGGATAGTTCTCCTCGTGTATTTTAAGCTGCCTCGAGGCGTAAGCGATTACCTTGCCCCGTTGCATCAACACACAACCTAAACCCATTTTCGAAGCGTTGTTATAAACCACGAAGTCTTCTGACCCTTCAGGTAACGACAAAATCGGAGCTTCACACAACTTCTTTTGAAGTATTCGGAACGCCTTCTCTTGTGTTTCGGTCCATTCAAACTTCACATTCTTCCGAGTCAAAACTGTCAAGGAAGAAGCGATTTTCGAAAAGTCTTGGATAAATCTCCGGTAGTACCCCGCCAGACCCAAGAAACTTCGGATCTCTGACGGACTCTTGGGAGATTCCCAATTCATCATAGCTTCAATCTTGGAGGGATCCACTTTCACTCCGTCTCGAGTGACAACGTGACCCAGAAATTGTACTTCTTTAAGCCAAAAGTCACACTTGGAAAACTTGGCGTACAATCTTTCCTTTCTCAACACTTCAAGCACTTCTCGTAGATGTTGTTCGTGTTCTGACTCGCTCTTGGAGTACACGAGTATGTCATCAATGAATACAATGACCAACTGGTCGAGGAATGGTCGGCACACTCTATTCATCAAGTCCATAAATATCGCCGGTGCGTTCGTTAGACCAAAAGGCATTACAAGAAATTCGTAATGGCCGTAACGCGTTCTGAAAGCTGTCTTCGGAACATCTTCTTCTCTTACCTTCACTTGGTGATATCCCGAACGTAAGTCGATTTTGGAAAAACAACCCGCTCCTTGAAGTTGATCGAACAAGTCGTCTATTCTCGGAAGCGGATACCTGTTCTTCACTGTAGCTTTGTTCAACTCACGATAGTCGATGCACATTCGCAGCGTGCCATCTTTCTTCTTTACAAACAAGACCGGAGCTCCCCAGGGTGACGAACTCGGTCTTATAAAGCCCTTCTCCAAAAGCTCTTGGAGTTGTGCCATCATTTCTTGCATCTCTGACGGCGCTAAACGGTAAGGAGCTTTAGCAATTGGTGCTGCTCTAGGCACAAGATCAATCTGAAACTCTAACTGATGATCGGGTGGTAACCTGGGCAAGTCGTCCGGAAAGACATCTGGAAACTCACACACAATCTTCACATCTTCTAGCTTTGATTTCTCTAACTTGACATCGATCACATAGGCTAGAAAAGACGAACATCCTTTTACTAAGCACTTGCGTGCCTTTGCCATTGTGATTATTGCCACTTCACCTTTTATCTTTTCACCATAGACGACAATGACTTCGCTAGAGGGGTTGGGAAGTCGAATCAACTTCTTGGAACATACGATCTCGGCGTGATTGTTTGACAACCAATCCATGCCGACCACAACATCAAAACCCCCGATTAACATCGGCAGTAGATCGATCGAGAATTCTCTCGCTTCGATACTAAGAGTACACTGCTTCAGAACATCGTGTATCAGAACTTGACTACCATCGACTATTTCTACCACTAATGCATCCTCAAGACTAGTAGTGGGCATAGCAAACTTTTGACGGAACAACGCAGATATGAAAGAGAAACTGGCACCCGTATCGAATAAAATACGAGCAGGTACAGAGTTTATAAGAAATGTACCCGATACCACATCAGCGGATGCCTTGGCCTCATCGGCCGTCATATGAAATGCTCGACCCGGAACCCTAGGAGGGTTCTCCTTCCTTGTTGGCGTGCTACCCGTCTTGAGCTTCGGGCAATCTCTCTTCACATGCCCCGACGCCTTACACTCGAAGCAGACCATCCCCGCGACAGAACAGTCGCGTGCGGTGTGATCATTCTTACCACACTTGAAGCAGAATCTAGAAGTGGGGTTACAGTTACCGTGGTGCTTTATTCGACACTTCGAGCACCATCTGGCTTCTTGATAACCGCCGAAACTGCGGTTTCCGACAGAAGGTCGGGTTCTCCTGGGAGGTACAAAACTGCTCTCCCACTTTCTCTTATCAGTCACCACCACAGCTTTCTCAGCTTTGTTCCTTGCGAACATCTCTTCCATGTACTGAGCTTCTTCAACCATCTCGCGGAGGTTAGAAGCTTTAGAATTGTGGACCATAGATTGCATGTCCCCAGGTAGACCATTCAGATAGGCCTTCATCTTTTCCTTCTCTGTTGGGGCAGCGTGCCCCACCAGATCGAGCTTCTCCATGAACTGACGGGTGTACTCCCTCACCGTCAGGCTTCCCTTTACCAGAGACCGGAATTCTTTCTCGATTCGGTCCATTGTTCTTTTATTGCAGAACTCTTCTAACAGCTTTTTCTTGAACTCGGCCCAAGACAACTGGGCCAATACAGCAGGAGATAGGGTGGATTGAATGACATTCCACCAAATGAGCGCAGTATCCCTCAGCAGTTGGGTACCAAACCGCACTCTTTGTTCATCTCCGCATTCGGAAGAGCCAAAAGCTTGCTCGACCGCTCGAATCCACTTCACACACAAGATTGGGTCGTCGGAACCAGAGTTCGCGGTCCGCAACCCAGAAAGGACTTGTAGGAACAACTTTTCCTATTTCCCGGAGCACCAACAATCCCGTGCTCCTCAGCTCTGACCCCTGCACCAGCAACTCCAAGACCCGCTACAATGTTTTCCACAACCGTCTCACTCCTCCGATTGTTTACATCTCGGTCCTCAATCACTTTCAGCAGAAACTCTTGCTGCTTTGCCATCTCTTCCCTCATTGCCAACATCATGCTGGCCATCATCTCAGACGGGGAATTAGCATCCTTGATGACTGGGTGAGACGAAGCCAAGTCTACTCGCGGAATAACCTCTGTCCCCCCACCTAGCCCTTGCTGAATAGGTGGTCGTACAACAACCTCAGCTCCCTCTGGCTGACCAGCGGTGGAGGCTGTCGCTTCCAAACCATCAACACGCGTACGCGGTCTACCACGCGTATTCACCATCCCAAACTGCTTCACAGAACAGGAAAAGAGATAAGAAAGAGTTGGGATAAACACAAAGGAAACATACTACCACATTACCAGTCGTCATAACAATAGAAATTCAAGTACACTTACGTACGATATCCTCATAATAACATTAGCTAAGTGAGATTATGAACATATAACACATAAAGGTTCTTGTCACGATCGCCACAACACCTGATAAACGCACTTTCCGTTGACTCTAAGACTAACCCATCTTAGAAGCTCTACCCAATCTCACGGATCAGTTCTTATCATACTCGGTCTAAGTCTAGACATCTTACATTCATGCCTAGTTCAATTAAACTAGAGCTCTGATACCAACTTGTAACATCCTAAAATTCAGAGTAATTTAAAATTTCAACAATAAGGCAATATGACATCAGTATTGCTATAAACTTCTCAAAAAGTGTATCAGTCCTTGAGACTTTACAAAAACCTGTACGGACATAGAATTCATCAACAGACTAATCTAAACATAACTATCTAGATTACATCAGTTGACAATCTAAAATTCATCAAAAGAATGGGACTTAACAATGCCCAACTATCAACACATTTTAGTCATCTCAAAAATGCCTCGAGACCAAACTCGTCTCTCAAAACCCTGTGCATCCTACCGCTAAGGGAAACCTGTTATACATATCATTTGAGAAAAAGTGTTAGGCTTAAAGCCTAGTGAGAACATACAGTTCATAAATCTCAAGAGATATAATCAAATGCATCAAAGTAAATCTTTTCAAAGGTTTAGTTATGCAAAACACAGTTCTTTGATAATATACGGACAACCGGTCCAAAACACATCTTCCGATGACGGGGATTTCCCGATTTACCAAGGATTATAGTGGAACACAAAGTAAGCCACAAATCCGAGTTATGAGCTAAATACATGGAACCATGGCCACGAACGCTTCGGTCCGTACTACGATGTGAGGGAGGCCCCCAAGGAACCAGTCATACTCTTCGTTAGACTACATTTGACCCATGGCTAGTAACAGGTCTCACATAACCATACCAAGTGCCCCCGAGGATTAAATGTATCTAACTACAATAGAAGGGGCATATCCTTCTCAGCCAGAAGCCGACTCGATACCTAGGGATCCACTAGTATAGTCATGACTTGTCACAATATTTCATGTGACCAACAAAGCTAGATAAACAGCTTTCAACACATTTATATTTCAAAAGGCCATTTTCCAGACCAACTGCTGGTAAGAATGAAAATCATAAAAATGAGTTCATAAACATTCTTTTGCATAAGCTACATAATCAGCAAGTAAAACATCCTTTTACTTCAAATAAGTTGAAATCCATCATTTTAGTCAAAAATGATCGGGAACCCCGAAAATCACCAAAAACTTCATTTATATCAAAATGTATAGAACATGAAATCATACCGTAGAAATACTTCGGATTTCACAAATAAGAATTTTGACATGTATAAAGTTTGTAAAATGGTAGTAGGAACTTACCAGTAGGTTTTAGGATAAAACCCGGAAAACCAGATAACGATCACGACGTAGAGGTGAAGCTTAAAACACCGAAACCTCGGATCGAACACCAACTATAACTACCAAATCTAGAGAGAGAGACAAAAAAAAACGATTTAGAGAGAGAAGAGAGAGTTTAGAGATTGAGATCAATGAGATATTTTGGGAAACTGAACCCTTCAGTCAGTCTAGGGGGATTCGCGGGTTATGCCGCGACCTCAACTCGCGGCATAACTCGCCCGTGCCATAAAACCCTAAAACCAACAGAGGCTTTCGCGACTAATGCCGTGACTACCCCTCTCATGCAAGTCTCTAAGCTCGTAAACCTATAATCAACAGTGGACATCGCGATTTATGCCGCGACTCCAAGTCGCGAGCAAGTCGCGAAACTCACTGGAAGTTCACATTTTCACCGGAAACCACGCATGCGAACGATAACTAATAACGGTGATAACGACAACGGTTAAACACAAGATTACAACGATATGTATAATGAAAATCCAGGGTGTTACACTCTGGGTATAAAAAGAAGAGGTCTGGGCATAAAAAGAAGAGGTAGCGATTTTCAGTCATTTTTATCTGATTTCTAGGGTTTGGATGCGATTCTCTCTGCTGAAATCAGTAAGTGTTCCCTCCTTAAAACCTCTTTCATCATTTATGGTGATTCTAGGACATTAATGGTGATCCTTAACACTTTTAGGAAGTGTCGATAGGAAGCTCTCAAGTGGTTAATCATCTCATCTCCATCTCCTTCATTTCTAGTGCTTGGTTTTCTTTTAAGAAAACTATTAAGGTGAGTTCATACACTTTTATAAAACTTTATACATGTCAAATGTGGGTTTCAAATGCCTAAACATCTCCTTTTCATATACTTGATTTGTGGGTTTTTGTACCAAGTCTAACTTTTGGAGATTTTAGGGTTTATGATAGTTTCATAGAATGTACTTGTATGAGCTTGTTGATGATTTTATTAACTTACCTTTACTTGGGAAAATGTATTTCAAAAGATGGTTCCATTCATGTATAACTTATGGGTTTTTAGAAATGATAAATCTT